>JAZDUA010000115.1:1542500-1950000 GCA_038098605.1 Gryllus longicercus | reverse complement strand
TGGTTCGAAAGTACAATGAATCCAAATTTGTTATTTTTATTAATTTAGGATAAACAGCGTGTATTTTTCCCCGTTTATGTTCGTGAGTGATATATTGCTCTTAGGACTTAATAATTTAATGATGTATGTTAAGGGTCAAACATGCTGAAATTTTATATATTATTAACAAAGTGTAAGCATTCATGGTAAACTAGACGTTGGTAAAATTTGTTGAAATAGTTAACTTTTTGTCCCACACTTTATTTTGTACATGAAATGTAGATTTCTAGTACCCTTTCAGGCCTATTAATATTTGTTTCATTACTTACAAAAAGTACAGATAAGTCCTTTTTTTTGCCTAAGGAATTCAGTTTTACTGCAGGCCTTCCAGTGCGATCAAAGGTTTCAAAACTCAGGTTACAGGATGTTGTACGTTGTAGCTTGGAATAATTTGATACTGAGTAAAATTTGAATTATACTTAAAAAGAAATTTTGAAGTTTATCGGAATTTTTAATATTTGAGACAATGTCTGGCGTACAATTTTTATATTTTCACACGTTTGAAAGTCATTTACTCGCGGGCGGGAGCATGCCCCGCAAACCGTGACCCGCCGCAAACTAGTTGGGAGCGGCGGCGCCCTAGAAGAGCCGCCGGGACTTCCGTGCCCGACGACCGACCGGCCGGTCGCAACCGCTTCCTGTTCCGGCGGCGACGGCCGCGCGCCGCCGCGTGGGCGGGGTCAACTCACATTTATCCTCCTTCGCCTACGGGAAAACGGCGTCGCGCAGTGGGGCGGGTCGACGCCGTGAGCCAGCGAGGAAAAAACGAAACCGTTAAGCAAAAACTTCATTCGTTTTTTAATGAGATGTTTAAAGAAATGTTATTAAATAGAGTAACATGTAAAACGTGTGAGTAATTTTCAGTTATTTGCAGAACGGCAGTTCATTCATAGAAGAAAAACAGCTATTTTTCGTGAGTCTATTTAAGAGAAACTTTTCAAGTCCTCACAACATAAAATAAACGGAAATTATCAGGAATATTGAAAAGAAATGAAAACTACAGTGTACGCACTTACATTTTTCTTCATATAAATATTTTTTATATCGTTGGCTTGACAATATCATGCTGCACGGCTCTAGAATAATATGCGACACACCTCACGAATTGATGTAATGACGTACAGTATATCAATGAGTTTGCAATTCCCAAGATAGAAAAAATTGAATAAAATCGGCCAAGCACTACGCAGTGATGCAGTTGTCACGGAATTACCTCAAAAGGGTGCGATGCACGTAATTTCCAAGAAAAGTAAGGGTCCTTTTTTGTCCAATTTTATTCATCTGCCTTGCAAGAAATATCCATAATTCAATGTAAGAAATATTTTCATTTTAACACAAAATTACATTCGGAAATCACTTTGAAGCCTTTTTTGAAATATCTTTTTAGTGTAGTGTAGCAGCCAGTCCGCGCTCTATCTTGGAAGTTGGAGTTTACAGTTTCGATCGATTGTTGTAGAATTTGGGATTAGCTCAACCGTTCATGTAAAAATTAAAGTGGGTGATTCAGGCTTTTAATGTTTTTGACCCTCACTGTATCATCCACTCAATCTTCATTCATTATAATTATCATATCTGGAGATACTCGATGAAGGTTGCTTTTTGCGACGCTGCCAACGCAGATTTTCGCTGTGTAACTGCTGTTATTATGCCGTCTCCACTCGTTTCGCACCGCGTACGGTCAGCAAATAATGAGCCCCATCTCATTCTCTGTATTTTCAACTGTTTTTGTTTTTTGCTGCTCGGGGGAAGGGCTCTCGTTCATTAGTCCTCTGCCATGACGATGAGAAACCGCAGACAGCGCCGACTGCTCTCGTCGATGACAAATGACGGCCCGGCAGCAGACTGCGGCGTGCCCTTAAGTAGAAAGTCCCTTCTCGTTGAAAAGTAATGGGATCAAGTGTAATAACCTGATAGAGCGCTCAGTAACTCTTCGTATAATCCGAGGTGATAACAATGAAGTTAAATAAATAGTAAATGCGTCAGCCAATCAGTTAAATTTTGTTGTTGGGAATTCATGCGATTTATTGTCTCAGACAGGAATATAAGCTCTAACTTCGAACAAAGGGTCTTTTGGATTATTTTCAATTCGTAAATCCGGGATTGTTTCTTTAAATACGAAATAAACTAGTACCTTATTTATTTGACGTGGGACCGTAAGTTTCACAATCATTATTACGAACAATAATGTAATGAACTTTACAGCAACTTACTATAAGGATAAGAAATGTAGAGTTGGTTGCTGGAAATATATTTCTATTTTATGAATGGAGTATACACTTTGTAAATTAGTCATACATAATTTTAGAGTTGAAACTTTGATTTCAATGTTGTTCAATTTGTATATTCAAAGTATTATAGTTCAGAATTTGCTATTTCTGCACCTTATATTTCAATAAGTAAAATTATTAAGTATAAAGTTCTTTCAAATGTTCGACTCGTTTCATCTCGGCTTTCACTATTATATAATCTGATGTCTACATTGACTCCTTGGTTAGTCGTGATTCCGGATGGAAGTTGTAAATGTGAACAAGTTGGGCCAAAAAGAAACTACAATTAATAATACTCATGTACTTGAAGATGTCTGCAAGTATCTGATTTCAGATACTTTGCCAATTACGAAGTGAAATATTGCTTCACGTTCTTTGCCTGAAATGCACCAACGTCTTCATTCTTGTGAACATCGTTGAACTGAAAAACTTCAGACAAATTACGAGAGAAACTAACATCATGTAGTAGCCTGGCGAGATTCAGGTGAACCGACCACTCATATCCCCACCGGAGTCCCAACAAAGCATTACAAACTTTCACCTGTTTATTCTGTGGAAGGGTAATTAGGAGCTGCAATGAAGTGGCTGTTGGTATTGCCGTGAACGGATGTGTTGAGCATCTCTCGTTGGGCACATCCTTCATCCGAGGAAAAAGCTAAGAAAATAATGGCACCAGTTCAGTCGTGGAGAATGGAATACTCGGGTCCTCCTAAAGACTCAATGGCCGTCGCTTGTGGACGGTGAAGCTTTTCAAACGTTCACGCAGGAAAGCTTGCTTGATGAAGATACAAGTTTCATCACAAGAGACTTGTTCAGATCTGACGTGCTGAAAACAACTCTCGCCTTTCAAGGATACGAACTTTAAGCAGTGCTACTGAAGACATTTCTAATTTTCAGTAAAAAATGATTGAGTAGGTTAACTCATCAGAATGTTAATAATTGTGAAAGAATGGAAATATCAGTTCATGTCCTCTATGCTCTGATACTAGAGCTGCCAAGAACATTTTCATTGGTTCGGGCAGTGGCGATTCTGCTAGTAACTCCTTCACTGTTAAGCCTACGTCGGTCACTTGTAGCATAAAGAGCGATTTTCTCATGAATTTAATATATTTTGCTGATTGGCAGAGCAAATATTTTCCCTTTGCGGAATTTTCTTTGTTTTATCGTGGCGATGCCGAGGGAGACGCACCAGTATTATAATCATCTACAGAGCTGTTCTTACGCGGATGAATAAAATGTACTCATTTAACGGCGTTCGAATTTTTATAATTGCAGGCTTTTTTGACCGTCTTTTCACGAGAACCAAGTCTTATCACTATATAAAGTTAACTCCTGTGAATTTGACCAATGAGTAAGTATTTGCATCGCAGGAGTTCACAGCTGTAATCCTCTTCAAAAATTAACGCATTTTTTATTATAGGTTTTGTCGTATTCCCTCCTTGGTATACAGGTGAAGGATAACGATTGAGGCGCCCTAGCGACATACGTCACGAAGGAGTGCTTAAGTTGAAGGAAGAATCTCATTGTTCATAAAATAGTCTTCATAAATATCAATCCGGGAATTGAATGTCTCTGATAAGTGAACTCGCCACCTTTCCGTGTAATAAAAAATATAAATTTATTTTTATTGTCTATGCCTTGAACATTTGTTCTTGGAATTTTTGATATTTCTATTTTCCCAGTGGTAGTTCTCATTCTTCCAATACTTTCCGTCCATTTTTTCGATTTCCATTTTTTCGATTTCCATTATTTTGTTTCCGCTTAACGCTTCAGATACAGTCTTAAAAAAGGTGTGTTAATTTGTTTCTTACATTTTACTTTTTATATCTGTATCTCGCTTAGATCTAAAGCCCCAGAGGTTCATCGAAGAAAAACATCTAACCATACCTTTCTATTTTTATATTTTTCATCGTTCGAATTATCGGTTGGTAGTGTAGCACGTCGTGAAAGGCTTGGCGGGTGCAGTAGCGGTTTGCGTTGAGATGCAAAGGTGTTGCATAAGTGCAGTGTTCGGTGGCCGCGCTAGCCGGACCCTCGGAGTGGTGTCGGTAGCGGTGGCGTGCATGCCGCGTCGCCACATGCTAACGAGGTTCCGCCGCGCCTCGAAAGCGCAGCGCCGGCCTTCCGCACTGGCCCCGCTTCCCTGTTTTGTGCCTTCGACGTCCGCGCGCGGCTGAGCCGCTAGCGGCACGATCTTCGCGGCTCCCGTAAAACGAGCTTGTATCCTCTTGATGTGTAAAGCGTTGCGAACGAGAAAGGCTGAACTCAAAACATGGACATTTTGCAGGAGATAAAAACAAGTTTAGCCGGCAGTACTGCATTATTTAGTATAAGTCTCTTCAAAACCATCGGTTATCATATTACATAGAAAAAATGCTAAGTGAGATTTCTTGAATTATGCCTAAAAGCTACTCTAAAAAGTAAATTTTGCTTAGATCTATAATCATCCTCGACGCTTCATTTAGTCGTGAATAAACTACATAACGTCTCTATGGTTCCCTTATCTTTCCCATAACTATGTCATCACTTCATGAAGCAATGCCCGTCGAGGTTGCCTGCTTTGTTTACCAAAGGAACACAGGGAGTGGAAACAGGCTTGAATATCGTGACTGTTTATGACATTGTTATTACCGTACTTATTGTACGTTATGTTCTAATTGTGATTCTTTTTCCCTTCTATTCTAGCCCTTCAGCGATTACAACAGCGGTCGAATTATGGAAAGTAGACAACTTCGGTCTGTGCTCATATAACGACGATACGGCGATGTTGAGGCTGCGAAATATTGCTTAGATGAATTGGGAGAGCATTACCAGAAACTGCATCGAGAAGATTTTTGCAGCGCCTTCTATGTTCTCAGCAGACGAGCGAAGGAAAAAAAAAAAAAAAAAAAAAAAAAAAAAGAAAAAAAGAAAAAAAGAAAAAAAAACAGAGTATTGAAGCGATTGCAATTGTTACCTCTGTTTGGACGAAATTGATTTTGTCAATCGATAATCGATTTTGTCGAAAATTGCCATTCATGCTTTCTGCTTTTTCGCTCCGCGTTTCAGAGCGGTGGTTGAAATAAACTACACTCTATTGTGGTGCAACTTATTACTAATTTTTCGAAGCAGTTGAAAGTCGATTTGAAAGACTTTTGTACCAAAATGAAATTTTTGTCAATTGGGAAGGAATTCGCGCGGTGTTTTGGCCGAAATTGTACTATCCCGAAAGCGGGAAATTTGAAATACATGATCTTTTCTTCTTAAATGCCTTGAGAGAGGAGTGAAACTGAGCTGTTCGAAGCGTGGCGCCAAATTTGAATTAATTTGGCGGCCTATTTACCAACTGGCGATGGTATCAACTTTTTCTTCTAGGTCCAAAGTCGACTTTCGTAGACCTTCATTTATAACAGTGTTTCAACATTAATCAAGGTGAAGCGTTAACAATGACACAAATGGAATTACTACTTAGGTGTATCCGGACTACCATGCCAAGTGCTCACAAATCTAATTACCTTGTACATGTCTCTACAAGTGATTTCAATCTACAGAAATCCTTAAACAACGATTTACTTCAGTTTTTCAAGTCAATCAAAAACTAAGTTACAGGGCGAAATTTAGTATATTTCCTTTAATTTTTTACTTTCGTCGTCTGTGTGAATGTACATTAATATTTAAACTTCAACCGAGAACAGAATGTAAAGGAACATTAGGTGTACAAGAGAGCTTCCACTCGCTTAGTTTTTGATAAATAGTTTCTTTAAAAAAAAGTAGTCTATAGAAATTAATTTTTGTCAATTGTATTAAATATGCTACTAAAATACTGGCAAGTTTAATAGGAAATTTAGTAAATATTAAGTTCGCGTCATGTCTTTCATTTGTCGTACTGATTTTAGAAAAAATAATGAAAAATAATATTCATCCAACGTGCTCACATGTATTATCCGTTATTTATAACACTTCTCTGACATGAGTGCTATTTTGTTAACTGATCATTAATTTCGTTCTATTGATGTAAAATTGATGCTTTGCTAAGTCTCAATTTGACGTCTTCCATCTTTAGTACTGTAGCCTTCTTGTCTCAATAATTGTTCCTCCGGGAACTTGTTGGACCGCATTTGGGCAGTCGAAATTCGAGCAACTATAAAACGTGTCCAAAATTCAACAAGGTCTTTTTAAAAAGTCGATTGACGTCATTGAGATGTCACTACGGCGAAATTGGACTAGACTTTCCGGTAATGAATTGCTTTTTTACGAGGATCGTAGAATGATAAACGTTCCCGATAAACAATTACCACGGACGCGTGAGGGAGCTGGAAATGCAATCTCTCGATGTGGATATAAGCTTGTCAAGGCGGCGGCCGCATGCTGGTACACTGTGAGTGGTTTATCGGTTCAGCTGCGACCGAGAACTGCACGCTCTGGCTCGCATGAAACTCCGGGCGATCGGCACCGAGCGAAAGGCGGCGCGTGAATGGAGACTAGCATGCCGGGTATCCCGCTCGAGTCCCGCGGCCGACACTTGCTACACCGCGGATCATTGCGCACCGCGTCGCTAGGCGCAAACGAGGTGCCTAGGAAGCGGAAGTTGCATTTTCTACTTTCTCGCGTACACCTTAAGCAGTATAGTGAAAGTATTAGAATGCGGCGGGGAAAAACTATTTTTCGACAGGAAAATTCGTGTTTTGGCGGCCCAGGCATAGAAAAAAGTGGATAAATATACAATTTCTTCTCTAACACGTTGTGAACTCAGAATCCAGGTTTTGTGGGTCCTTGTAACCGAAAAATTGGTTTACCTTTGAACTAAAAAGATGATGTGTAATGCTTCCACTTGTTTAATGCTTCCACGGATAACATGAAGGGTGCTTAAAAGAATTACGGTTGTCGCATTTTTGTTGAAATCTCTTATTTTATGAAAATCGCAAAAGGTTATAAAATTTTCCGTCTTCCTGCAAGTATAATATCGAAGATGTTTTTTAATGTCATTTGTTCTTCAAAGCCTGATATTTTAGTAAGGTCAGATACAAACTTTCACAAAAGTTGTAATTTTGCATACAATATACGCAATTTTAACAAGATTTTTGTCTTTCAAAAACGGCTCCAGCCTTTTTTTTCTTCTTTCTTCTTCTTCTTCTTCTTCTTCTTCTTCTTCTTCTTCTTCTTCTTCTTCTTCTTCTTCTTCTTCTTCTTCTTCTTGAATAAAGTACGCTTTGAAATTTAGGTAAAGCGTTTTTTTTGTGAACTGTATTTTCGAAAGTTGCAAAACATTAGTTGCAAAAGTTGACGAGAGATTTTTTTTACTTTAAATCTGTTCTTTATAATCAGATCTGGTTATGAACATTTTTTAACAATTTTGGGAAATTTCGCGTATTTTGATGGCAGAGCTTGACGAGAGGTGACAATCGTGAAAGCAGTGTTTTTGTCGAGAAACTCCGGGAGTCAATTTTGATAATAAGTTATCGATTTTAGTTGGACTTCAAAGAATTTCGAAAAACATTGAGAGATTGTATTTCATGAGACGAAAAAGAAAAAAGTAAAAAAAAAATAGATATTGCAAAAACACTCAATGAAATTGTTAGCTGATTACTAGATATCGGCATGAACATTTTAAATTCGAATGATGTTGAGTGTTTAAGCAATTGAAGAAGAGATATTTTTGGTGAAGAAATAAATAAGCTCTCTGAAAGGAAATTTACAGAGAATTTTGGTTCTAGCTAAAGTCTCAAGTAATTCAGCAATCCGTCGTTTGGAAAGATAAACATGCTTCACGGAAGACAATAAATGTTTGCCTTCTTTAAATAGCGCGAAGAGAGAATGCCTCCTGTAAGAGAATGTAGACAGAATGCCTCCTATAATTGTAACCGGCTACACACTAAGATCTGGAAATAATGGGAAATCCATCCCAGAGCTCTGCGGAAGACGTTGCATAACGAACAGCTGAACGTTACGCAAGAGAAAATTAATGAACCGGTGGGAGGACGCAAGAGGGGGTGGTAATTTGAGGAAATGAAAGCTTGTATTACAATATCATAAATTTTTCTTGTGGTGTGGTTCTTGTTAGCATAGGTATTCACGCACATTATTATAATCATATCCTTACCTACCTTAATCTCTCTGAAATTATATTCGCACTGTTACATCTTCATATACAGGGCCATTTCGGAATGACCTTTTATCATTGAGATGTCATCCTCATTGCTTCCGCGCAGACTGGCCACCATCTGCCGTTCAGCCGGTGGAGACAATTTAGTTCCGTATTTTCCCTGGCTTCTTAACTTGTGAAAACTTACGTGTTACGTTCCGGACTTAACGTAATACTGACAAAATCACTTTCTTGAAGGTCAATTTTTATTGATAACTATTTTTTTATTCACTTCATCTGAGAGAACGGTAATGTTGAGTTGCACGTAACGTGACTCCTGGAGATAATTTTCAAGTAATTTCCCCCAGTTTTTGCAACTTCATGACATTTTCTACTTTTCTTCATGATTTAATGCTAGTTACTGAGCTGTCCAATGATATTTCGAAACAACATTTCTAAAATATCCGACCATAATGAGGTAAAATTCATGGTATAAAGTACAGAACCGCAAACCTAGATGTTGTGATAGTCACATTGTGGAATATTTAGTAGACATTGCATTACTCATCCGAATCGTGCAACAAAAAAGAGGGGTTGCTCTGCCGAGACCACAGAAAATAGTATAGAACGGTAGGATGGCTATATTGAAAAGAGGAACACGACCGCTGAAAGAAAAGTTTTGAGAAGGTGTATTGTGTTGGACAGGCACAGACGTTTCCATTTCAGTACTATCATGCCGATTGCGTGAAGGAGTGATAAGTTACTAGAGAGAAGAACCAGGGCTCAAATTAAGTAAGCATTGCCCGAGTTGTGATAAGATGGCTAATCCAAGTAATCAGCGATGCTGTTCCTCTCTGATGACGCAATAAGCGGATTTGTGCCTCACGCACGTTTTATTTCGAGTTATCGCGCCCTTCTAAACGCCGACGCCCCGGGCCGGGGGTCAGCTTTCCTCGGGGGGAAAGCGCAACGGACAGTGGACAGCGGTCGCAGCCTCCCCCGCGGTCAGGCGGCCCCCGGCCACGACCCCCGCGCGGGGTCACGCTCGCTTTCGCGCGCCGGCTTTCTACGCAAACGCTCGCAGCCTCCGCCGCCGCCTCCCCGGAGACGCTTTGGCTCAGGGATCCGGCTGGTTACGGAAGGGCTGGGAAGATGATTTAGGTGAGCGGGGTCTCGGTGACGGTTGTAGAAGCTTGCTGCACTATTCGCTTCTCAGTTGGAAAAATATAAACATCTTGGAGCAGTATGAGATTATACTGTTGTACAATGGAGAAGCATCCTCCCCCTTCCGATTACTTTAAATCAAAATCAGGAAAAGTACATATAGTAGATGAATCATTTTCTATCCTTTAGCCACCTTTTAATTATTTATTACAAGAAAGGGAGTTCATATGTTCCCCTCGGAGGATAGAAGTTTTTTCTTACAAAATTATACTAAAGGGAGATGGTTATAAGGGAACTTTAATGTATATTTGGTTCAACTACCCCTTAGAAATAATGAGATCATCTTATCTCAGAATTAATTGTTTGTATAATAGTTTTGTCGATTTTATTAATGTAGAAGAATTGTGCTGATGTGAAGCCTACTTCGGCGAACGTATTTTCTTTACCTATATCCCCTAGCATAAAAATATATTATCATCGTACGGTTGCAGTTCGGACCGCTTTAACACAAAACTGGATGCTGTAAAAAACGTGGATTCTCAGTTCACTGACACTAATTGCTTAGAGTCTGGACAAAGATTTTTTTCTGTCACACTGAATTGAATCTGCGTAACAATTTTCCTAGACCAACATGTCGGTTATCAATTTAGTAGCAAAATAACTGTCGACTTTTCAAGTCGGTCAGTAATGTTTCACAATATAACCTCAGAGGATCCACGGCTATCACTTTTGACACGAGATGCAGTACGAGTCGACGGGGTCAGCGTAAAAAAGTTCCTTCTACTCTCTCCTTCTATGAAATCTTGGGGAAGCGAAATCGCGACGGTGGCAGCACACGTGTGCTAACGAAGCAGCGGGCGGGGCAGACCTACCTGCGAACGAGCTTGCCTCCGATCCCCGTGACACACATTCGAGTGAACCGGTAGCGGCCCGTGAGGAACGGACTGGAGGTGCTGGTGGGTCTCCGGTCGCTGGCCCTTGGTCTGCCCGTCTCGTCTCGCACGGCCTTTCTCTGTTAATTTACGCTATTTTATTTCTTGAACTCGGCCGTGGCCTCCATTTACTGGCAACCGGCATTTAATTGATGTACGGCGTTCGTTTTTTCTACGCAAATTAGAATGGGGGGCACGTACGAGAGTTGATCAATGTTGCTTCGGACGGCGATATTTTTCTGCGTTTATTGGATATGTGGGGTAGGGGATATGAAATGGCTGGTACGCTGTCGTAAGCAAACGTCAGTGGTGGAATTGTAATGGCTGGATTATGTCTTATGAGATAGATGAATGATTTTATATCAAAAATATTAATGGAGGCTTGAGGTGATAGGATCGTTTAAAATTATCTTGGAATATAATAATCTATGTTGCCGGGGAAATGATTCAGTTATTTTTCAATTAACAACAGTTGCAACTTATTTTATACATCACAATAAAAACCGTGGCAATAAGTTACTTCAAAGTAGTTGATCACAATTACTTCGCTTGCTACTTTAGTTTCGAACTTCATGCATGGCACGCGTCATGTCGCCTGGTGTTCCCATTGATCCCCTAGCGACATTTTCGGTGTTCGTAAGTTTTCATGTCAAAAAGTTGTAGAATAAAAATCTTAATTCTTGTGAAATGATAAATCAATCATAGCTTAGTGTTGGTTCCATCCATTTAAAAGAATATGTTTCTATTATTTGATTTTGTTTACGATGAAATGATATCTAAAGTTTGTATACGGCATTGAACAGCAGTTCAATCTTCGGTACAGCTGGAAAACTTAAACGATTGGCTGATCAGTGATGTTGAAAACAACGTTTGGATTATTTACCTAGCAGGAATATTGTGATGTCCGTATGTTCTGCTTTACGATAGGTTGCATTCTCTTGAGTCGTCGACTTGAGGACACAACGATCGACCTAATGACTTATAATTCTTGTTTGGAGAAATGTGGTTCCTATTGTACGAGGTTGGTGCCAATAGCAATGGTATGTCGGTCGAATATTTCGATGGGATTGTTTTTTTTAAAGTACGTTAATTTAAAATAAATTGACATTAATTTGCGAAGAAAAGTTAATTTGTAGGTGGTCTTTTATAGGTATCTGCGTTATTACGGAGTAAATGGACCGTAGTTTATTTCCTACATACATTTAGGAGCAGATTATTAGGTTCTTAGAGAGTTTCTATTTAAAAAGGCGAATTGAAATACAAAATTCGATAGTCAATTTAATAGATTAAGTTGGTTATGATAAACGGCTGCAATAATTTGGGAAGTTTTGAGGGAGAGAAGGTGAATATTGTATCCACATTGATTTAAAACGTATTGCTAAGAATTACTTATCCAATATAACTTTTACTGAAGAGGTTTAATGTTCTTCTCTAATGGTGAATGACCGGTCTATTTAGGAAGATGCTATCCAACTACTCAAGTGATGTTCTGAATTGTGTTTAATTTATACTATTGTTTATATAAAATTATTCGTTAATTTCGAAGACAATGCGTGTATCAATTACATACAATGATGCTACTGACAATGAACTGCATTTATCTTGCTTTGAAGAACGCACATTCTACTGAGAAAGCAAATGAATCAGAGTGCAACGGCAAGGCGGCGCCGGAGGCTGGGGCTGGCAGGCGGCCGGCGAGGCGCTCCTATTGTGTACGCATCGTAAACACAGGCGGCGGCGCTGGCGGCGCTGGCGGCGCTACGGGGAGAGCCAATTAACGGATGGCGGAAGCCTCTTCTTCGCCGGCGCTTCCGCCGCGAGGGCGGGCCGGTTAGCCGTCCGGACGTCCCCGCGCTGCTCCCAAGCCACGCGGTCTCGCTCTCTCGAAGGCGTCGTCCCCACGGCCAGGAGGCCACCTCGGTGAGAACGATGGATCTGGGGGATAACAGGCGGTCTGGTAGAAGATTGCGTTTTGTGGTTTGTTTTCACAAGCAAAGTCTTTTTCGATTTACGTTGACGGATTTGGATAATCCCGGAAATATAGTACTTTCATGTCTGGTTTTCATGTCTTAGCGTTGAAGCCTCTGCTGAGTGATGGTTTCGTCAAGGCAACTAGAATATATGGCAACTAGTGTGTGTGCTCGTGCCAACATTTTAAAACATCTTCCTTGCTACCTTTTGGGCATATGCATTGGGCATACAGTGTTTATATGAAATATTATGTTTCAAATTCATGAATCTATAAGTTCAGAGTATGTAAAACTCAGCAATATTCGACCTTCAGATGTTGTTAAAGTATTATTAAACTGAGCTAATAACTGTTTTCTCATTTCCTAGCATTTAAATATTTTGAAGTTAAAAATCATGGCTTGGTCACTTTAAATAATCACCCTCCACAGAAATGGGATGAAATGCTTTCTATAAATTTTAGGATGTCTTCGTTTCTTGGACACTGTGTTTGGGCACGTTTTAAAATAACACGCTGGCCACACAGGTTCCCACGCTCATTAACTGCCGCTTCAATTGCGGTCGAACTGTGCATATAACTTCTACCACAAGACTATTTGTGCCTGGGCGGGCCATCAAGTGGCATCGCCCGCGCTTTGTGACTTGAACCGCGGGCGAGCAGGGCGGGGAGGGGCGTTCCTCCCCGCGGAGCGTGTAATGGCCGCGCGGTTTACGACGCGGGCCACTTCCTCGTCGCGAAGTCGCGCTCGGGGACAGCGGCCGCGACGCCTTTCCTCTTGCAAGTAGCCGTTCGCTCCGCCCATCCGATTGTCTTGCGGTTTCGTTCAGTTTTTATTTCCTGGAAGCTACTCCGTTGAGTTCTTCCAAATTCAGACACGCGGTAAAGAATGCATTCTTTCTGTTAATGTTAAATGAGTATCTGCTAAGTAAAGTAGCATACACTTTAGGGAAGGTAGTTTGATATAATTCTTCTATTATTAGAACTTTTGTTGTTGAATCTCTAATTCAATCGTTTATTTCAGAAACCCGTTAAACGCTAAAATCTATAACATGCTTTAGCGACGGATTATTGTTCCAGGAGGATAGACACATCGTTTAGTGCATATTTATATGAAAACTATTCATTTATCAACACTTTTGATAAAAAAATATATTTTGAATTCTGAGAATTTGGGACACTTATTCTCAGTTTTCTCGAAAAGAGGAATTTGGCGTTTGGCGGGTTTCTGAAATAAACGATTCAGTTGTTGAGAGATGCTCTAGGAGTGGTGTATCTGTAATGTCCGCTGTGACTAATCATTACTTTCTGTCATATTTTTTATCACCCTCCTACTTTCGTGTATCTACGTTTCCAGCTTAATACTCATTAATTATCTCAAATTGAAAAGATCAAAATTTCAAAAAAGTTATGCCAGTTAAGGTGAAGGTGAAAACATGAAAGATGAATACCATGTTTTAGGGTTAGGTGCTAATCGTATTTGGTGATTGTATCATTTATAAAACGGAATTAAAGATGGGGGCGTGCTTGCAAAATGTTGATTCAGTCCATGTAATATTCCTTTGAGAAAACCTGGTTTATTAAATTAAACTTCTGGTAATCAGCGCATTGAAATCATATTGTTGTAAAGTTCCCTGAGCAGTCAGATCGAATACGCTACGCTCTTGTTTTCCGCCGTTGCGATGATCCGACCTTTTCCATTACGTTATCGCCACGGCACGTGGCATGTGGCACGGTAGTGTGGCACGGTAGCTCGATTTCGAAGCTGCTAATTTACGTCTGCATGGCGGGCGCAATTTCTTCCGTCAACCGAAGGAAATGCGCCGGGTGCGTTCACGCCCCCACCGCTTGGGCCGCGGGGGAAAGTCGTACCGCCCCTCCCATCCCTGACGCGCCGCGTTGTGCCGAGGCGCGGTGTTGTGTAGAACGCCCCGACTAGCTCCTATTGCAAAGGGGTAGCCGCAACCCGCCCAACCCCAACTAAAAACAAATTCCCCCTCCATGTATACTTCAATTAAAACGATAAGTCCCTTAACACTTTGACAGCTGTGGCACTATATCCAATCGGGACGTCACTATAGTGACGTTGCAGCTTCCGATTGGATGTCACCGTCCATTTAATAACTTTATTCATGAAAACATTCAAAGAACATTGGCACGTAATAGTGGTGCCTATTCTTCAATTGTGATATTGAGCATAATATGTAAGTTAGTAGTAAGCAACAAAAAACATACAATATAGTTTTTCATGATCTAAAACCTAACAATGAACAAGACAAAAAAATATAATAAAGAAAGGTAGCCGTAAAATTGGCCATGCGACGGCCGGTTGCGTGTTGCAGGTCTAATCACGCCCTGAGAGTGCGAATTATTTAGATTAGAAGAAGAAATTGAGTCTAATATGGCTAACATGCAGAAAAAATATGACGAGATAGACATTAAAAAGTCTTCAAGTAGTCAAATACAATATAACTAAACAATGACGAAAATATTCGACAAAAAAAAAGAAGCAATCCCTTGGTTATAACATTTTGCATTGTTAACTTGTCATTAATGGTGTAAACGTTTCATCAAATCAGTACATCAATCAGAATTCGGTTCAGTTACTTCAATACTTTACTACTCACGGCAAAACTGTTTCTGGGAAATAAACGAAAATACAACTGGAAATATATGGCCGTGTACTTTTCATTGACTCATGTCAAATTGCGCGTAATCAAAGTAGATTGTTCCTTAATAGTACAGTAATAACTTCTCAGGGTATCGTCGTGTTCAGGATTTACCAAACATTAAATGAGGAATCGTATTACGATTTTATTTTGAAAAAAAACAGAGATCAATGAGCTTTAAGGAGAAAATAATTAACCATCTGCAACACATTCTTAATGTAATAGTAGTAGAAGTCTGTCCAAACTTGCGATTCTTATACGTACGTACTTGAACTTTCACTTTTGTTTACTTGTACATGGCTCGAAAGAAATGACTTCTGTGGGTCTGGCGCGACCCACATCGCAAGGTTTGGAGACCCTTGGCGTAATGACATTGCAATCGGAACTCGCGCGCGTGGGCGCGGTTGGGGCGGCGTGGGAGCCGGCCCAGTTCCCAAGCGCCGCCGCCGCCACCTCCGCTATCACCGCCGTTACCGCTCCGACGGGGTCATGTGTTCATTGCTCAACGGTGAGTAGAAGGCCGGGCAGCGCATGTCGGGAATTCGACGAACGATTCCTTGAAGTCTGCAAACAGTTCTTGTTTCTCGTTGCGCGAGCTCACTCATATTACTGTAATTGAATAGAATCGTGAACAGATCATTCGCGAATCGTCGGATGGTCTTGCATGACTGCCTTCGATGCTCTAGTTGCCTCACGATAGTTCCATATTTATTAGTATTTCGCTGTTTTCGTGTTATTAATTTCTTCTTCTTCTTCTTTTAATATTATTTTTTCTTCTTTTTTTCTTTTCCTGGGTGAGATTTCTGAATTTACATTACGTATGACGTCTAGAAATATGTTTTAAGTTATGGGTAGACATTTTGGAAAATGTTAAATTTGTTTTTGAGATTCTTGTAATTTAATTGTCAAATGATGCCTTCATATAAAATTTGTTTCCCGAAGATTGTAGGGTAGATTTAGCGGTTTTATTACAGCCTTGGCTGTTTTCTGCATCCAAATTTCCATGCCTCTTGATTCCATAGGTCGTTTTCCTCCATTACTCTTTTTTCATGTCTTGAGTTACTGCCGTGTCCCATCATCTTCTCGGTCTTCACCTGTATCTTCTTCGATTGGGAATCCATTCCCAAATCTTTTGTGGAAGTCTATTCAATTTCAACCTTCTCATATGTCCATACCATTTTACTTTCATTTCGATCGCCTCGTTCAAGGTTGTTTGCATTTTCAGTTTATTTCTTATTTCATCATTTCTTATTTTGTCTAACAGTTTACATCATCTTCGCCTGAACATCATTTCTGTTGTTTGAGGTTTCTTTCATATTTTTTGTTAGTGTCTAGACTTGTGCCCCATAGTGTTGTACTCTATATGAAGGAGCTATATATACACATTTCTTTATCTTCATTGAAATAATGGAGTTCCATAATGTTTTTTCATTCTGTTCGTTTCTACCATCTACTGTTAGTGTGACTCCCAAATACTTATATTGTGTATTACCTTTAACTATTCCTGTACTAGTCTCTAAGTCGTGGGCCATACCCCCTACCACCATATAGTATTTAACCTTTTGTACATTTATTGTTTGCGCATGTATTGCTTTGTAAAAAAATCAAAAAGGTGTATAGAGATGTCGACGTTCAGATTCTTATTCTTCGTGTTTCGAGTATTTTTTACTAATTCCTAGAATTCTAAATAATATTTATAACTTACGAAATAAGTACGTATAGACTTAGGGGCTTTGTGATCATGAGTGACTCAAACAATACTATCATTAAGACAGGTATTGTTATTTTAATGAGCAATTACCATCGGACTTAGTCATCCATAAAATAGTACAATCGTTCGAACGACTGTTTTTTTGGAAAATTAATGCGCCACAGGCTCTGGTTTGCCATTCTTTTCCAGTCGTGACAGTGTTGAGGTTGTAACTCAGGCGGGGACGGGTAGGCGGGCGGGTCGTGACCCGCGCCATCTGCGCATCCCCTCCACGTGATTTCCGCTGACCACGCCTCCGTGCAGTGCCAACGCAGCTTATCCAGACGGGCGAAAATTATATTTTGCCAACAATTCGATAAAGCAAAAACATAAACATCAAACAAACAAAAGCGCGTCGTTTTAGCGGGCGCGATTCCACTCACTTTTCTCAATTGAAAAGGATGCATTGCACTGCAATTTAGAGCAGCTCCGTATTTCCTTTATTTTTTATCAACATAACGTTTCTGCAGTTCAGGAGAAATAAAATATAAACTTGCTTAGAGCTTACATATCCAAAGAAAATAAAAGATCTGGGGCCCAGCGCTCCTACAAATTGTCATTAGGTAGTGGATGGAATATGCAATTGTAACTCAGTCGTATGTATTATGAAAATATAGAGATAAGATTATGGTAGATGTTTTGTCACTCAATTGGAAATTGTAAATAAGTGTTCGACGGTTGTGACGAAGTATGCGTAGACCGATCAGTTTATAAAAGGCCATATCTGCCTATGGAGAAGCGCATATGTAACTTACGAGCCATCAGTCTCGAATTAGTAAAGTACTAAATGTTATCAATACTCAGTCTTTGACAAACGTATTAAATGTATTTTTTATTGTTTGAAAACTAAACCTTTTAAAGCATAACAATTCGATTAGTCACGAAACACTCATGTTCTGTAGTGCGGCAAGAAGACTTCCATTGAAAAGTATTACTTTCAGTGATTAATTGGCATGTAAAATAAACACGAGTCAGGTTCAATGCTGTAAGATGAAATCTTGATGAACGACATGCTGGTTTCTGTAATAAAATCATAATTTTGGCCGTCTATCTAGGGAAAATGCCGCACAGCAAACAGCTAAGTAGCTGCTCTTTCACCCATCGCCACGGTTCGCCGGAAACCGCTCGGCCCCCCTGCGTTCAAGGTCCTCCGCCGCACGATCTCTGGACGAAGGTTGGCGCGGGGGCGGCGTGATGTGGCACTTTCCGATTCGCCTTTCCGCCCCCGCGTCGCGAGCGGCGGGCGGGCGCCCCGACACGCCCGCTGCCTGCTGCAGCTTGAGCGGGCCTCCCTCGGGAAACAGAGCATGCCCGCCGCGTTGGGGGTGTGGAGCCCTCGGACTGCGACTGCGAAACCACTGCCGCTGGCCTTGCGGCGCGATGGGAAGATAAGGTTTCGTGCTGTGGAGACTCTCGTGGGAGTCGCTTGGCCTCGCACGAAATCGAAATTATTAAAATAGACCCGCTTTATTCAGATAATGGGACACTTTACCATATACTTTTTGATTGCGAAGTAATATTGATAAATGTTTTTCGCCGATAGGATCTTTTCTCTTTTAAAATTGTTTGATTCGTCAAGAACCAAGAAACCAATTTGATTTTTTTCGTTACTTTCTTTCCAAACCAAGAAACTGATTTGATTTCTTTACGCTGGTCTAAATATAATTTTTAATTATTGCGGCAAAAGATAACTTAGATTCTAATCGTTTTATAATGAAATTTGGATGGATTTGAAAAATGTAAGAGTCCATGGAAATTTACAAGAGTATACTCTTACGATCATTCTCGATATGCATGGCAGCAGCAATGTTGATTCATCCGGTGTTTTGTTTATATTGCAGTACCCAGTTGTTTTCAATGGACGTGGCATCTTTGCAGTACGTGTTGCAAAGTCTATTTTGCCGTACGCATACCGTTAAGTAATACTTTTCAGTGAATAAACAGATAAAGAACTGCTTGTTTCAATTCATTAGTGATGAAACATTATTTTTTCTGCAAAATGAAAATTTTGAACTTTGGGTAAACGAAGTTCCTCAAATGTCGGCAAGATACTAACGGTAACTGATTTTATCTCGGAATAATTAAGGGACATTGTATGTATAAAAATAACCTACACTTGTGCTTTGCTAATTAGGAAGAAAATACATTTTTACGATGAGGTGTCTCAGATAAGCTTGTAGGAAGCCTGAAAAAGTGAAAACTGTGCCTTGATAATTAGGATATCTCTATCACTAAAAATTAAGATTTACGTACAATTAAATCAGACTACGGGAAAGTGAAGAGAATTGCCGTGTGCATGCTCATGGAAAGAAATTCAATACTTGGAATGCATTCAATTCTAATTTGTAATAATAATAATAATTGACTCGCGCTATGGTTGCATTCCGTACCATTGATTAACCAGCAATATTTTCTGAGAGAGGGAGCATAATTAGTATTATTATCAAACTCGATGATCTCCAACTTAGCAGTGTCCTTTTTAATTTCGAGCGGATCCTTTTTGTTGCGACCAAAACATTTGTTACATTCAGCTAACGTATTTCTGGTTCTTTTACATCTTTACAATAGAGGGTATGCTGGGAACCATCCACCGATGTAACCGCACATTGTTGTGGTTTAACTCCAGAGTTAACTGTTTTCATTTGAATTAAATACGTGACGTAAGGCCAAGAGAAAATAAGACAAGAATTTGAAGTGGTGACAGAGTTGGAGTCGGGGGGGGGGGGATACTTAAGTGACTCCCAGGATCTGAGAGCGGGAAAGGTTACTTTTACGGAAGCGTGTTTTCCGTATTTCTCGTTAGTTTCATACAAGAATCTGTTGTCAGCCTTCTAGCCATAAATTATCACGTAAGTACTTACAGTTTCTCGAAGAGCGTTGTCAAGAAAGATGCCGTTTGCGTAGTGCAAAGACAAGAAGAATAAGCGTCGTAGGAACTTGCTGGTCATTCACTAATAACTAGGACGTATCTGGTAGTGCTATTGCCATGTTTTTTCTGAGCCGTTGGTGAATGAAATTAAGTGAATTTTCCTGGAAGAGTTCGTAGTTGTAATATGTAAATGTGAAACTGTTTCTTCTTTAAGCAAGTTTTTAGGGATGACGTGCATTTCTTGGTGTTTAATAGTGCGAATGGCGTAAGGTTCCTACATTATATTTACAACGTACACCTTGAAGATACGACGAATATTTTACTAAGAAAATGTACTGGAATAAGTGCATGATTACAGTTTCGAATACACGTTCTTTTAATTCTGGTAGATAATGCCTGCACTAACGAAGAAAATTGAAAAGTTATGGTTTTCGTTTTACTATAATGACCAAATGATGGTTGTGTACCTCTCTACGAATGCCATAACATTTTTTTTAAAGTAGCCTAGTGCGGCTGCGGACTTTTTCAACACAATAGCGAAGTGCGCGAAACGTGTTACACAATATTACGATCTGGAAAAGTAGACTTAAATAACATTGTCTGAAGTATGGTAGATTGCATTCTTGTAGTAGCTCGCGAAATGTGTAAAATGCTTTCTAAGTGATGTACTGCTTGGGATTCGTAGCCAATTAGGGGTGGTTGTAATAGGGAACAATATTATTGTAAACTGTTTTTATGAACATTTTCGTTAATGCGACGATGGAAAGGAATAGAGCATCCTCCGCGGAATGGAAATTTATTCTCAAATGGAGAATGTTCATTTTCGTTAGATATATCTCGAACGAGAAAAATGAATTTCTGTACATCGTGGCTCTTGCATTGAAACCACATCAGATGTCGGAATCTGAATATAGTATTCAGTTAACATTTTGTTGAGTAGCAGTTTTCAATATAGAAAAAAAAAGTGAAACGTAAACATTTCCGCCTAAAATGGGAAGTAATTGCAGCACGTATTTTCCGAATACCATGAAAGAATGTTGAAGGTATTCTGGGCTTCGTCGGAATTGGTCCTACGTGCGAGGCGAAACGTGGACGATCGTAGTGGCAGACACTCCTCTACAATTGCAGGGCATGATTTCTTCCTGTAGGAAGCCTATCCTTTTCTGCCGGTGTCGTAACGGCGTGTACGAGTTGCCTGGGTTCGTAACACGCCTGGGGAAGAGGGGTGGGGTGTTTCCCGTCGTTGGGGGGGAGGGGGGGCAGCGCGAACGCGACGACCCGCTGACCTCGCGGGCGCGTGCGCGCCGTTCCGGCCGCGACGCGGTGGACCGGCCAGTCCGGGCGGAGCCAACGGCGGCGCCCGCTGACGCTGGCGCAACGTGGGCGGGGTGGGGCTATGGCGACCGCGGACAATGCGCTCGCCTTTATGTAAGCGAACGCGAAACGACGCGTTCCCGCCAATTAGTCTGCAACAACGGTTAGGCGTCGCGACGCGGGAAACGCGGCTCGTTGCGCCAAAGCATTGGCGCAGCTGAATGGGAAGAGTGCGACAAACCTGGTTCTGAGGCTAACGATATCAAGGTGTGAGGAGGAGGAGGAGAGGGAAATCAACTTTTCGTGCCGGTCAAAAGTGACATCTAGCTAATTTTAAGAGGTATAACAAACGCCACAATATAAAGAATACATCTCTAAAATAATTTTGGAGAAAGTGAAGAATTATGTTCAGATAGTACTCGACTTTTCTACTACATATTTCACAAAGATACGTTAAAGGCATCTGGTATATAAAGCAAACACTTTTGTCTCCGGCTGCGAAATAAACTGTTCCGCTTACTACGAAACTGATCTTGTAAAATTGTATTTGAGATGCATTACTGTTGTGCACCGGCGATAAGTAAACCGAAACACTTGTCACACTTTCCGATACTACTTACACACGAATACTCAGAAAAGATCAATCGGAACATTGTTTTTCTTTGTTTTTATTTTTTAATATCATCTAACTCTAAATGTTGGCCTGTAGGTTTTGTGTCAAATGGTTTATTTTTTCTGTGGGGACATATTAGACTCTTAATAGTGATACTGAATGAAACCTTTCAGATATATCTACGCCTCTGTCTGAAGATACGAGAGTGCGCATGTGTCTTGTCCCAGACGAAATGATCTGTAGCCCCCCTCTAGAAAATAATTGTCGCCACGCTCCTCTAATTGCGATCATAGCGTACATTTATTCTGATAGCGTTGCTACAGCTCGTACGACATAGTAAGCAAACGCTGGGAGTTGGGAGTTGTCTTGAAGCGGATTTACACGGTGACTCCGGGTTTCTCCTTGTAATCCTTCCATTCAATCAGCTGAAAAGCGAAAAGGCCAAACTCATCCCCTTGGGAAGGAAACACTTTTCACTTTGTTTCTTTGTTTCCAAAATTTGATAAGTGTATTCACAATTTCAAAAGAATATCTGCGAAAAAATACCTATAGAAGCGTAGTTATTTTTAACGAAATGAACATTGCGAGTTCAACCTGTTCATGATTTCCAGGTAAGACTACACCATCAGCCCGCGAACGAAAATGTTACGTGGTGTAACAGTAAGTTCAACTATTAGTTGGGTTAGGTTTGTGGAAGAAAAGATTGCCCTGCGTCTTTTAAGAGAATCAAAATATCGGCTAGATTGTTTGATGCTTATTTTTCGTGCAATGTAGAATTGTATAGGTGATGTATATTGTGCATGTACTGTTGAGAAGATTCTCATGCGATCTATTTATTGAAAATGAGTGGCATTAGTCAGACATTGACATGCCCGACTGATTGAAATCCAATTAAAAAGTGGAGTTCAAAATGTTTCGATTCTAAAAGTGTAATTCTTCTTTGTAAGTTTCAACTATCACGGAAACAACACTCTATTACATTGTGAATGAGTGTGTAAAGTAAGAGATTCAGTAAAAGGAAACTCCAATACGATGGCGTCGAGTTGCGGAAGCTTGATCTGTACGTTGTCATCTTTCTCTTAGTGGTTTCTCCTCAAACCCCTCTCCGGTTTCGCCGCCACCTTGCCCCGCCTCCGCTCTGGTTTCTCCTGGAATCCGTAGGCAGGCGCCTGGACGAAAATGAAGGTGATGGGATGCGGAGCGTGCAAAGGACGGAGGCAATCTGCGGCGTGACGGGGTCCGGAATGCTTCTTCCCTCGTATTGCTCTCTGCGAAGGGGGAGGGGCCATGGCGTGTCGGTGGGTGATTCTGCTTTCTAATGAGAGGTGAGTGGACCTGGTTCTCGCGAATTGTGCGCAGAGTTCATGCTTTGAAGATTGTTAATCTCGACTCTTCGGTTTCTTGTTGATACGGGTACTTGATGGCCGCCAAGATTGCAGTGTGAGAAAAATCACGGACGTAGGGTATTAAAGATTTTTTTCCCTCTGCTGTATGATCATACGTATCTGTCAAGTTTCTTATTAGGGTCGAAATCCCCAAGTTTCTGAGTCCGAGATCTACTCGTGTTGTCCTTTTACTAAACTGAAATAATCATTTTGCTCCAAACTAATGCTCTTGGTTGGAAATACGTTTCTGCTGTGTTTCATCCCGTCATTCTTTTTCATTTGGATATTCCAACGTATTAGCTATTTAAAGGCAAATTTAATCTTTTAATAATGTTGTTAGAGTGATGAATGCTGTTAGGGATGGCAACCATTTGTCACAGCCTCTTTGATTTTATCATATACCCAATAAATTATTCTCAAACCACTTACTTCCAGTGTCCTGAATTTTGACCGAAAAGAAAGCTTATTCTATGGCGATTCGAAAGGGTATTCGTCAGTATCGCATGTGTTCAAGTGATTTTTTCCCTTCTTTGTTTAACATGTCTTTCAATTTTGAATCAGGTAATCTTATAACCCTTCATATAATTTCTCTACTCATCAGTTGCTCTGTTACTTTTAGAAATAGTTGACATTGGAATTCTGTATACTCTAATTTTCTCTTTATCTGAAATCACTTGTTTGCAGATCTTGGAACTTATCGCTAGCGTGATGCTTGCTATAAAGTGTACAAGGAAGTGAGAAAGAGTAGCGCTACATTTGAAATGTGTCTGAACAGCGCACACCTATTTGCAGAACACTACAAGAAAATGAGCATCGTGACGATCTCATCAATTTTTGTGCGTATATATTTTGTACGGTCTCATTTATCAGTTTCAGTTAAACAATATTTTTTCACCTAAGACTTCATTATCAGTCTCGTTTTCGTTCCAGTTTTTCTTCGGACAAGTGTTTTTAGACGTGCTTGACATACATAATTTTGTTGATGTAAATATAAAGTAAGATTTGCGTAGTTTGCTTGCACACCAGGTGTCGGTCGTTTATTACGTGATTCCATATGAAGTCATGCCCAAATTTCAAAAAAATTCTTTGTAACGGGGTGAAGTTCATGACTAAGCCAAATATTACAAAACGCAGGGGTCGATGTATTTAACACGATCTATTAAGAGGTAAAGAAAGAGCTACAAACTGGAGGAAAAACAAAATTGGCGTGGCAATGACCCACATGTACTTCGCGTTACAATTGCAGGGGTGGTACGAGGTTCCGCTCTTAGTCATAGCTGATATCGAAACAAGCCGTTGCGAACTCTCGCGGCGAATGATCCTTCAAAGCCCAGCTGGCTCTACACGTCATCGCCCCACTCTCTCGCAGTTCGCTTGGTTGTTTTTGACGCGATCTCACACTCGAGGGGGAGGTGTTGGCATAACTAGAAGGGCGGAAGTAGTTCGAAGTGTAGGATAAATAGAACGAAGTATAAATTATCATTGTTTTGTTTTTATTTTATCGTATCAGTAATAAAATCAGCTTGCTTATCCCATTTAAGGTTTATTTGAACATCAAATACTTTTATTCTAATAATTTCAGTAACATCACGAAATACAGAAGTTTCTTATTCAGTAGACAATTTTTTTCGCCTTAGAGCAAATTAAGTACTTGAGTCGGCAAATAAATCAATGTCGTCCCATGTAGACGCAAAATATTCACATATTGTATTCGACAGTCTGGAATTGATAAAAATCTCTTGGTAGATATATTATTATAAAAAGGACAATAAGTGCGTTGTGCTTACCCAGGAACCAACAACGAATTTTGAGAGTGAGTGTATGGACAATTAATTATATTACACAAGATCTTCAAGAACATCATATCAAGACTCTCATTTGCCCAGCTAAATATACTATAATTTCACGTGTAAATAGGCCTACTCATTAGGAGTCGGTAATTACCTCTTGATGAATAAGCTCCAAACACTTTGTATTGTAAGCACTTAAAACCGTCGCGGACACTTTTCTAACACTAATTTAAATTCTTTTCTGACTGGTAGACAAATCACAGAGACATTTTGCACTTTGGACATTAATAAAGGTATCATCAAAATTATTCTTTAGTCCCATGCTTTTACTGAGTGATTATTAGTGTAGATGAAATGGAGCAATGTTGGTATGAGAAACACTTGAACTTCCAGAGTAATCGTGCCGGGTACCTGCGTTGTCTACCATAAATTCCATTCGGAGATCCCGAAAATTGAATTCAGAAGTGAAATCTAGTGCTTTGACCGTTGCATTGTCCGTAATTAAGAGATTACGCACGCTTCCCCGAGTGCGTGTTCGAATTATGGATATTTGCCATCTTGCAATAGTTTTTAGATCTATTTTCTATTCTTCGGTTTAAACATTCATAATATAGAAAGCATAATAACGCAAGCATTTATAATTTTTTAAACATCTCAGATTGGCCACAAAAACCTACCTTATTCCCGCTTAGCTCGCGTAAAATCGGAATCGGGTCTCGAAATTTAAAAATGACTACCATAACGCCTAAACGTGAAGTCGAAACTACTGTGCATCCGATGTAATATGATTCACATTAGAAGCACAATTAATGGTTTCCTCACAAAATGGGTTCTTGGAAACGCCATACATTTCGAGTACCATACTGTCGCGAGCACGAAAAGAAATATCGAGTGTCAAAAACAACAACCAACAACTGTGAGCCTGTAAAGGTGAGACATGCTGCGTGTTCGCTGCTGGCCCAGGGCCTGGGCGCTGGCCGGTTTCGTGACCCCGGCGGGCGCGGCGGCCAGGTGCCCGGTCCCCGGTCGCGCTGGCGCTCCTTCCCGCAGCGATCGGGTGCCCCGGGCGCGCCGTCTCCGGTAGCGGCCGCGGCCACTTTCAGCGGTTGCCACAAACGCCCCCCGGCGTTTGCCGCGGCTGAGTCACCCGGCCGGCCGCGCCCGCCCCCACAGGCTTCTGCGCCACTCGCGCGGTGCTCCAAAGCACGAGCATGGGGGCTGGTAGGTGAACGTTCATTAGAACCGCACGTAGCCCCAACTGGGGACTATTCATCAGGAAAGGAATGCGATTATAAGGTCTCAGGTAATTATTGTATTATTGTACTATTGTATCCTCCGTATTAAACTGAACGGAGTGTTTTGAATTATGTATTTGTGGATGGATATGTTGCTATTCTATGTTATTTTGGATAATATAGATTGTGAGATTTTTACTATATGCTATTTCAAATAAACTCCGATAAACCCACCACATATCTGTCCGTTCAGTGGGCAAGTTATTCCGTCATCATCTACGAATCTTTCCATTGTGTCATCCACCTTCGTTACGTTTTAACTTCAAGGCAATAATAGAAGTAAAACCAGACTTCAAATCGTCTGAATACAGGACTACCTTTGGTTTAACATTAAAGTGAAATTTCCGCAAAGCCATGTTCAGCGACACGCTTAAAAAATTCAATTGAGTGTGAGCTTAATTTAGGCAGTCGTCTAAATTCATTTATAGTGGTCAATTATCCGTTTATTGATCGTTACGAATGCTTACATCAGTCTTCATAACTTACCATCTGAAGGACGCCTTTAAGGTAGGTGCGCTGATAAGATCTCTTTCAAAGAACGGGGTTGCGGTTGCATTCGCGGCAGTGCACTCAGTGCATCTCCTTTTACGGCTCAGTGCGATGGCCGGCAGTTATTCGCGGAGGTGTGCGCTCTCCAGTGCCGGCCGCATTCTGGGCGCAGCGGGCGGCTGAGCGAGCGCGTCCGCCAAGAGAAATCGCAATAGCAAATGCTCATGAAAGTGAGATGAATGCGTGACGAGGGAAGACAGGTGTTCTTGCGCCAGTAAAATTGTATTTCATGCATACCGACCTCCGATGTCCGCCCAGCGGTATTGCGGAAGTACGACTTTCCTAGAATGGTCCTGCTAAGACATAACTACGGCTCTCTTTATAATTCTTTAGAATATATTCTACTGAAATAGACTTTTAGACCCTTCATGTGCTATTAAATACTACTAGGTCATAAGGCATCAGAGGTGAATTAAGAGCTTCAAAATAACCGTAAAAAATTAACATGCTAAGAAGGAATTAGCTTAATTATTTATTGAGAATGCCTGAGAACAGATTACCAAAAGCCCACTGCCACTACAACTATAACAGGAGCAGGAAGAGAATACCCGAATGACTATGGAAGAGCCTGAACGGGCAAATAGGCACACGCAGATGATGATAAATCTGCAACTGAGTTTGAACAAATAGCACTGCAGTTTTTAGCATTTGTAAATTTTCTTTTCTCAGCAGATGCTATGACGGAGTTCAATGGCATTTTTTGCTTTTGGTGCATCACCTGATTTCATTGTTTTAGTCTGGTCTTCCTTAGCCCGTCGCATTATATCTGCTTTTATGTAATATTCCAAAGCAATATTTTCAATCATTTCATGATCTTTTGACGAATTAATTGAAACAATATTTAACAAGCCTAGCTTGTTATTATATAATTTTCTGACGAAGCTGCTCATTCAAAAACGCTTATTTGTACTTCTGAAAACGAACAGCACATGGTGTGTTGAGCGAAATAAAGAAAACAAGTAGATAGTGACATTTCGCTTCAGAATCCTCTCGTCGGCTAAGAGAGCGTTTGCTGTGGCCACGCAAAGTAGCATTTACGGAGTGCTAGTGAGATATTGTTCTGACCAGAGAGTTGCTCATATTTTTGAGTGTGTAACGCTAATGGTATCTGATAAGTATCGGTCGCCGTTTGGGCTGTGGAGAAAAGTGGTTCGCTTGCGCGTTCCCACGCGTAGAAAGTTGCCGAAAAGGCGTTGGCCAAGTGCGGTGCGCGTGCACAGATACGATCGCCGTCCCCCTGTTTCCTGCCGTCACTAGAGCGTGTGTGCGTAAGAAGATAAGACACTCAATAACTGCGAGACTACTCATATGTGCATCGCAGACATTCATCACATGATCAAAAGTATCCGGACACGTTGCTGAAAATGACTTGTCGGTTCATGGCGCCCTCCATCGGTAATGCTGGAATTCAATAGGGTGTTGGCCCACCCTTAGCCTTGATGACAGTTTCCTCTCTCGCAGGCATACTTTTAATCAGGTGCTGGAAGATTTCTTGGGGAATTGGGCCCATTCTTCACGGAGTGCTGCATTGAGGAGAGGTATCGATGTGGGTCGATGAGGCCTGGCAAGAAGTCGGCGTGTTAGATACAACTCTGTGCAGGCCAGTCCATTACAAGGATGTTATTGTTGTGTAATCACTCCACCATAGGCCGTGTAGTATAAACAGGTGTTCTATCGTGTTGAAAATGCAATCGCCATCCCCGAATTGCTCTTCAATAGTGGGAAGAAAGATGTTTAAAACATCAATATTGGCCTGAGCCGCAATAGTGCCACATAAAACAAGAGGTGCAAGCCCCCTCCACGAAAAACACGACCACACCATTACACCATTTTGAAGTGTCCGGATGCTTTTGATCAAAGTGTTAATGGCGCATATGGCTTGAGGCAGCAACTGCTCAGTGCGTTCACAGTAAGATTGTCAAGTAGTCAGGAAGGGCAATCCACCAAGTGCCCTTTATCATCGTGGAAAACGTGCTTGAGAACTTCAATACGTACATATTTGATACACGAAGATAGAGGAATGGGTATTCCTTAAGAACGTGGCAATGTACCATTTGCACCAGTTCGTATTTGGACCATAATGAATATATTAGTCCCGTTTAATCTTACGAAACCTGCTGACGAGGTGCGAAGTGCGAATGGTTAATTACATATGATGCATGCCAACATATTCTGCCTGATCATTATCTTAGTTTCTCAATGTAGAGTGAGCAATGCTTAAGAACGTAACCTACCATTGTGCAGTGGAGGCTGAATGGGACGCGCAAGGGAGTATGCGACTGGTTTATAAGTGATTACTTGTCGGGACACTCGTTTGTGAACAAAAGAACCGATCGTTAATAAATACCCAAGTGTCTACTGTGAATTTTGTCAATCACAGGTTCTCAACCTTTAAAGAAGTGGATCCTTCGCACCCCACTTCGAAGATTAATGATAGTTCACAATAAGCGTTTTTCAAAATATTGCATTTCCAAGTTATTTTTATTAAAAAAAATAATTCTCATATTAAATAATTACAAGAACGTGGAACACTCCTTTTTCAGTGCGTGGTTATATTCTTCTGAAAAAGTACCATGCAAGTTGTCAGTGTGTGGTACACCTGGACGTCAGTTTGAGATTTCTTGCTTTCTAAATTATTTTATAATTGCTCAGTAAGACAAGTACCAGAACTGATCGTATACACACTTTCGTTAGGGATATAGCACTATAAGAACACTTATAGTTGTAATCTATTGAACAGAGACGCCTTATTAATCTGCGGATTCGTTAATTGATTCTGGTTTTCCTATCGGAGCTTCAATTAGGCATTTTAAGGGTTCGATGCACCTGCTATGATAACACGTAAACGTGTTCTCTTTGACCTGCAGTGAGTGTCGGTTTCGCATTCATTCTCGCTTTTCAGCTATCACAGCTTGGACCCTGAGGCAAAATTTTGCGTGCATGATATACTGGAGTCGGACTATGAAATTTTTTTTTTCTTTCAAAACCGAAGTACGGAACCAAAAATAGTACTTGCGATAATCTTGTCACATTTTAAGTGCGCGGTAGTGTTATATCAGACTTGTAACTTGTAAATGAATGAAGACTTTTAATTTTTCTAACTGATGCAAATTCTCCACCAATTACATTTCACAAGTGATCTTGAACGAGCAATATTCCTTTCCTTTGGAATGCCTCGTCGCAAGTTACGATGGCGAATTCCTTCGGTTAGTCACGGAATATCACGACACTTTTCATGATGAAATTTTTGTATTTGTTTTAAATCCTTCTTTATAATTGTTATGAAATGTATGTAGGATGGTATTTCATTGCCAAGTTAAAGGGATCAGAGCCAAAGCATACATACTTTCCAGGAGATATTTTGAACCTTAAAAACCGAAATACTGTACTTGACTTAACTGCCGAATTATTTGATTTAACTGCCGAATCGATGAAGAAGTTTCCATCATTCTTAATGTTAATAAACGTGTATGCAATTATTGTGCAGTGTTTCCTTTCCAAAAACAGCTAACAGCGATTACAAGCTGATTACTCCACCGCTATTCCGACCCACTCATGATACTAGTATTCTCCGTTGCAGAATATCCAGGCGATATTAAATGAAATGATCAGTTGACTACCCTTTCAAAAAAGATTAGCAATGCCATTATGTGGACTGTAAAATATTGAGGAGGGAAAGGAGCTTTCTCAAGGACGAATCGAATCACGAACTTCTCTCTTCTTGCTTTCTTGTTGCTATTTCCTGCGCAAATCCGACCGGCATTCTCATTACTGTATTCTACTTTCTCTCGTTTATCGGAGGTCGACTTAACTTTTCTTGAACAGAAAGTCTCGTACTTTTGTCCAAAATTATAATATAAGAAAAATCTGGCTTTCGAAATGTTATTTTAAAATAACTAGCCAAACATATTTCGAGAAAACTAACAAATAATTTCATAAGCATGGACATCGTTTTGAGATCTTATCAGTCTCTCTTAGTTACTTGTTCTTATTCTTTCTCAAGTTTGACATTCTTTATAATCCAGAGGCGTACGTGTTCTAGGAAGGTCAGCGATTCATGAACGCGTTGTAAAAGAATTAAAAATCAAAGAGTGAAACGCTCCCAGAACTCTCTTCTGAATTCTTTTTTCTTTCTAATGTCAGCGGAAGTTGTCTGGTAGTTTGAAAAGTGACAAATGCTGTCACGACTGCCCACTCCAACTACACTGTGAAATATAATTGTTGGTTTTATATAATTAAAGTAAAAAAGATAAAAATCGCCGATGGGTTTTTCTACTTTAAACCTATGTGCTATAGGTTGGTGAACAGTCCGTACATTAGTTTACTTGCAAGGGATTTTGATCTATATTAAACTTGTTCCTTCTTCCATAATTTTACATATTCGTATCTAAATAAAATGTGTGGGATGTAAGGAGTACTCATAACTTCCTGTAACTTCTGGGAACACGTTAAAATTAAAAACCTATGCCTCTGAAATTTAACGTTCTGTGTTCATAAAGGACGAAATGTGTAAATAAGGATTATTCCTTTGATCTTTATTTCAATTTCTGTATTAAATCATTAATCACAAAGAATTGCACAAAAAAGGCTCATTCTGCTCCAGACCAACCGTTGACATACCGATTCGCATATAGTACGATAATAAATGAAAACTACAATTTATCGATGCAGAAACCCAATAAGTATACTACTACTGGTTACAGAAATACCTCCAGGATGCACATAACATATTATGACGTAAAAAATGTAAATTTTAGAAAGAAGTTAGCTTGCGTATATGCAATCCGCACGGCTTGTGACCATCGTGTGTAACTCGGAAAGTGTGCCCGTAAGCCCTTCAAATATGGTGTTCCAGACTCCGAAAGGTCGTGCGTTATGTTTCTTGGGTCGTAATATGCAAATGAGACGTAGTGCTTTGCATATTCTGATTCATACCTTTTCATAAGTTACTATTTTTTGGGTACGTCCAAAATCTTAATCTGTGTAAAAATAAGTTAGTTCTTTTATAATCAATACAATTTAATTGCTCTGACGATAAGTATCTGTACTTGTTCATAATGTAGAATGTTTACTCGCACACTTTACCGGGCTTATTTACTCAGTGTCTGGTCGTTCCAGTACGAATCTATTTTCTCTTAAAAAAAAAAATAATTTCCAAGTGCAGAATGATCGCATGGATCCAACTAGTTACGTGTTGTTCGGAGCCTAGAATGGTTGCTAAGCTACCCCTCAGCATCTTCTTTACCGTATTTAATACCCATGGAAACTTCTGTAAACATTCTCAATCGCTTGCCATTGATGTGTGAACTTTGTATTTATAGATAATGTGGAAGTCTAAGCATGAATGTACGTGGTAGTGTGTTAGAATATACCGGTTTGAGTTTGTGTTGCTCTGATAGCCTACTCGCCTTGCTGTGAACGCTTGCGCGAGAAAGAAAGCGGCCGCTAGCGGACGTGAAAGGCGTTGCCATGCGTTGGTGCGGCGTGCTTCGGGCCGATCGCGCAGGCACAATAAACAGCGTGGTTCACAATCGTGGAGTCGACGAAAATCGAAGAATTTCGCATTGCTTGGAAAATCTTGTACGTCTGCAGTCGTTTGCAGCAACTGTGGTAATGAAAACTACGACAGATTAAGTAAACTTGCTTTCGTTCATTGCTTGAAAGACAATAGCAGCTCCGTGGTAGACAAGGTAGGTTTTGCATAGCCTGATAAATATGTACTAGTTTAATAATTTCATAATACAAAAAATTAAATGACTTACGATTGTAATATGGTGTAAGTACTATTCATCTTGAAATGTATAATGAGCATTTCATTATCGTGGTACAAGCAATATTTCCATTTTAAGCCATTTCTAACAGCCCGTCCGCCATACAGTCTTGCGCCCGCTTGCGCCTCTCTCGGTAGGCACTCCCGGGCGCTGCTTTGCTTCGCTTCGCACCGTATTCTCCGAAAAGGCCCTGTGGGTCGCGTCGAATAGTAGCTATGTCCTTGCTTGACGCATGGGCGTTGCGCATTCGCTGCCTGCCCGCGCAGAGAACGTAATTTCCACTGTTTTTTTAGGAAGTGTTTAATTTTTCAACTGAAATTTGTATATTGCAGATTACTCTAAGGATATATATATATATATATATATATATATATATATATATATATATATATATATTATTACATACCCCCAGCATGAAAGTATGCGATTTCTAAGGAAACGAGAACGCAGATTTCGAAAATCATTATAACAAATGTCTATCGCGCAAGGTTCAAAAGACATAAACATATTTAGTATTTGAAATAAACAAATCCGAAATTAATTAAATTAAAAATGGAATGCGCATATTCGTGCAATAAAAGGCTCACATTAAAATGGTTTGTTGCTATTCTCCACAACATTGGTGGAGCGAATGACAATGATTTGAGTTTCCTCTACAACTACAACCTTACGGTTCGTTGTACAAGTGACACAGCAGTGGTGAACAGCCCACGTTTTTCCCCGATCACAAACCCGACAGCTGAAGAATAAAGAATATGGAAGTTTAGTAATTTCATTTTTTCCCTTTGAAGTTTGGGAGTAAATCGTCCATAAACGTAACAGAAGTTATCGAGTTGATTGGCGCACTTTCGATGTGAAATGACAAGGTACATTTTATCGAACCGATTCAATTCAAAAGTTCACTTCCTAAAAACTACAGAGTATAATGTATTAATACATTTGGGGCACATGCAAACCAGGCACGGACTTCACGCGCACTACGGATATTGTTCCGCATGGCACTAACAGACTTAGAATCTGCCACCCTGACAATTGGATACTTGTATACTTGCGAGAAGGTACGGAGCTAAAATAATTCCTTTCTGTGACTGCTGCTCAGTAGAAAATGAACGAGGGCGCACGTGACATGTTTTCAAAACATCCACTAAAACCTACGAAGACCACAAGACCTACTCGTAATTGAGCGCGATTACAAGACGCGAAAATAAAGACTGCAATTTTCCAATACAGAAGGTAAAAAACAAGTACGAAAGCCTACTTTTGTTGATATCTCATGAAAGTGGTATAGATGAACTGAACAAATATTTTATATTTAAATGGATTTTATGCATATTGTTTCTACACATTTTATATCTACAATTTAAATGTGCATTAATAGCAAAATACGGCATCGTACGGTATAAAGATGCGGTGTATTTAAAAACCGTGACGTGATATGACATTTTTATTGTGTTGTTCGTAATCTACGTATGAAATTGAGGATGTTTTGCGCACTCTGCCGTCCTGCAGGTAAGTCTTGTTCCCTAGCGTTATTAGTGTTAATTGTTTTTTTAATATTTAAATCTGATTTGAAGTTAATATTACTGATACAGTGAATCAACGTTTCAGAACAACTTAACGATGTAGAAAAGACAAATTTTGGACAATGGTCGACCTACTCCTCGGTTGAGTACGGTTGCACATCGTGCTGGCGAGACAATGCTAGAAAATTCAATCCTTCGTGGTATGATTCACACAAATGGCAACAGAGAGTGAAGTTAAAGCTAAGCTACTTTTTTGGCCATGTCTTGTACTGCAATTTAAGGAGAGTACTGGGAATAGAGATGGATATTTTGACATGAACATTTATACAGCTATAAAGCTATACAAAACCTCAAATGTCAAAAGATCGCATATTTAACTCAGTGAATCTTAAATGCCTGAAGGGGAAAGAAAAAAAGAAGAAAAAAATTATTATTATTGTCAGAGCAACACAGACTCGCAAAGCGTCTGTAGAATCTAAATATCTTGAAATCACATCTGCACGTGCTTTATGGAAATAATGATTTGCAATGTAATGATGTCAGTGAGATATTGGTTTGAATTAATTGAATGAAATTACAAAGAATTGGATTGAGGTGGAGCATGTCCCGCATGCCCCCTTCTAGGGAACTGCCGCTCTTCAAAAATGTTTTGTTTAACCTCAATATTTTTTCACTAGCCGTCACTGATGAAAGGGAACACTGTGAGAAGAGGCGATTTGTGAGGTTTTGTTTATAAACGTGCATCAGTAATACCACACACGAAGGTAATTGTTGAGAAAATAAACAAAGTAAACGAAAATGTTTCTAGCCAGTGGACGTACCCATGCTAGCCGTGCTCGTATTTTGGGTTTCTTCACTTCGTTGTGATTAAATCCTTGGCATAATTTCGATTTCATTTCGGCCGACTGGGGCGCCACGTGGTGCGTTTGCAGGTAGGGCGGGAAGGCGTCCGGTCGGGCGGGCTGAAGCCCACGGGCGATTAGCGAAGGTATCGGCGAAAGAACAGTTCCGCCCGCCAGCGTTTACGGCGCGCCCCGCCTTGACCCCGCCCCCCGCCCTCGCGGCCCGTGCTCTTTTCTGAAAGGTCCCGTGCGCCTTCGCGCTCTTCGCCGCCGCGACGGCAGCTGCTGTGACACGCGCTCGCGTCCCGCAAGCTGGCGCTCTCGCCTCAAGCCCCGCAAAGGTTAAGGACTGCGATTTTGGGCGACGCGCGCCCGCGGGCGCACAGCTCCGAATAATTCACCATGTTTGGTTGAATTAACGGCCGACTTTCGTGATACGTTCCTGGGTTAGCGCAACAGGCGCACAAAGAGCGTGTGAAAACGTAGATTTCACTTCTTAATGTCAATTAACGTGTACTCCTTTTTTAATTCTAGGAAAAATTTATTTGATCTCCAGGAATTATTCTAAGCAACTCACTAGGTTAGGTAACAACGTGCTCCAAGAAGAGTGGTTTCATTTCTGGTTTTTATTGTTAGATCTTAGGATTTTGCGGAGTGGATGACACGCATAATAATGTTGAACTACAATCCATTTTTTTTTTCGTTTAAACGTACTTTTGAAGCTTTTTGTTTATGAATATTAATGCATGGAGAAAGTAATGTATGTAAGTTATGAAAGTTGATTGATGCTATTTATTTTCGTCCCGGTGAGTTTATAATTAAGCGATATTGAATTTCCAATTATTGCTACCACTGAAGTCTCATAATGCAGGTCAAGAGAGGTAATTAAGAAGTGACACTGTAACGGTACACAATTTAGTGTTATATTTAGAGAATTATGAAAATAATGATTTCATTTCTTAATCATGTTACTAAACATCTTTGAACTACCATTTGGCCTCAGAATTGCGAAAGTCCATTTTGTTCACAGGGAAAAATCCATTTATCTTTCCAACATATGTCCAGCAACCACATAGTTGACCTTTATTCAGCATTTAAAAAGGTGAAATGTAGTTAGCTTATAGTTATTTATGAATATACTCGTAACTTCGTAATACTCGTAAGTAATAATGGCTTGAAAATGAGATACATGTCTCTTGTTCGACTGAACTTTGGTCGACATTGTACCTAGGCAGATGTTTATAATTGTGGGTCTCATTCCATATGAATTTCGTTTGTGTTGTGTTTCGTCATATTTGAGGAAGGCGTTTAAGGCGGTGCCGACCATGAGAATTCTCGCCGCCGGGGCCAAACGTCGCAATGCGGATAATACGATAAGTTCCGAGGCCTCGCGAGGCGCGGAATGCTGTTATCGAATGAAAAATGTACCAGCGACCGCCTCCAGTTTCGTCCAAAATGTCAGGGCCCGCTGGTTATATACGGTAGCGATGCTCCCCGGAGGAAGCTGTACAAAAAATCCAATTAGCAGTAGACTCCGATTGCGTGTTCACGGCGATTTGGGCAAGCATCGTGGCTGCGCCCAGCCGTCGAAGTTACCGCTCCCCGGCGTCGTCTCTTTCGCGGAACCGGATGCTCGTTTTAATGGTTGTGTGTGTGTGTGTGTGTGTGTGTGTGTGTGTGTGTGTGTGTGTGGAGGGGAACCGAATTTACCTGCAATTTACATACTATGTTTTGATAAACATATCAGACTTATTTCAGTATTTTATTAAAGAAAAATGATTATTGCTTAATTCCTCTTAAATCATTATTTTCAAGAGTAATTTCAAGATAAATTCTGGCATTTTAAAGTTTTCAAAATGTCGAAACCATCGATGTGTATTTGCAGTGGAAAGGGAAACCGTTTTCGGACATTTTCTGTAAAGTAAAAAGTCCTTTTTCAATCTACATTTTTATTCGACAGGAGACAAGGATTAATACAAATTTAGAATTTAAGAAAGTACGGAGCTTAAATTCTTTTGAATACATCGTTGATAGCACTACTCAAGTTGTAAACTTGATTAGTGCCGGTTTGCATAGGTCTTTTTAGTGTTAGTGAATGACAGATTGCTTTTCCCTAATTCAGTATGAGCTGTCATCGTTATCGACAATGGATATGAAACTGCGCATTTTCATGCCCATGATAGTTTATTTGACTAATTGCTTGCAAAATGTAAGTGTAAGGAAAAGTGTTCAGATCATTGATATGATTATTTCCGATCTATGATTTATTTTATTCTTCTGATCAAAGGAAGTTATTCATGCGGTATTCGGTTAGAAGTTTCGTGGTAACGTAAGCAATTATATAATAATCAGTAAATCCCACCCACGTGATTCTTGTAAGCCTCTCTTTATTAATCTTGGTATTTTACCATTACCTTGCCTTTTGATACATGAATCAGTGTTGTTGTTTTTTTGTTTTTTGTGTCAAAAATGACTTTTCTGATGGGCGGGAATATATTTTCAGCAAACTCCGTTGTCTATAACTACAATACTCGACGTAGTAATCATGTTCATCAGGTGACGGTATCAACAGCTCACTACCAAAAATGCACATGTAATACATGTACATTATTTTACAACTCCTTGCCAGATGACATTATACGATTAAATTCGATACAAAAGTTGAAGTCCCAAGTAAAATCTTTTCTGCTGCACAACTTTTCTATACTCTTAGAGACTATACCGTGTATCCAAAAGGAAAGTAATATTAATTTCAACATTGACATTTAATGCATTGTATATCATTTGGATTGTACAATTCTACAGAACCTGCAACAAGTATTATACTTCAGCTTCTGGGTCAATGACCCCCATTTCGATCAGGTTTTTGTCCAGTTTTCCCGATTCTGGAGCAAATGCTGAGATAGTCCCTTGTCTTGCTTTTGTACATAAATGTAACTTCAAATTAACATCTCCCCATTGCACGTGACGCAGTTTTTAACTGTAGTTTGACGTAAATAAATAAACATATTGTTGCGGAATGGAATTAGGAAACAATGGCTCTGAACAAGAAGGACGCCAAATAGTTGCACAAGATTTTCTGTCAGTAAACTTATCTTGACGGAAGACCTACTTTATTACCATGCTAGAATAGGAATTTGTTTGCCTTGGTGTGACCCAAGCAAGCTTTTTACTAACAGAAGAGCGAAGGGACGTATACACAAGGAATTCAAATGCCTAATACTGCGGCACCGATCTAAAGCTAACATATGTGGAGAAACGGCACTGGTGATATGCTCATCTTTCATAACGCTTCGATTTCTCTTCGAGGAGGAGGGTTGGCTAAATTTTCCCCAGCTCACTCTGACCGGTGGGTCTTAGGATTTCAGACATGACAATGGATATGTTTGACACTAGCGGCTACACCGAATTCAACACCTGTCTGCAGAAGAATTCTAACGGCCGACTGCTCTGATCTGTAGTTTTCCGCCGTTTCTCCGATCCATACTGGCGAATGCCGGAGCTGATACTTGGAGGGGGAATGGTTGGGAAGGCGATGGGTAGATCAACGCGGGATCGTACCATTGCGGGAGGAGGAACACCGCAATCTTCAAGAATTTAAAACGTTCACTACAGTAACGGGACTAATGACCTTTGCAGTTGACGTGCCCGGACATCTCTTATTTCCCAGTCCCCCCCCCAAAAAAAATTGTTTAAAACAACCCACATGAAAAATCCATAAAAGCTAGTTTAAATGTTTTGATGTTAAAAAAAATATTTCAAATAAAATCACAACCAAAAAAGTACTCTCAAACTCATTCAAACAAGAAAAAAAAGTAGGCAATAAAATACAAACTTTTATTGTTAGAATTGACGATGCCAATTCCATCACAACAAAGACAAATACAAAGATAATATAAGTACAAAATAATTCCAAGAAAGTGCAATCATAACAATATAAGAACCAAAGTTTGTGATTTTTGTATATAAGTATATTCTTGTAATCTTAAAATGGCGGAGTACAGAGAGCCTCTAGGCGACTACGAGAAGGTATAATAAACTTAGGCGATTGTGATTGGTCGACAGCCGTGCGAGAAGATTAGTCGGCATGTAGAATCGTCGTCATTACTGCATCCGAAAACGTGCAGAAATGTATACATTCCGAGAGAAAAAAAATATTCCCTTAAAAACATCCACCGCGGGAGGAAAAAACACACCAAAAAAAGACATGTTGCTTTATCCTTCCTTGATTGATGAATAACTTTCATTATTTTTAAGATTTACTATTATCATAATAATACGGTGTGCAAACAATAATTAGTATTTTGTACGTTTGGTAGGTTTGGGATGGGTTTAGCTGTTTTTAATATCTTTTCGAACATTATAGAAGTCTTTAAGATATTAGTTACAAATCATCCCAATTAAAAAGAATAGTTTTTTTGTCTCTGTTTTCCTGTGCGATATTTTGGACTGATCGTTGGATTGAACGTAATGCTTTTCCGTAGTGTCTCGTGCAACAACGACCTCAGTCTCTGTAAAACATGAGAAATTGAGTTGATTACCACTATAATATTTTTCATATTATAGGAAATACTAGCATGTACTAGAAGTTAGTGTGCAGCTTTCTCGCCATTGCTGTCGCCGCGGCGACGATGTTCCTCTGATGTAAGTAACTGCCTGTTCCGCATACCGTGCTCACCCGCCGCCGCCGACCGCGTGCGCGCGACGTCGCGCACCGGTGGGCCTGGTCTTTTCTTGTTAGTTCCCGCGGAAGTTTCCGCGCGGGCCTCGTCGCCGACGGCCTTCGGACGAACCGATTACTTTGGGTGTTAATTGCCCACTAGCACCTGGGAAGCGAAGTCAATCATCTCTAATGGACGGCGAACCACTTTGCAATAATTCTGCGTTCTCGTTGTGGAATGTTATTTCCAATGAAGTATGGGTATTGTTTTCTATATGGAAAGACTTTCTCTACTCAGGTGTGTGGAATTCCGTATAAATGTGCTCACTTACTATTTGTGTGTATGATGTAGTACATCAATGAGTTACTTCCCGGAGTCGAGTAACAGGTAGGATGCATTGCCATTAGTTTATTTTAGGAACTCCAATTTTGCAACAATACATTATGTATAAAACGAACGTGAACGTTTTTGGGGTGAGGTTAAGAAAGTTTTTCAATCTGCAATGCATCGAGGCATGACGGATTACTGCGCAGCGGTACCGGTAGGCAGGGTATGGTTGGGAAAGTCCGGGTTTCTTTAGCAGGGCTTGGGAAGGGCACAGCTTGAACGAAATCGAATTAAATTGTATTTGGAATAGAACAGGCGTCAATATTTTGGATCAATGATACACACTATTGCTTTTAATAAAGTAGAAAGAAATTAAATTGACTTATGTTTATACAATTCATCGTGCTTATATATTAATCTCTCCCAGGTTTGAAAAATGCCAACTGGATGTTTTGAAGAATGCAAAAGTAAATATTTCTTGTGGGGCATTTTTTAAAACTTGTTTTAATGCCAGATTCGTAGTAATCAATATATTTAATATTATTTATAAAATACAACAAAGAACTGTCGTATTAATTATGTAGACTTTCACGATTATCAGCGTGCGATATCCGATAACACTAGTTCTGTCCTTAGTCTTGCAGTAGCAGAAACACCATTTTGTTGCAATGAATTACACCAGGGGAAAACGAAGTACGATGAGAAGTACAGATATCCCTAGAGTTCGTGATATCTTTGTATATTCGTAGTTCCGTGTTAGAACAGAATGCTAGATTCATCATGCTGATAGGAGCACATGATAGTGCGGTCCATGATGTGGCTGTCACGACAGGAAGTACAACTGCAGGTACAGTGAAAGAACCTAGATTCACTTGCATTCATTATACTCGTTTGTACGCTATTTACGAAGAATGTTGAAAAAATAGCAGTGGATTCTTGTTAGTATAGATGACATGCTATATTACATATTTTCCAATAGAGTATACAGGTACTCAGTGATGTGAAGGGGATGTATTTTTCAACGTACTCCTTTTCAGTTTTAGTATGCCAGACGTTGCTGGACTCGTTGACAAAACAAGGTTTTAACAATTGAAAATCTAGAAGCCATGAATGATACACCAAAACTGCAAACACGCAGACGTACACAAGTATGTTAGTGCTTCTTAAGTCATTTGACTAGTGTTTACCCAGAAAGTGCACCAATTAATGTATCGATTACTGAAATAGAATTTTACTGCAATTCCCAAAAGCATTTTACTCGATGGTTTTCCTTCAGTAAATAAAGCACATTATATCAACAAAACGATTCATCAGGAAATGTTTAGAATATGACCTCGAGACTGTAAACGTCAGTGGTTACACTGCTCACTAAAGTATTGCGCTCAAGGTATACGTTATACCGTCTTAAGATGGAGCAAAGACGCATTCTTCACGGCAAACGACAACGCGTCAACGAAAACGCTGTATGACTTTCATGAGCATTAAATCGTAAAGTCCATTATAATAGTCAGTCGTACAAAGAATGTCGAAAATAGGCCCTTCATTTTTATGTACTCTCTCATTTTCCTTTGTTTACTATTTTTTAGTAATTAATTTTTCATTTTATTTGAAAGGAAATTTTGCACTTTTCCGGTTTTATTTTTCGTGGAAATTTTATTTAAAACATTGACGTCCGTGTCTCCAATCAAATGGGCGTCATGAAACTGCAGGTTGTGTGAAGGACACATCCATTTCGGTCGTTTGGAAAGTCCAAAACTTCATTTTATGAAAATGGTTGTGCGGTCTTTAATCACAACTCGTACAATTAGTAATGAATTCAGCCAAGTAAGAATACCTACAGCACCTCAATAACTTTCCTTCGTTCAACTTTCGTTACGCAATTTATCTCCAGACTCCATTCAGCTGCTAGACCCTGGTGGTCATGAACGGAGGAATGCAAGGTCACATTGTATCCGCCCCTTCGATTACATTTGCATTATTTAGAGTATAATCCGCTTAGCGTGTCGAAACCCACCAGGTTTTCAGGGTTTTTATTTGCATGAGTTATGTACTTATTCATTCGTATCTTTTGTTTTCGGGAAGGTTATGACCGTCACTATTGTTGTAGGAGTACGTCTTAATTAATAGTTCCAACAGAAAAATATGTTTTCGGAGTAGGGTTTTATATAAGCTGGAAGGAAGTAAAGGTCGACTATTAAGAGTTTCAGCCTTCTCCGCAAGCTATTCTTAGAACTGCGCAAGTCCTTTCGTTTACCTTTAAGCCTGTTATACACGGTCATTTTTGCATCCTTTTTTCATCATTTTTCTGTACAGTAAATGGATGGAAAAAGGACGTTCGTTTCTACGCAGTATGTTTCGGTGCCGAAACTGGATGAGTGTTTTACACTAATTTCTGTCTTTGTACGTAATCATGAAGAAAATACTTCCTCCGGACGCCGCATGTAGCGCTGAAGTTCAAACATTTGAACATCGCATCTGTGGTAACAAATGAAGTTAGGTTAGGTTAGGACTGAGCTCGGATGTGACAATATTAGAATACAGTGCATAATTTATTTCTCTTTACATAACCACTTCACATTACAATTCAACACATCAGAACGCTCTCAGGCAACTACAAAATGATCATATCGCTCTACACGCATAACAAACTACAGAACGTCCCGTAAAGTGCCGCCAGGAGCGCGGTAGTCAAACTGGATGAAATCTGTACCGAAAAATTAAGCATGCGTCATTTTTTCGTACAAATTACATCCAGTCTGGCCTGTATCTTTTCTGTACCGACGAAAAATGATGAAAAAATGATCGTGTAAAACAGGCTTTAAAAGCGTCGATGGGCTGACTAGCATGACCGAGGATATAGGAAGTGACCAGAATCACTTAGACGTAATTGCTATGTCTCGTTTCTCTTTGTGTTCGCGCGTATACAAGGCAGTCTTAACTGATGGGAGGGGACTCTTTCTTACATGTTGCGATTTGTTTGAACGAGGAAATAGCTCCAAATGCAATCATGTTCATTTCGAAAACTGTTAGTAATAAAGGACAGTAATACTATTGTACTACAGTCTACAGTGCTCAAGATGCACAAGACACTTCCAAATTTGATTGCAGTTCTTGTACTGTGGACTTCGTAGCATCAGTGCCATATTCTCAGCTAACTTTAAAATACAAACAGGCGCGTTGGAATAGTTGCAATATAAGATGATCATAGACACGTTAAAGGACTCGAAAATTGGGCATAAATCAGAAGGAATGATGAGAGAGGCAGGGTCGCGTCTAATGAAAATATCGAGGTTTTAGAGGATGTATTTTACCTTCAAACGTAAAGCATATTAATTTACCGTCGTAAAGGGTCCACGAGCGTAAGGCTTTCAGAGTACGACCTATGATTGATGAGTTTATTGCCACCTATCCGCTGGGATGTGAGAAAAGGTTGCTTCACACATGCATGCATGAGCAAGAGCACATCCCGATTGAATAATTAGCCAATTTGCATGAAATTACAAAGATGTGACACTGTTTCTCACCAGACGTTATTTCTCTTTTACTACTGCGACTGCAAGACTAATATACATTTTTGTACAGTATGATTACACCCAAAATTGCCGTTGTCCAGACCTTCGTAGACGTTACCGTTGTGACTGAAGTCAGTGGTCTATCCTGTAGTACATGTACCAACAAAATTAGGCGCGAGTACATTTGTAGGCTCGTCATACGAGGAGGTTATTCTTATTCTCTACAGTGTGTCTAGTCTGATAAATCTAATTCACGACCGATTCCTAACACTGTTATGTTCATCAATTGCCGAGTATTTTGTTTATGCGTTGCGTGATGCTGCTTCTTCCTTTTCGGTAAATATAAACATCACATTTAGTGAGAGTGCTGTTACAAGCAACCACATTCGTAATTAGATTGATAACTTAACTTTTTTAATTCTTTTGGAGGTTTTAAACGAAACAAACCGTACTCTGTACTTTCCCCAACGGGATGCAGCTAAGTTGTATGTTCCTCAATATGTAATTCTTGTAATTATATTTTCGTTGTCTCATATATACATAAGAAATTGATTTTCAGAAGAAAAAATCTGAAGGTTTATTTCGAATTGTAGCTTATAAAGACTTCAAATTTTAGACACAAAAAAAGATTCTTTTTCAGGCACCTAAAATAGGTAACAAAAATGACCAATTAGACAATATTAGGCATGAAACGTGACGTTTAAGACCGTTGACCGTTTAAGACCGTTAAGTGTCTAACTTAACGGTTACAAATGGTTACAAATTCATAAAACCAGTGATTTATTAACAAACATTAGACTCGAAAAATTGTGTTCCTGGCATTTAAAACTAATCACAAAACATAAAAATAGGGACTTTTTATTATTTGTGAAAGTCAAGTTTTTTTTAAATTAATGGAAGTGGCTACATGCATATTATTTTATTCACTTTTATTTATTTTCATTTTATTAATTCTTTCACACTATTTATTCTTAACCTGCAAACACCGCAGTGGCACCGGGAATGGGTGCAATTGCCTAAGTGCATGCTGATCGGAGACGAGGTTGGAGACATCTTAATATTGACTTGCAGAGATTTTTATGTACGGTGTGTATGACGAGATAATTCGGTGCGTAGTCGATTGCGTCATTCTTCATCCGACAGTGGAGCCATGAGGTAGTCAGAGCTCTGCTGTGCGATCCTGTCAGATCTGTTGCGATAAAACAGTTACTTCGTAGTTCGCTACTCCAGTAACGGAGTGGCAGAGAGCCACGCGTCGCATCGCGACAAAACTAAAAATATGTCGAGTGAAGTGAACCATACAAGTGCTTCTGATAAACAACAGTGTATCGAAACAATTCCTGTGAAGTACGACACAGTGCTAATCAGTGTAGTGAATGGCATGCAGCTACGACCCTCCAATAAGCGAAGGTCCTGCATTGCTTGTTCTTAACAACACTGAGAACCAGTCAGCAAAAATAGAAAATTTCCCCAGATAATCCAAATCAATTCACCGAATACGAAATGGTGTCGATGGAGAACATCACCAACAAAGTAAACACACCCGACGCTGATGGCCAGGAACAGATTCAACTCCGTCAACCGTCAACCGTTCAGCTACAAGAAAAAGACTCCACAGGTTCTAGAAAAGGGTCAAACAATCAAACACTGATACAGAGCGTGAACCCCCCCAAAAAGTTAGTAGCTTTCACGATAGTTACAGTGATACAAATACAACATCTGACTCTACTAATTAATGTGCCGGTCAAAAATAGGGTCGGACCTTTAAGTGATATTGATAAGCAAACAACTGAAAATAGATCCACTCTTATTAACTCCTTAGCGAACACAGTGAAACATCCAGTAAAATGCCACCAATAATAGCAGACATCAATTATAATGCATTCATCAAAGAACTTAAATCTAAAGTCACCACAAAGTTCATTGCAGATGACCAAAAACAAAATTAAAATAAGTGCAAAAGCACTTATTTTAATTGCAATTTAATTTTATTATTTATATTTATTATTTATATTATTTATTTTTATTATTTTTATTGCAATTTCCGAATCATAATCAGGTATCTAATTCACACTCACCGATGTTTTCATTCCTTCAAAGACCCAATGAATAAAATTTTGTCTGTTGTTTTCAAGAATGTCTACAAATCCATTACTGATCAAGAAATATATCAAGACTTAAAACAAAGCTTTAACACACTCATAAAAATCACCAGACGTTACAAAGAAAACAAACCTATTCCAGTAGTAGTTGCAGCTGTATTTACAGGACAAGACCAAATAGACAATATTTTAGCCATTAAGCAAATTTGTAATCACAGAGTAAAAGCAGAAGCAAGGAAAAACCCTCCTAGGCTCTTACAATGCCAGCGGTATCTGAATTATGGCCATACAAAGAATAATCGGAACCACTCAATCAGTTGCGCGGTTTGCTCGGGTAATCACTACTTGGTAACGTGCCCTAATCGTGATCAAGTACCAAATTTTGTTACTTTCAAGGCAGTTCCCAGCCGATAATCCAGACTCTAGTAGCCCTTACCTAAAACAATACGTTGGCAAAAGAAACTGTCAACCGAAAGAACCCCCCATCCAAAAACCAAAGCTTTTCCAACCCACCCACTCCACCACAAAGAATTCCCATTTCTCTCTTCTTCCTTAAACACCAATTCTTAACAACTTCACTCATATTAGTAGCACCACATCCCAGGCCCGCCCAGATTCTATCAACAATACAAATACAGCCAACGTTCCCTAAGAACCATACAACTATCCCATTATAAATACAATAAATAATGCCATAAACTCTTACCCACCATAATGAACTCTATTCAAAATGCATGCACTGTCTACATTAACGGAAATAATGGCAATACAACTTTATTTCCGTCAATGTATTTGGAATTGAGTTGATTGACTTTACAACACCTTAAAGATTTTACTCTCGTCAGTTGGAATGCTAACTGCCTAACAAATACTAAAAAAAGACAACTAATACACTTCTTAAATTCACACCGTGTAGATATAATTTGCATCATATAAACTCACTTAAAGGAAAGAAAGAAACTTTATATCCCAAACTATTCAATTTATAGAGCCGACAGAAACCTAAGCAGATGAGGGGGAGGAGTGCTAATAGCCATCAATACATTCAACATTACCCAATATACTACCATGTACTGGGAATATAGAAACTGTTGCCATTAACTTCGAAATAAAAAATAGTATACGGACTATAATTGTTGCATACAATCCACCAAACCAAAAAGTAGATCTTGATAACATTAATAAACTATTTCAACGAAATAGTACCATACTTTTAGGGGCTAAACCCTAAATGCCAAAAATACCAATTGGGCATGATTGAACACCAACGCTAATGGGAAAATATTAACCCATATAGTAAATCGCACTGATCTCAAAATAATTTCACGTCCAGGCCTCCTTAATCGTTTAAAAAATCCCGATATTCTCGATATCGGAATAACTGGTACTAAAATAAAACTACACACTTATATTATTGGAACTCGACTCGGATCACATTCCAGTCTTGATAACCACACAACAAATACCCCCACCGCACGCCCGAGTACCAAAACCAAATGCAGTAAAAGTTGACTGGAATATATTTCACGCGATAACGAGATCAACAATACCTGAATTTAAAATTCTCTCCAACACACTAGAAATAGAGCAATCAATCAACCAACTAACCACCATAATACATAGCACAATCAAAAAGAGCGAATTAAAACCGAAAAGTAACCACAGCGATATAAATAATATAAACTTCCCCCTGAAATAGTGAAACTAATGCAAATAAAAAAATAAAACTACTACAAAACAACTAAGAATTTCAGGGCTAAAACTAGAACTAACATACTAATAAATATTGTACGTAAATCAATCAAAAACCTTAACCATCAGCAATTGTGAAACACCACTTCAATCACTGAACAGTAACAACAAATCCATATGGCAAATCATTAACAAAATATTACGAAAAAATAACATCCCTCCACTAGACACTCCAACAGGAAAAGTGTGTGGGTCTGTCGAGAAAGCCGAAGAGTTAGCAAATTACATTGCATCCATATTCACTCTAAATAATACTAAACCGCATCCTAGTCATATCACAAACAGAAAAACACTAAACGAACAGACGGCCCATATCATTATATCAGTGATATGGGTATAGGTGATGTGCAGTGTAGCAGTGTGTGTGCTGATATAGGTGATGTGCAGTGTATCATATGGATACACTGCACATCACCTAAAGAACTAAATAAAATCATCAAACCACTACCAGTCAAGAAAACTCCTGGACAAATAGCCATTTCATATCTAACCTTCCTATCGTCAACTCATGCTTTTTTTTTATTTCCCCCTGTTTGGCATTGCTGCCTTTCTGGGGTGTTATAATTTTACAAAATAATGCTTTGACATTCGTTCTCATGCTAATTGTCCTGAATATTACAGACTGTGTTCAATGTATAATTTTGAAAATTGATTTGATGTGAATTTATTTTTATAATTCATTGAATAAAATATTTATGTGTTATTATTTTATATTAATAGCTGTTGGGAATTAATGACGAGTATTTATGGAGGTCTGAGTTTATCCTTGGGAAATCGTGAGCATATTCTATTTGGTTTTGGGTAGTTCTTGCCGAGATTGAAGTTGGACGTGGCTGGAGATCCTGAAAGAGTGTCATGCCTGAAGTTAGGTTACTTTCTACAATTATGGAAACATAGAATTATTCTTCCGGTACAAAACCCAAAAAAGAATGCATCTCTAACCAATAATTACAGCCCAATCCGTTTGCTTTCCATATATCTTAATTGTTAAAATAATATTTAAACGATTTAAAGCACATCTCCATAACACAAAGTCCGTACCCAGGGAACGAATGAGATTCACCGAAAAAGTGTCCACGCATCATCAACTACTCAGAATCACTGAACACATCCATTCGGCATTTCAAAAATATTATCACACAATAACAATCTTTTTCGACATTCCTCTGGTATTTGAGAGAACATGGCACCAAGCTTTAAAAAAAAAAATCATTCTAACACCAAAAGCAGTCAAGGCAGACCTTCCCCAAGACTCCCCGTTATCTCTCGCTCTTTATAACTTGTACGTAGCCGACCTATCAAAACATAGCAAGATAAAAACCGCTCAATTTGCAGATGACACGGCTATATATTCTTCAGGTCCCACTATAAACTCAATAAAAATAAATTTACAATTATACCTACATCAAATCGACAGCTGGGCAGCCAAAAACAAAATTAAAATCAACCCGTCAAATACTGCAGCCAAAATATTTCCCTTAAGACCTTACATTCCCTCACCCCCCTACAATTGAACCAAGCACCCGTACAATGGCACCCTCATAACAAGCCCTTAAAAGACCTAGGCTTTTTCTTAGATACCCGACTTAGTTGGAAAAATCACATCGACAATAGTTATTCAAGGAAAAATCAAATTATACCAACTATAATAATATATAGATATGCTAAATTACCGTACAATACCGCCTCACTGATTTACAAAACTATCATTCGACCACTACTGTAAATGATTGCCCAGTATGGATCAGCGCAGCCAAATCGAATACCAAAAAACTCCAAATAGTCCAAAATCAGTTTCTCCGTACCATTACGTATGCACTATGCAATTCACAACTTCATAATGAATTCCAGTTAGAGCCGATAACAAACCACATTATTTTTTTTATCCATCCACTTCTTCCTCAACATTACAAATATACCCAATGTGAACCCTCCAGGACTCTGCCGAAGCCCAATCCATAGAACCAGCATCAAAAACAAATTTCCGTTTGATACATTCCTCAATAAATTTTCAGATTTCGACCCAATGTCGTGTTGTCATGTAAAGATACCTCTACCACCCTTGCAGAAATTTGAGTTATATTTCAAGATTAGTAGTAAGTTTATTGTAAAGTAATTATAAGTAGATTTAAGCAACCATAACAAATGTATAGACACTGATCTTTGTATTATTCAATCCAAAAGAAACATAAATTAAATAAAGAAAGTCGATTGCCTGTTTGATAAGGGAATATTCGCGTTTCGAGAAATTCGAGAAAATATTTGCGTTTCGGCATAACAAAATTAAAATATGATAAATCTTCAAAATTACTTCTTTTAGGCGGAAAAATATTAAAACAGGCATCAGTCCACTTTTAGAACATTTTAGGCACTATTAGATGCTTTCAGTAATTTATTTATTCATAATTTGTAAACATCAATTGCAATTATTTCCCACAACGTTCTAAAGGAATTAATAGGCATTTGTCCTAAAACCCGAAGTCTACATTTAATAAACGTCTTTAGTTTATCAAGAGTGCATGTACATTGGAGGAGGGAGATAAGCAGCGTGAAAGAGTGGTCCTCCCACAGCATTAATTTTACAAGTAAGTAATTTCAGGAGTGTGGTCACATTCAAGAGCAGTAACTTTTGCGAAGGTTTCAGGGCCCATAGTATGTTGTAATTCCAGTAGCAAAGGCGGTGCAGAGTGGGAAAAACAAACAAACAAACAAACAAACAAAAAAACAAAAAACACCATTTTCTCCTTGCCCATAATTGGCGGCGCCACGGCCCCTGCGGTGAAGGACCTTCCGGAGCGTTTCGGACACAAACCGAGCATTGGACTCTGAGTGTAAGTGTGGGCTTTTGCGTCCGGAGCCTACATTTACAAGGCTAGAAGCGACGCCCCCCCCCCGTGTGTGTGTGTGTGTGTGTGTGTAAAAATTGAATTCCTTGACCAGTTTTTGTGGACAATGTTTTAGAAATCATTGACCCTCTGCAACTAGTGAAGAATGGTTTAGGAGTCGTGAAATTCTTAAGTGGATTAAGATTCAAACGAATTTGTATTGAAAGATAAAAATATTAGATAATTTTTAATATATCTTGAAAAAAGTAGTAGGTCTATTTCGAGTCTTCAAACGTTTTAATTCAGTCGAAGTTTGAAAGATTAATCACTTTAAAATCTTCGTTTGAAAAATAGCGACAATAACAACTAGGCGCGTAGGAGGATATTGATTTTCATATCAATTTGCTGGTACACGAGGACGAAAGTTTGAACTCTTGCGATTGTAGAAATGTATCTACTACGCACTCGGTAGCTGCAAGTGAAGTCTCGCAGATCTTACAAGCTCAGTGTTCTCTAATATACGTAAATCGAAATTTTGATCTTAACCAAGAAGGAAGTATTTTTCTATGGAAAAAGTTGCAGGAAACCCACGAGATGCACGAACTGAAATGGTAGTAATGCTGCTTGGAAATCGAATCGAATCGGAAGAACGTTCTGCTTTTCGGTTCGTGACCGAGAAGCCCTTTCCTTTTTCGTCCATGTTCGGGTATCCCCCACAAGTGGTGAAGGGAGCTGCCAGTAGCAGGGGGCGGCTGCGGCAAGCGAGCCGGCTCGTTTCCGGCGTCCGGTTTGCCCCCTGTGCGGAGGCTGCGGGAGCGGCCGAGGTAATTGCGGAGGTGGGGTAAAAAACCACGCAGAACCTCACGCTTTCCATCGCGTTCGCCGCAGCAATTTCCCTGGCGCGTAGGCGATCGCTGACGCCGTCTCGACGCGTCGCCTCCCGACTTTCTCACCACGCGATGCGCGGCGGGTGGCTGACGCTCTGCCGGCTTTACTCGCTCCCGTTTTGACGCAGAGAGTAATGAATTGGACACGAGTAAAGAGTCCTTCCGATGTGATTTTTCTCGATGGGGGGTGTCCTTTAATTTGAACATCGTTAACTGTAATGGGATAGTTCTTTGACGTTGCACTCTGCACTCATGGCACGTTGAACTCTTCTGCACCTATTTGTTAAGATAGTTAGGCGCCCAAATTAAGCAACTTTCTGGATTTTCCTCCTTTAAGGTGAATTATGAAGTAATTGTAGGGAAAAGGGGAAGAAGCGTTCGCCTCGCAGGCTGGACGAGTCTCAAATAGGTTCCTGTTTTGAAAATACATCGTGTATAAAAGATGAGTTATTTGGAAAGTAAAAAAAAATGGCGCTTTCCTCATTGAGATGAATAAAAGTATGTCATTTTTCCGAAATGTTTCTTTATGTTAGGTGTTTGAACGTATTCTTTTATTCGTAACTATTAGAAACTTGCGTACCTTGTGTACTGTATCAGTAAATGTACTCGTGAATATAGTCGGAAATTATTTGTTTTACGATATAAGGTTCGAATAATTCAACTATGTGCATTGATGATTCATTCGGTGTAGGGACAGTGCGTCGTACTATTGCACTGCAAATTATGTTTCGCCATTTAGAATATTGTATATTTCTCTATTTCAGACGCCTGGTTGTAAATAAAGGATATTTTTTACATTGGGTTCAAGTTTTGATGTTAAACTTCAATGAGCTCCTAGTACATAGTGTGGAAAAATTTTCGGGGCACGTTTTGCATTTAGGTTGCAATGCTCATGGTGTATAATAATTATAAAGTGTTGATCTGTCTTTTCAGACTAGAAAAGTGTTTCAAATATTTCTGTGGAGGGGAAAAAAAAAAGAAGAAGCACATGTTATGGTGCCTAAAAATAGTATTCGTAGTTTACCGGACCAGCGTATTACGAGACGTACCATGTTACTAAGCAGTTTGACTACATTGTGGTACCACAACTTGGAGACGCGCACAAAATCACTGATTGTGCAAATTTGAAGAGCACTCAAATTTTAAATTTAATTATGTAGTTTTATCAGGCTAGGGAGAAGTTTTAAATTTATTTGAATTTAATATATTTTGCACTTATAAGCTAATTGTAATAATAAAAATAACCATCAGAAATTAAAAACGAGTGTGAACAGAAAAAATGTAGCATTATTTTCTGGTTACAACTATTCCTTACTATTTGTTTTATTAAATAAATATAAAGTAATAGAACCTAAAATTATTAATAATTACATATATTTAGCGAATCAAATTGGTTTTCTCGAGAGAAACATTTCTAAATGCTCCATCTGTTACCAGTCCGGAGTGAACATAACAGTAAATCAAGAACTACTCCTGTTTGGTGTCTCAAAAAATGTTTTGGAGAAACTGGGAATATCGGGTGAATGTACAAGACATTTTTGACAGTACCTAGTAGTGGTAATGCCCACGCGAAGGCCTCTTGCGTCCTACGCTGACTTCCGTTGTCTTTGGGCGAACGAACCACAGAGCGTTCTCTCTGTGGTTAATTTTCGGGCTGGTCGTTACGCCGCAGCTGCGCGTTTCTCTGCGGAAGGTCTGGGTCGCGTGAGCCCGAACGCGGCTGCGAGTATTTTGCGTGGGAGGCTCCGGGAAAGCGGAGGTTGGGCGGCATGTTGATAGACGCGTCGCCTACTCATTCAGAGAGAAGTAAAAGTTGCGTGCCGAAAAAGACTGTTTTTATTGTGAATGGTCGTAAAGATTATGAGACTTAAAGAGGAGTGTCAGAATGTTTTTCAATGCCAGCATTAATTCGCGTGTGAGACAACAGTTAATGAGCTAAATAAAAGCGAAAGATAGATGTAATTATGAATCTTTGAGGAAACTGAGAACTTGCAACATTACCATCTAGCCACCACCTACCAGCTCCCAACTAGAATTAAAAATAGATACCCATCCTCAGCATATTTTCGGAACTGGATTAATCCCATAGGTGCTCTGCGAGTTTCCTATTCATGTGTAGTTAAACGGTAATCTTACAATTAAATATAAGTTAAAAATAAGTCCGCAAATACATATGATGTAGTATAAATAATACTGAACTGTGTACATTCGTCCATTAATAAAAAAAATTGTTGATTGAAGGTTGTCTTATTTTTCACTCCAGCATAAACATATTCCTTACGTCTCAAGTTTCATAGTCCTACATTAAAATTTGGTGGCGTTTTAAAAATGTTCCTCTTGCTGTTTGTGCAAAATAAAAAAATGGCGAACCAAGTGTAAGTTTGATGTCGATTTGACAAAAAGAGGCATTGTGCACATCGATAAAGTGAAACAGAAAAATTTCCAATTTCAGTCTGAACTCAAATTACAAACTCTCTGAACTCTAACACTAAATATAAAACCTTGCTCAAAATTGTGTAGCTACACTCAGGTTAAATGATAGTAAAAACACAGAGCATCTCTACCGCGTCTCGCATACACGTCAATCATAATTCACATTTTCAAGTCGATATTTTTATTTAATTTGAATATGGCATTCACATTTCGTTTGTCTTTTCTGTTATACCAATATACCGATGAATAAATCGATTTTTGCTCTAAAATGGCACACGTTATTATGGCTTCGTGACGGGGGAAAACTGATCGTTAGTTCACTATCAACATTAATGACATTCGCCCAAGTTAAAAATGCCTCCATCAAGAAGACATTCCCCAACATACTGCTATACGAATATAATTGTTCTGAAGAGGGGACTTCCTTTTTCAGAGGAATTCTCAACTCTCCTCGCTTGTTGGTTATTCGATCCCACCCTAATGCAGCGCTGCTTGCGGTAAGTGCATCTTGGCGCAAGTGGCTATTCAGTGCGTCGTCAGTGCGCCTCCCGAGCCGCAGACATTTGCCGAGGGCGAAGGGGGCGGGGGGGGGAGCGAGGAGTGGGAAGCGGGAGGTGTGGCGGGGGGGGGGGGGAGCGCGGTGGAAACGGGAGCGGCGCAGCGCGGCCGGAGAAACCTTGCAAGGACGTTCACCGGTTGCGTAAGGACGGCAAAGGCGGTGGAGGCGGCAGCGTTTCTCCGCACGCGCAGCTGTGGTAGCGGCAGAGGCGGCGGCGCATTGCGATCGCGCAGGTGAGGCTGACGGCGACGACCGCTTAGCGAGCGAAGGGGAGAGTAATGAGATATCTTAATCATACGGAATGATCGTACTGCGTTCTTTTTGCTTAGTCCCCCCCCCCTTCCCCGCGACCCCTTACATCGAGACCAATTTCCCATGAGGTATATCGATTACAAATTGTGCGCAGCATCAATGTACCGTTCGAATTATGGGAGTAAAGATAACAGGCAAAATGTTTATTAGACGTGTGAGATAAACGCATATCACTACAGATCCCGTAACTTATGAGCCGCAGCTAGAACTTAATTACGAAATTTATAAAGACATTCTCCAATACATCCAAATCTTTTCGATATTATTTTTGACGTGCGTAATTCCAAGATCGTACTTGATCTTTTTGCTATTAAAATATAATAAGGAAAACGTAGTTTCATAAAACCTATTACATCAAAGACATCTGTAAAATACATTTCCTCTTTGCCACACTTTGTCAAAAGCTTTCGAAATGTCTAAAAAGTTAACTATTGTATGGAGATTTTTTTAAATGCAGTGTGTATGTGCTCCGTGATTCTTAATAATTGATGAGAAGTTGAAACTTTATTAGTGAAGCCAAACTGGTGCATTGGGATTGTTTGAGTTTTGTTCAGATGGGAATTCAGTCTTTTAAGAATTAATTTTTCTAGGATTTTTGCTAGAGTGGGAAGACGGCTTATGGGTATGTAGTTGTTAGTGCTGGTGAGACTCTTGAATGGCTTGGGGATGGATATATTTGAATTTTTCCGAATAACGGGAAAGTAGCCAGATCTAATTATTGAATTGTAAATATTGGTGTTATATGTTATTGTGGAATTAGGTAAGATTTTGTTACTTATTTTGTCGTGTCCAGGTTTTTTAATGGTAAATTCTTAATTATATTGATGACTTCATTTGCGGAGATGTAATTCATTTTGTGTGGTACGTTATAGTTGGGGGTTGATGCTATTTCGAGTATGTTTGAATGCAGTGGGTGAATTAATGTAGTATTGAAAGTGAATTATTTATTAAAATCGACTAATGCTTCAGCCTTCTCATAAGAAGCGAATTTCTTGCCCCTTGGAGTTGTTAGTGGGGGGTATTATTGCTTTATTTTTCAAGATATTTTTAGTGAATTGCCACGTGTTATTTGTGCTTAGAGACTGGATTAAATCATTGTAAGTTGTTAATGTTTCCATTACTGATTTTGTTACGATGTTGGTCAGTAAATTTAGCTCTTTCTTAAGCTGTGGGTTTCTCGTGATGCACCATAGTCGTCTTGTTTTGTTTCTAGTGTTAATAATTGTGAGAATGTGTTATGGAAGTTTTAAATTGAAATGTTTAATAGTGAGGGGTGAGCATCATTATTAAGAATGTTATTTGTCTTAATTATGTTGTTTAAGAGGGCTTTAGCTGGTTCTATTTCCACGAGAGTTTTTAATAATTTAAAGAGGGGTGCAATCAACCATTTAATCAAGAATTATATTCTCTGATTAAAATGTAAGTGAAATAGACAGGTGATCAGCTGAAGTACGGTTATCTAATCGAGGGCTTCAGTATTCTCAGTTGATTCTGTAACTTCAATATAAATTCGTAATCAAGCTACTGATTGCCACGTCCCAGCTGATTGTTGTCAACTCGCCCTGCTTTAATCGGAATGTGCATCCTTCAAATTTTACATGAGGGAAATTTATAGAAAATGCAAAGTATCCTGCCAAACATTTCTATTTCACTACATAGTTGTTTATTCTCAATTATTACTGATTAGTTCCATATCTGAAATTTTCTCCCTAGCTAAAGGTATTACGCAAGTTCTTGCAGATGGTCATTTTAGGTGAATGGCTCACTCATTCCGAATGGGTGCTGTTCGTGGGGGTTCTCAGACGTGGCATCTGGAGGGCGATTCGGACGCCCAGGCCTTCTCGTATTGCACTTTCGCGCGATCGTGCGATGCAGGATACGAACCCGAGACACTATGTCGACGGCACTAGGTACAGCTCGTGTTAGGTTACGTAGTAACATTAAACGTCGCGTTGCCGAGGTCACGTAAGCACTCTAGGGAAGTGGCTGCAATCAGCTGCTGCTGTGTTGACTCGTAAGGCTTGATAGAGACATCGCCTTCGAACCGGAAATGGAAGAGTCGTGTACCGGATACGCGTGCCGGTTTGCGTTCTACTTGTGTGTGGAAATTCCTGTCAGATTATTCGTCTTAAAGGAGCTGCTAGCGGATGATTCGATGGTGCAGGTGCCGTTTGAAGGGTGGGTGAAGCATGACTTGATTGGTCTGCTTAAAAAGTGAAACGGATATGGTTGTCCATATCTAGGTTCGTTTTTCTTCGAGGAAAAGTGTTGTTTTGCTTGTTTTTTACCTCTCCAGAAAATTCCTGTCAGACTCGGTGCAAGTGCTGAGAATATCATTATTGTAGAGTAATTTGAGTTTGCATTTTAATTTCACTGCTTAGTGAAACTAACACGACACGACAAGGGATGATAATGCTTTAACAAACGTGCAAAAAATTGTGCGAGAGTTTCATGGATCTCGGATATTATTTCTGTAGGTCATGTGGTTATGATGTTTTTGTAACGAGAGAAAATCATTAGTTATACATACAGTCCTGCGTAGGTACGCACTCAAAACAAATCTTGAAACTTTCTCTTACACTAATTCGCTTGCGGGATGGGAGGCGATATTTGCAGTTTCCTTCTGCTCTCTTCTCAGTCACGTGCTTTACAGCTTCAAAGCGGAAGCGACATTTATCCTGCTGTTGATTAATGCACTCATCTGAATGTTTCGACTCGACTTTTATTGGCCTGTTGGTTATCATTTGCTTCGTTAGGGCCATTCAAAATCTCGATAGTACAATTGTGGATATTTTATTCGACCTAAAAGCCTTTCAGTCCCTTTGATGTTGACGTACTGTAACGTGTGGTGACAAGTCTCTTTGAGATCAATTCGATGCTATTGGCAGCAACTGTCAGCAATAGCTGACGGAGGGGCCGATTCATCGTCTTAACGATGGCGCCTGACCGGGGGGAGGGGGGGCGTTGCTCCGACGCCGTGCTGCGTTACAACGCCGCTCGCATGTGTGGCTAGTCAGCGAATTTTATTTACGTTCTCGCCTGTTCAGAGCTGAATATAGTGGCCGGGCGGGTGGAGCCTCGTTATGAATTAATTAGCGAAGCAGCTGCCGCCGGCTCTTTCCGCGCGCGCCCCCTCTTTTCGCGCGTAGAAAGCGCGGTTGCGGTCGTTAGCACTTGTTTATGCATTGATTTCTTCCGTCCAAGTGGAAGTGGTTGGGTAGCAGTGGTGACGATGGCGATGGCGGTGGTGACGGAGAGGGCGAGGATGAAAGAGTGAGGGCGTGAAGGCGCTGGAAGCTGTTGTGGCCCCGATGAAAATCGGTATTGTGGGTATGTTAGCGAAAATTTGTGGTCTAGTAGCTGCAGCTGGTGCACTAACAGTAGTGGATGGTACAGCAACGACGGCCTTTGTGTGGAAAGCGTAGTGGTAAAGTGGTGTAATTGATAAGATGGTAATGATTGGTATCAGGTGTCTTGAACTGACGATGTGATGGTCGATGTTTGGAACATCTTCGAGCGTGGAACTGATAGTTATTCTTGCGGTCCTACGTAAGTGCGGTCTGTGTTGCCGTAACAGTCTCGCGCCCTGTGCAATGTCCTACCTCAAAAATGTATTCATGTTTTCATTGTGACGCTTTGCAAATGTATATATCACAAATAACAATTTTTTCGCTAGCATCTAATAATATATGCCTCGCAGCCCTGATGGGATGTTGCCAACAAAGTTCAGAGAATTAGCACTTCATTTAACCGTGCAAATTGAAATAATTTAGAAATTAAATGAAATATTTGCTGATTCGTCTTTGCTTCACTTGCCACAGTCAGGAGAAATCATATTCCGTGGTTTGAAAATTCTATCTTCCACACACAACTGCAGTAGCAATCAGCTATTTTAGGTGTATCATGTATTTAAATCGATACTACTGAATCATAATAAAATTGTGATAATTACCGATTAAAAATAAATGTCTGTTATTTGAATAATTCTCATTGCATTCGTCGTTTCATAAGGAGTTATACCGTGGATTGGACGGTAGAGATAAGAGACATGGTGACTGGAGAGGAATCTGTCGGTTACTGGGCCGATGGCCGCTTTTGGGACAGCGGTGGCGGTGTTCAGGAACCGGCTCGGGCCGATTGAGCTCAGCGAAAGCGTCTTTTGCCGCGTGGCGCCAACACTTTACCTCCTCTACCGACGGATTCGTTGCGGCGCGGCGTCGCGTCTGCACAATGGCTGCGTTGTTGCAAGCGCGCTGGGAAGAAACGCGCCGCTCCATTAGACACCTTCCCAGTATTTCGGAGGCCCAATTATCGCTGCTTGTTGTTTTTTCCTCCTCCTGCGAAGACGATTTGACAGTTAGATACGTCGTCGACACTGTCGTGAGGGGGCGGTAAACCTAATTTTGGGAAAGAGAATGAACTCGTGGGTGGTGGTTTTACTTCTCGTTAATTCTACTTTCTTTCATTAGCTTTAAAAGATAGAGAAAATGCGCTGTTTTGCATTGCACTAAACTACGAATATTATCTCTGCGCAAAGCCTTTTATCTTTGTCTTCTGGCAGGAAAACAATGATAATTATCACTGCGCATCATGTATCACTAAACTATCGTTTATAAACGCGCGATTACCAGGGCAGGTTAGATACCTAAAGACCAGTTCTTGGTCACCTTCTCTCTATCGTATCGCACAAAGTAAAATAACCAAATATTCAGGAAGACCATTTAAGGGTATCTCCATGTTCCATCACATAAAGCTGAACAAGCTGTATTTGTATAATTGCTACCCGTATATGCGCATGTAAATATATTTGGGCATGCAGTTAGCGAAGGCTCGTCTTGCTGTTCAGATAAAAGACGTTGACGTGCAGGGAGCCGATTAGAAAAGCGTTCGCGAAGCACGTAGGTGACGGTGGTCGCCTAGGTTTTCGGCCGCGATGTTGCATTTGCAGGCGGATGGCGGCTGGGTGCGGAGCGTTTCGCTGGACGGTGAGCGGGCGCCTTTCTACCCCGGCCCTGAGACAGCCGGCGCCGGCTCGGACGCGTCCGGTTGGAAGGCAGTGCTTGCGAATGTTAATTGAAGTGGAGGGCAACGCTTATATATAATACAAACAAATAAATAATGCTCCCTCGAGACTACCAGATCAGCCCTCTGACGCCCACTTAGGTGTCTTAAGAAAACCTTGCTTATAGATTTGCAGGCAATAAGAGATGAGACGATTTCTTTATATCTGAATTCCAATTTTAGAAGGTTCTAGTTTCGACTGCGCCGCATGAAGAAGGTAATGTTTAATTCCGGAGGAGTAGACTTCCGAGAAACGTTTCATTCCAATTCAATCAATTTATCTTGTTAAATATTAGGGTAAAACAGTTAAGGCATGTGATCAGTGAGTAAATTGAAACCTGGGAGTGATGCATGCAGAATCCATACAATAAATATAATTTGAAGGTAATGCCTTTGGAATGACAAACATCCAAATTTTTTTCCTGATTTCAAATGTGTAATCTTCTGGAGATGAAATGCTTATACAACAAGATTAGATAAAATTTATGCGTGACTTACTGAGTGTCTGGTCGTTAAATTGGATTTAATATAAAATTGAAAAGATAACTCGAGTTTCTATTATAAATTTCTACATGAGAGGTTGTTTCTATAAAATCTGTTTACATTATTGTTAAATGTACAATTTATAAGTTTAATTGAAATGAGAACGTATTAACTGGTATTTATTATGATTTCCGGCAGACTTCTAGGGAGTAATACGTCTTCCAATTGCGTATCCGTGAATAAAACAAGTGTGTTGGCACCTCTTCTTGTTGACCTCACAGAAACTGAAGAATGGAAAACTCATCTACCACTATCATTGCAATAATCCAGGATCTCGCATGATCCTGAGCACTGTGCAACTAAGACATTAAATTGCACAAGCGTGGAAACTGGCAGCGCACAGATTCCCGTATGCGCTGCTCAGCCCCGCTTAGTTGCGATCTCAAGACCTCCGCGAGCAGCGATCTCGCGGAGACCGGTTTTTGAACGGAGCAGTCTCCTAAGGCCCCGCGGAGTCTTTTTCGTATTGGAGGAGTTGAATCGCAACATGGGATAATACGCGAGCAGGAGATAGACGCCGAGTGTATTTGAATATTTCGCAATTTTGCAATGTTTGAATTGTCTCTTCAAGATTGAATTTCAAACATTTTAGTTTTCGAGCTCTCATACAACTGATACCTCATTGTTTTTTTGTTTTTTTTCTCAGCATGAATAATTACGCACAAACGTTTCCGGCACATATTTCAACATAATTTTTAATAATTAGTTGAAGTACCCTTAATCTCTAATAAATAAATAAATAAAACAAGCAATAAAACATTTCATTTGAAATTGACTGTCTATAATCAATAGATATTATAATCCAATAAAAATAAATAAAATATTGTTCCAATAAAAGCCGTGTATCTAAAACGGTTGGCATGTTGTTACGACTACTTTGTCGCATTCATCATGGGTATGCTTTTGATACGGTTCTTTTTGTTTCTGCCCTTTTTGCAAATAAGATTAATATTGAGAACGCGAAGTACTCTGAAGCTTGTTTCCCTTCCTTTATGCCCAAATTTTATTTTAACCTGTCAATTCTAGATTTGGGTTCAAGTGCTCTCCCTGTCTCGGAATCTTGCCTGATGCATAATGGGTATATATGTCATTGCTATACGTACGCGTTAATGCAGTCTTAAAAGCATTTCTCTTGTGTGTTAAATCAGATTTGTTTGTACGCAAATGTGTAATGCAATGTTCTTAGGATTCATTTCAGTCACTATTTCATTGCAATTGGTTCCAAAATTGTATTTACGTATCGTATGACGATTTCGGGGATACGACCTTATCTGGATATCTTCCAGATAACACCATTGAAAACAGGAATTGCAGGAGAGGGTAACAGGCGAAGTGGAGATGGAAGATAATATATAACAGGAAGCACCGTAATCGAAAACCTCAGAGAAAACCAGCCGAAAACATATTTTGCCTTCCACAAAGTCTTAAGAATTTGATCTTTGGAACCAAGAGATGGAATGATCACTTGTCGCCCTAGATCGAAAACGTAACAGTTAAAGTGGAAACAATTATGTCACATATACAAGTTACCCTCCACAATTATGATTATTTTATATACTTTTAATACAAATAGTTCAAGCCTATACTACACTTCGACATGAGTAGGGCGACAAAAACATTACGTCCTTTTCTCGATTATCAATTTCCGAATGAAGAAAGCGAGTTTGCGTATGAAGAATTAACATGCAATGTAGGCTTTCACGGCCGTTTTCTACATAATAATTAGTTGTTTCCGGGTTTGTAGGCCATGGTCCAACGGAGACTGGTCCCGATGGAGGATGGACCAGTCTCCGTTGAACCACGGCCTACAAATCCGGAAACAACTAATTATTTTGCATTTGAAGAACTTTGTGTTGTTCCAAACGTACACGCAAATATAAGCCCGGCTTCCCAAACCGATTCCTGTATGTTCCTCCTCACAAAGTCGCCCGCGTGTGGGAAAGCGCCAGCGGTTCGCTCACTGCCATTCACCCCAAGCGTGCTCTATTGAACGCAGGAGCGGTCGGCTGTCGGCGCAACGCGGGTGAATCGTTTATTTGTGTCGGCGCGCGTTTGCGAGAGAAAATGTTCCTTGCTTGTGGCCGCGCCGGCATGTTCGGTGGATGTTCTTTATTTAACCTAAAGGAGGTCCGCTCGCGTTAATGTTACTATGCTCGAGTTCTCAGTAGCTTCTATCAGTTGCATAACTTTGGTACAGTAAAAAGCGCGTGGTCATTGAAGGAATACCGAATCATGGGGATGGGTTTGGACAAAACTTTCTTTGTGGTGCGGGATGAGTTGAGTTGGCATCGTATCATTGTCCATGGACGCTTTCTGATTTCGTTTTCATTGCCACATTCGATCCAATCCTTAGTATCATTTCCGTTCGTAATCTAGCCCTTATACAGAGTTGAAGACCATAATGCATTTGAATTGAAATGTATTGCAGACGGTGAATCAGTATCTCACCTTTCCATTTTGACTCATTGTGTATTTTCTCTTTCAGTATCTGTATCTCTGTGCGTGCATATGTATGTGTTTGTGCGCTTTCCATTTTTTCCACATCTGTTTAATGGAATAGGTCCAGACATTATAGAACACGCGTCTTTTTCAAATGACATGACATTCGACAAATTCTTAAAGCTTTTGTCTTTTACATTTAGAATTATTGTGGTAGTTATCGTATGAATACCCGCACTTGCACAGCTACTTTCGAGATGCATTGATTGACTGTATTGAAACAGTTTATTAATGTTATGGGCTGTTCATGACTGGAGTATTTTGTTATTCATGTCTAACGCAGCAAACATTTTGCCGAATAAGTTACGAATCTAAAAGTTTTCGCTTATTTTAGGGGGAAAGACAGGCAACCCCCAGACGTTTATGCCATACGAAAACTACTCATTTCGTATTTTAATTTAACAAGAGAACCTAGATCAATTGTGCATTTTCAGCCACAGTGTACCGAGACATTTAATGTTTTATTGTTTTGTGTTGCCTCCTAATCATTTTACGTAATAGCGCATATTCATGGCATAACTACCACAATAATTCTGAATGTAAAAGACAAAAGGTTTAATAATTAGTCGGATGTCGTAAAAAAAACAAAAAACGCGTTCGATAATTTCGTTCTGCATCTATTATTACGTAATAAGATCATAATTTCATAACGTTAACTCGCACACTCGTATGTAGTGCCTACGTAACAATAACAAAGGTTCCATGCCAGTTAAGTCATTTCATTTGAAGCGCTGAACGCCACCTATGAGTCGCTCTGAGAAGCTTGTGGTTGTGAACATGCTTTCCCACCAGACCGCCGACACGCCATCTTGTAGCTTCGGACGGAGATTCATGGTATTTTCTCCCTTTTCCGCAAGATCTCTGAACAGTTTATCGGGAGCGAAACCCAATAACTATTCCGCGATTTAATGTATTATATTTTCGAAAGTACTAACAATTATCAATATTTGAAAGTTCTTATTAAAGTTTCTTGTATTGGTTGCAGTTGTAGATGTTTTCTCTTCTCTGCGATTTCATTGCGTCATAATACAACCTCTTTCAGACGAAAAAATAGAAACCTAATAAAATGTGGCAATTTTTGCTCATTAAAAATATTAAAAACTGTTATGCAAAATTTATTCAATATTTTTCACATTCGTTTGAATCGAGCTACAATCTATCGATTGATGTAAATACATCAATCGATAGATTGTAGCTCGATTCAAACGAATGTGAAAAATATTGAACGACTTTGTTTAAGGGATGTAGTATGGGTAAATGTCGAACGACTTTGTTTAAGGGATGTAGTCACTATTTCCGAAAGTTGACTGGTTCCATGATCCTGTAGGTCGTCGATTTGAGAATTGAATAATATGTATCTTATTCCATCGTCTTTACGTGTTGATTACTTACGTGTTCAGAGTGAATTAAATGCTAGATTATTGCATCCAATATAATTACTCTTCCTGTAGTAGATAAAATAATTTAATCCAACGTAAAACGGGTTCTGCCGAAGTCAATATAATACCATTAATAACACAGTTTCAAAAAAGCTATCGGATAAGATAAAAGTAGATCCTGTACTACGACTGAAGGGAGATCAATTTGTGTTTCAAATGTGGATTTTACGGTAAATGACAAGACGATCGCAGTTTTATTATTAAGGATTCATCCCGTCTCTGTTTCAATATTCACCGTACATATAAAAGAATAAGACACATACAAGAATAACACATAAAGAATAAGAATAACACTTGTTCTTATAGTTACAAACCCAGTTTCTTTCCTAACATTACTTTTTTCTCTAACGATTTCTTAAAATCTTATATTAAAAATATTAACATTAAATTAAACAGCAAAGATATTATATATTAAATATCAGGTAACCCTTCAAGGTCTCTCTTATCCTCCTGTAAAAAAACAAAAAAACTTAAATAATCTTCAGAAGCCTTTTCCGCTTAAGATTTGTTAAAATGAAGGCTTCGTCATTTAATCAAAATTGTATCAGAGACGGCAGACATGGTTTGGAAATTCCTATCTCTTGAGTTTTCTAAATTATTATTTTTTAAACACTTTTTCTATCAAAGCACCGAAGTGACCAATTGGGCTCGTAGTAACAGGCTTGAATTTACGAACCTACAAGATTTGTATTGATTACATGCATTATCAATTAGTGTAAACTTGATTTTTATATGGACGTTCCTAAAAGAAAACCATGAGGAACCTGATGAAACGCCTATCTGGGTTTCAGTCCTGCACCATCATAAGGGAACATTTGTATTGATTTTTCCACAAGACTCGTGTAAATATTTACTTTTCTGCAGCTACCTGGTTAAGCGGCCAACAGCAAGACACATTTTGTTGACCTTTATTAAGCGGTCACCTCAGATATTATAATAAACGTAAATGCTGTGGAAATTACTGTTGATGTAATATCTCCTGCAACGGAACGCTTTATCAGAAGATCCCGAACAGTGATATTGAGGCACGCTTTTTTCTCGCAGGGGATAATTTCTATTTAAGCATCATCATTTTAATGAAAGAACGATACGTTCGCTTCACCAATTACACATTGTTTTTCTGGTTTGCTTAAATGCTTCCCTTCTTCTGTGAGAATCTGTTTAGGATATGTGGTCACTTCTGTGGGCGTAAATCCAATCTGTGGGTCATTTGCAAACTCCTTCGTCAGGCGGCCCTGCTGTAGACTTTCTACAGGCTCTGAATTGCATCTTCCAAGTCTAGTTTACTTGTTCGAATTGGATGAACGCCGACACAGCAAGTTTTTCAAGTAAAGGTTGTGTTACTTGGATTTTTTAAATTTTTTATTTTTATTTTGCATGTTGTCGGATGACAGTGTCCTTAGTGACGCAAAAAACTCATGCCATTTAACAGACAGTGTCTTCCGATAAGGGCAAGAAACACTGGCTCTGGAGAGGCAACTTAAACTAAAGATGAGTGACAAGTTAGTGGTGTATTTTGATATTAGCCAAAAGGAGACAGATGATCAAAAATACCTTATATGAGTCATTTATGGTATTTAAAAAAACTAAAGAGAACATGCTTAATTTGATAGCAAATGAACCCAGTAGATTTACTTATGCTTTCGGTAACTCCAAAACCTTGACTAAGTATGTTCTCTTTAATTAAAAGAGAAAGTAGATTACAACAAAAGCTCATGAAAAAAACATCTCCGTGTACCGTGGCTTCGGGTTCTACTCTGCTCGAGCCCCTCGGTCGAGGGCCTACGGTGACGCACCCTCCCCGGAGCGCGTTTTCGGAGCGTGCAGCCCTGGAGATCGGCCTGCTTCCGCGCTCGCTGCCTCTTCGACGCGGTCGCGCGCCGCTCCGAGGCTGCTTCGGACCACCGGCTGCGGTCGCGACGCTGCAGGATTTCCGGTCGCCGCTCCGACGCGACCCGCGAGCTCCTCGCTGTTTTTCCTTCCTCCGCGAGCTTCTTGCCCCCTTGGCCAGCGGCCGCTAATTGGCTCCTTTCCAAGTCTTGGATTTGGATGCGTATTAACTGCTTGTTTCTCAACGCCATTAGAAGGTGACGGGAAAGTGAAAGGGCGGTGGCGTCTTTTACTCTTTAAAAGTAGATTATTCTTAATCTGTATACGTTGTGTAATCCATTTTACCTCTCGCAGCACCTTTTTCGTTTTATTTTATGTTATTATGAAAAAGTCAATCATTTTGGACAGTCAAATAAAGAGTATATTGTATATTACCACGTAACAAGTGTGTTCAGTAGTGACCTTGATGAGCGGTGAGAAGAATTGCGGATAAAATGTACTGGGCATTGCGTGTTTTCTTTTATCAACTGCGGTTACATTTCAGACATATCCTTTTGTGGCACAGTACAATACGTCGTCTGGATGGAGTGAAGTTTCATATGCGGAAACTTCTTTTCGTCGTGTTTTTTTATAGTTGGCTGAGTTCATTTCACATTTACTCGAAGGTAGCGTTGTTGTGTGGCATCGCGGATTGTTGAGGTAACATTACTACGTATTCTCTTGTGTCATTTCTTTTACGGTGTTTGTTTAGTAGATATATCGACGTGAATGGTGTTGTTACTTAGTTATTTTTTATTGTATGTAGTGTTAAGATGTGTTGACATTTCTTTAATGGTGGTCGCTAATTCTGACTACAGATATTACTTCCTCTGGTATTTTGGCATCGAAAAAAGAAATGTGCCGCTGTTCGTAATTCCCGTATCACATTCAAAATCTTGAGTTAAATGTATCTCGGGCATATATCTTGTTTGACTCATCTACCGTGTACTTGTGTAGAGTGGAAGAGTTTATGTAGCAAGTAGTGTGTTTGCATTTTTCACACTATTATACTTGGTGGGGAAAAAATGTATCTGCCATCAGCCTTCGAATTTACATCTAATATTATAGCATAAAATACGTGTAATACACTAATAGTAAGTAAAATTTTTGTATTTGTCAGGATTACTTAATGTGAGATTGAATTTAGGTAATCAAAGGGGATAAAGGTATGTTAGGTATTGAAGGTCCAAAAAAATATTTGATTTAGTTTTCTTTGATGTGCATTATTCCGTCAAGTGTTACATTCATTGGTATACCAAGGAATATTTGAAAAATATTTTTCCTATTGAATAACAAAAATAACATAAAGAACGTATTTATTTTTAAAACGATCGTTCAGTAGTCTCCGCATAAGTATGCCACTCGACCTTTTGCACATCGTCAAATAAATTCAGTCCCGTTTTTTTAGGAAAAACTTTCTCATCGTTCTTCCATTTTTCGTTTTTAATATATCATATCGTTTCATTTTCACGACCCTGTTGCTTCTGAAGGCGTCCTCACGTCGCGCAAACCGCGAGGCCGCACGACCGCAGCCGGCGACGGTCGCGCCGCTTGCATCAGCGCTCCCCCTCTTCTCTTCTCTAACTCGTACTGGGTACCCCCCCCCCCTCCGCCCCCGTGAAACGCAATGCGCGCGCCGCATCCTCCCCCCCCTCCCAGTAACGGGACGGAGATGCGTGGCGCCGCGCACGGGATGCGTTTGTTGAACCATCCGCACCTTGTCGCGCCTTGTGACGCGTTCTCGCTTCGTAGACGTCGCCTGCTCGCCCCGCACCGTCCGGCGAGCTACGCGAACGCGAGAATCCGCTAGCACTGATAGCGGGGATGCACGGGAAGAATTTCGCGCACTTGGTGAAAACAAAGTTATATAGAGAAGAAATAGATGCTATTGAATTTCAAGGAAGCGTGTGACATATGGGTAAGGACCTTTTTAATACCGGTAGCAGCGGCGACATCTGCGGAGCGTAAATAAGGATGTTTTGAAATTGTGATTGTGGCGTAGACGGCATGAGCAAACCCTCCAGTATCTTTTCACCCGCATCATCATTAATTAAATAACTCCTCCGAATTTGTGTAAAGACGTACTCGGCGTGAAAGTTCAACCAACCAACCAATCAATCCATGAAATGTCCTTAAAATACTGCGGGTCTCCCCCCTTGGGCGTGCCATGCGACAGTCCAGTCGATCAATCCTGACAGTAGCCCTTGACACCAGCGAGTCTCCGCGCCAGCTCACCTCGCGCGGCTGCCCCTAAGGTGAACGCGATGGAAAGCAAAAGCGCCGCCGTTTAGGTGATGGGAGGGGCAGGACACGCAAGCCTGTTTATATCGTTCGGGGTGGTGTAAGTGCCTGAACTATCCAAAATCACTGTCTAAAAAGTACCTTAATTTTTTAATTGTAAGCGAATCAGGATATTTTGTAAAAGATGAAAGGACCTTCAAGGTGGTATTTTTTTCGGTTTCGTTTCCCAAAATTTGTTTTCTTCGGTTTACTTAAAAAAATTGAAGTACGATTTTCTAGTAGCTATAATATTATTATTATTATTATTATTATTATTATTATTATATTTAAGTGTCCCCTTCATTATTTATTGGGAGTGTATATTGTTAAAGGGATACGTGGTATAAGGGTATTGTTACTTATGACTTATCTGTTATGCTTTCTCGTTCTTTATATGTAGCGTTTAAAATTTCCTGTATTGTCAAAGTTTTTGAGCCCTTATGTTCAAAAAGTTAATATATGTTTAAATTTATTTTACCATAAACGTTTAGTCAGTAAGAAAATATATTTACATTTGCCCGGGAAATGGAATATTTACGTACGAAACGAAACAAATCACACGACATATTCGTTTTAAAGAGTATTGTTTTTCATTCAAGTTTTATGCTCGTTTCGCCATGCTTTCCAGGAACAGTGTCTGCCATGACGTTGCGCATGCAAAGGGAATGTGAGATGGCCACTGGAGAAAAAGGGTGTGCTGACTTCAGCGGCGCCATCCAGGGCGTGTCGGAGGGTGCGCTGCGCATGCGGAAGGCTCTGCTACCACAGACGCAGGCGGCCGACTGCACTCCCCAGGACGCCTTGCGGCTACCGGAGCAGGGGGCAGCATTATGCGAGACAGTGCGTCAGATGGAACACCTGCTGCAGGAAAATAACGAGAACATTCGTGCTCTACGCCAAGAACTGGATGTGCGAATGCGAGGAGTAGAGAGAAGGATGGACCTCCTAGAAGAACAATTTAGACGCTTTCAGGGAAGAGAAGAAAGGGAAGAGGGTGTAAGGCAGGGGTCGAAGGAGCTGCTAGAGAGAGATGGGGTGAAGACTTTTGCTGAGAGTTCATTGGGCACTGTGTTTCCGCGCGTAGATGCCCTTGTAGCGGAGCTAGAAAAGCGTTTGCCGCTAGGGGTGCCTTGTGCACTTCCTTCTGCTGCCTCCTCATCCCCCGCCTCCTCTCACAGCTCCGACGCTGGCTCTTCCCACCTCCGGCCGCCCTCCCTTAACGCTGTCGGGGCGACTGCCACCAAACCAGAAGCGGCGGTCGCTCGGAAGCAGCCCGCTTCCAGCTGTCAACCGGCACGGACCACGAAGCAAGAGCGCGAGAGGCAACAGGAGGACCTCCGATTGCGACAGGCCTCTGCGAAGGTGGAGAGAGCCCTCGCAGCTCTTGGGCTTGCGTGAGGTGGCAAGCGAAGGAAGAGAGGAGAGCGTTCGGCATTCCACTCCTAGATTGCTAGCTCAGTGAAGAACAGAGGGATTATCCCCATCACTAGCCCCACACTGCCTTTGAGAACGCACTCATATTAGCAGACAATGTGGGTATCCAGGTAATGATATAAACGCCATCAAAGACACCACGGTATTGTGATTCGTAACTGCTCGTGATGAATTAAATTTCAGTCATATTGTAAACGGCTGGTTGGAGTTGTTAGTGAAAGACGTGAAAAAAAAAGATTCAACAACAAGAAGTTTTAATATAGTGTTATTTGTTTACTATCGAAGTTAAACTTTTTATTAAATTATTTCGTCATTTCGGGACGTTACTAGTTGACGAATGAAACCATTATAGACAGTTGCTTATTTCCGTGCTATGTTAATATTCATTTCACATTAACTTCGAATATCCTTTGTCAGTATAATGTGCACTTAAACAGTGTATGAAAACATCAAAGCATAATTGTAAATCCCCTTCACTTTTCTAGCAGCACTCATTCATGAGTGTATGGGCATCATGTGTATTTTAGTAGAAAATATTAGGAAAATACCATTTATATGAGTTTAACCTGAACTAAAATGTTTTAAGCGAATATTAGTAATTCTTTGTGTTGTCAAATATAATGGAGTTTATTGGATCAATAAGTGTGTATTTGCGTAAAAGATTTTCAAAGAAATAAAAAAAATTAATATATGAATTTGATTCTTACTCTATAGCTGTACCATTCGCAAAATAACCATCATGACAAACTCACCTTTGGTGAAGTCTCGGAGGCTTCCCCCACCCTACGACAGATGAGATTTCCCCTATCGGCATCAAGCAATAGCGTAGGCAACAAGGAGAGGAGTTTGAGACGCAGCGATCGCCTCATCGTCATAAGAGAAACTCGTACCGCCAGGAGTGTCTAAAGAAATGGCGAATTCATCAGTGTTCGTCCATCACATTATATGAATTAATACATGTCGCCTCTATTCCCTGCACATGTTCGCAGTATTTCTTCCATTGTTCAGCGCTCTATTGTGCACGCGCTTCTTTGTAAAACCTTTCTTTTTCTTTTGAGGATGCGCCGATTGTTTCCGTAGCCACGCGCTCTTTTATAAATCCACAAAAGTTCTCTTGGATTTAGATCTGGATGGTACGGTGGAAGACAGGAATGTTTGCCATATTCAATGATTATTTGATCATAAATTGAACAAAACATACTGCAACGTACATTAACTGACCGTGCGTTGGGCATGCCAATTTGTAACGTGCTTCTTATTCACGATTAGATTGCCCCCGCGTGAGGCAGACATTTTGTAACGGTTTATGATTCTTCTAATTTAATTTGCCCTGCTCGTAAATTGAGTACTCTTAATAACTCATAATTTGACTAGCTCTTGTTTCTTTAAAATCTTGCGTGAGTTCAACGTACAACATACGTCACCTTACGTGTTGCACTTAGACGTGTGACTGTACGGACATCACGATTCCTGGAACTTCTGTGGAATGTACTGCTTACTGAATTGATGGCAATTCACTGGAATATCAGCCTTTCTTTTCAAACAACATTTAACATTCATTGTAAAATTCTAATATGTTTCGAGCTCGTTATTGATTAATGATTCTATGGCCTTTAATATTGTTAAACCACACGGCTTTGATAAAGTTCAGAAGCTTACAGAATGTCTTCTCGGTTGGTTAGATGTCGCAGTCTCCTCTAAAAGGGGGATGTTCTGGTTCCTCCTTATGAACCTATTGTCTGTGCGAACTATAAATGTTTCCCGACCGTTGATAATTATACAGTACACTATTGGAAAAATCTCTACATCTGCTTTATAGTATAATAGCATCGCCACTTTCCCTCACTAGGCTTCGGGTGAAACTTCTATTCGCGACTACTATTTCCTTTAAATTCACAATTTAAAATTCCCACTACGGAACTAACCTCCTGTAAACCCACAAACACGAAGTCTAAATGTTTTTAAGCATGCAAAATTTCTACACGAATGTAACTATCATTTAAAAAATGCAAACATTTATCCACTGAAAACTCAAATGAACAATACTGTTTAGCCTATACTATTATGGACTGATCAAACATTCACCCACAACGTAAAACTACAATGGCAAAATTAATGTTATAATGTTTACTACCACCTGAACTGCTTGGCCACTTTCTTGAGAATGAGAGTGACGGAGAACAATATTATCAGCAATGTAATTTTAGAAAAAGAGGGGGAGAATATACGTCCTAGATTAATTATATTCAAAAACCCACTATCCAAGCTTAACTTTTGGAACCTTGCGCATTATTGAGTCATTAATGAGTGCATATCCACGTCGTGATCGAGAACGTAGGTCTATGTCGCTTGAAATTGTCATTGAGGAGAAGAGAAATCGGTGGGAGCATAGGGAACCGTTCTTCGTATGATGAGGACCTGTAAAACAAGAAGACACTTTCGCTCAATGATGACTCAGCATTTTGGTGCAGGGGGTTCCTGATGTGCATGCATTTTGCAGAGTTTTTTTTTTTTTTTGTGAGAAATTATTGGCAAATCAGCATTCGATTTCGTGAACCTCGGTATTTTAATTTAATAAGTTTTATTGCTCGGAGTGTGAATGAGGCTAATTAGCACCCAATATGCATGAGAAAGGGTTGTTAGTGTGCCACTTGCGTGTGAGGTACGCTCATTGGATTGTATAGGTTATACCCTGTGCAACGTAGATTATTGAATGTTAATTTTCGATTTAACACTGGTATATACCTACTACATCTCTTACGTTGTTTATGTTTTTCACTGAAGTGCATTTTATTTTAAGAAAGTTTGGGTATATATTTTACTTCTTGCCGTTTGCGATCTTTGTTTTGGGAGTTTTGTTATTCCTTTTGCGATATTTATTTTGCCAAGAGTCGTTAGAAGACTGATAACATCATTTGTGTTAAAATTGAAGGAAAGTTATTGGTAGATCTGACATTCCGTCATGCGAACTGTGGAGCTTGTCACATGATTCTCATTGCAAAATCGATTGTCAGAAAGTCCGTATGCATACTGAGATGTAATTTACCAGAAGTGTGTAAACAGAATATTGCTGTAATAATAATAATAATAATAATAGTAATAATAATAATAATAATAATAATAATAATAATGTAGACAGTATTGCCAATGACTTTATGTAATTTTGGTGTGTGATGTCCGAACGTGTTAAGGATATTGGCACCAGTAGAAACCTGGAATATTCCAATAACATCATTGGTTCTGTGTGAAATGCTATCCTTTGTGTGCGTTATTTTCTAAAATGACTCCACCAAATGTCATTTGTGGAGAATTGTATCTTATACTTGTGCCTAATCCGTATGTACTTATTGGGGGATTTCTTGTTCAAAATTGATGCCGAATTTGACATACATACTCAAGGGTGACAACTAGCTGAATTTGAGAAGTGAAATTTCTACTATTACCAAATTCTACATGTATAGTGTATAATGAATTATATTCCAAAGCAAGCTATCAAATCTATAGAATCGGGGCAAATTATAGAATTCGGGGTATTGTACCACAACATGCTTCTTAAGAGTTTACTACATTATCCACATCAAAAACCATTTCACCAATCTGATGAATAGTTATTTTTTGTAGCTATAGAAGCCTAGATATTTGGGAGTTTGCATAGAAAATTACGCATCCTCACCTTCCCAAATTTTATATTTATTTTTGTGGCACTAGGTGGAATAAGATAGGAAAGTGGTATGCAAAATATGCAATGTGGTCTCTGTACCTATTATCTACAGGTTCTTTTAACTATTATGTAACGATGTAAAATGGCAATACCCAATACATATTATTATTATTATTATTATTATTATTATTATTATTATTGATCCCGGGTCAATGACCCACTTCTCCATCCGGTTTTTGTCCAGTTTCCCTGATACATTGAGCAAATGCTGAGATGACCTCTTTCTTTCCTTCTGACTGTTAATGTAGCTTCGCTATGCGCACGTTTTGTTGAACTCTCCTTTTGCGTGTAGTGGTAATGCAGAAAAATCATATCTGCAGTTCGTTTACCGTTGTAAACAAGTTTTAAATAAATCAGGAACGAAAATGCCTAGTTTTTAATGTTACTAATCTTTCGATTGACTGTATGTGACTGTATGTCACATACAGTTTTTACTATTTTTTGACGAAATAAATCTAGTCGAAATAAATATGTTTGTTGGGCGTATTTTATTACCTTATTCCCTTTCTTTACTATTTTGCAAACCGAAGAATTGGAGTGAAATTTTGTTTGGTTTCAAAAGTTATGTTCTTTATATGATTACGTCTCATATGTTTATTTTATTATAGATCGTTAAAGTTGTTTCTCTTGTTTCAGGTAAGCAGTAATAGTTCAGGTGCATGATGAAAACACTTAAGTGAGTAAAGTTACTGTATTTTTTTTATTTGTGTAATATCAGTTTGATATGGAGTGTTTCAATTTCTGTACTGTTTTCGTCGTTCTTTATTACCAGGCTGACTTGAAATAGTACAATAGTCTGGTTTAAAGTGATATTGCATAACTATACCGATGTGTGGTGTATCATTTAAATTTAACCTTGAATTAATGCGAAAAGGAAGAATGCGCCTTCCTATGAAGATGTGCTGCCTAGTGGAACTGATGTAAATAATAATTTCTAATGTAATGTCCTAATGTATAAATGTCATATTTTAATGTGTAATTTGTTTGCTTGCGTGATTATTTCAGTAATACAATATGAGATTATAAATGTTGATAAATTATAAAATACAAACATAATATAATATCTGAACTTTTGAATATATTCTCAATATTTTGAAAAAGTCAAATTTTAAATAGTTCTAATCCACTTACTAACTTTATTTATGTAGCATTGAATGAGTTCTACTGGGAACATTTGTTGTATGAGCAAGGATTTGTTAGGAGTAAGGTCAAAGTAAATGTATGGTCTATAAAATAATTTCCTTTATTTATCTTAGATGGTGGCGTGCTGACAGGATGGCAATGGAAAACAAATTGCTCTAGAAATGTTCTGCACTACGACATGGATAGCTTAATGTTGTGTAAATAATGTAAACAAAACCAATTAAGTAATATTTCGAATCATAGGCCCTTACTTTTCTTTAAGTAGACTTAAATATAAAAACAACAATTTTCACTCGAATTCATACAACTATGTACAATCGAGTTCGAAATAAAATTGTGATGAGCGTTTAAACCATTTATAGCCTAGTGCAATTCACTCTTTCCTACTGCATTGTTAATATGATAGGATATCACTCTGCGATAGTTTCCTCAATTAAGAATCTGATGGATGGCACGTTCCCAACTTCCTCCGAGAGAAAACTCCAAAACCCCATTACAAATTTCAAGACGCATCCGAAAGACTTCTCTCCCCTGCGACCCACCTACGCCAGTCGGGTAGCCAGACAGAAAAACGGACCAAGAATGTTACGAAGGAGACAGCAGAAAGCTACATCTTGCCGCCAAGAATGTCCATTCTAGATTTATTTCATGTCCATTCTGGTCATCTGAAGAGAATAGTCAGTTGCATTCTATCGTTCTTCAAAGAAACGCCAAGAAGTTCTAACAAAATTTAAAAGGAAATTTTTCAGAGAAATTATAATATGAAAGTTGATTGAGGCATTTTCTTACTGTTTGGTGTTTTTGTGTGTAGGGTGGGGGTGTATAATCTCGTTGCGGGATTTCCTCAGTACGTTCCATGCTGGTCCCAAGATTCACACACTTCTTTTCAAGCTGAATTTCTGCTTTAAAAGTTCGCCATTAGAGAAACAACGGCAGCGACCTGCCAGCTGACGCCGTAATTTCACGCATCATTCGCGTGTGGCCGGCGCTGCTGATCAACGCTGCTACTGCTCCTCCACTTGTAGCTTGCACAGCTCGTGGCACACGCGGGTGCGTGGCACGTGCTCGAGAGTGCGTGCGTACGCCCGTTTTCCCTTTCGTCACCTGATGAATATTACACCACGCGGCGGGCGGGACGCGGACGCTAACCCCCACCCCCTCCCTGCGCGCGTTCAGCTTTTTGAAGCAACTCGCGTGTCGCTGACGACAACGTCGCACCAGTGGATCGAAATAACGCTCGAGAGATGCGTAACGCCCCCTCCTGTGATTTCCAAGCAGGCATTTCAACAGACGTAGATAAATTTTGCAGCAGTTAACAGAACACAGAAAAAGTTTAAAAAACTGAAAATTTATTTTAAAGAAACTTTGTTTTTCAATACGTTTTTCGAAGTTTTTGTTTACTTTGTTTTTAATTTGCGTTGTAAATGTATGCCAGTTTTCGTACAGAATGATATAAGAGTTTTCATACCACTTTGCAGTAACCCGTGTTACGCAATTTGATGATGAAGCGCAATACTTCTTATTTAGGATTTTATTTTTGACGTTATTTTACAAAGAGTTGAAAATGTGCTATTTCCTGTACTATAATTAGCAATTAAATCAAGGTGGTAGAACTTTTTGTAATCAGGAATAGTGTTTCCATATATGTAAAAGTTTTAAATCTATAACAATACTTGTATTATTTTATTATTCATCGAGGGGCAAAGTGACCGCCAATCACCACCTCTTGCGCATTTCCAGTTTTTTGGTGACGCGATTAATTTTATCGGTTTCTTTGCGCGTTTCTCCTCGCCTTTCAGCCCGCTGCGAACCTTGCGCGACGGCGACGACGACGACGACGCGTCGCCTGCGTCCTCCGCCGATTGGGCAACGCGCGCGTGTGTATGCGACGCCGGCGGCTGCGGCGCCGAGGAGCATCGTCGCGAAGGTTCCGAGATGGAACTGCCTGCCTCCCGGCCCGCGTTCACGGCCGTCGAGGCGCCGGGAAGACGTTCATTGCGGGAGGATCGCAGGGGCTAAAGTGACCCTTGATAACAGACACGGTGTTTTAACACTGCTTCAGGTTGCGAGATTTGTTGTCTAGCTTTAAAATAATATTTATGTAGCAATTATGCCTTTTTTCTGAATTTTGTTCGTTTAGAGAAATTAACTTCCTGAAAAAAATTTCACTGGAAATACAATCTTGCAGTATTTGGGTAATCTATGTAAAATTAATTCAAATGTTCCAATTTGATAATTTGCTTAATTTTTAGTCAGTATCGTCTGACTTAATACTATTTACCCGAGAAAGGTTGAGGTTACAATCACAGTGTGTGAAGGCGTCTACTAACATTGTGCAAGATATATTAAAATACGTTTGTCTTTCAAACGTGTGCAGAAAGCGATGGCTAAGTTTTATATTTCACGCCGTGTGTTATAGTACTGTAGTACGAATAATAGGGATATGAAACCTCATTTGATTCTTTATTAGAAAACGGTAAAAGGAAGAATGAGAGCTCAAAGATTCGCCTGAAGGTATCGCGGTAATTCGCGGTAGCAGAGGCGGAGCGTCACTTGAAAGGTTCCGATAGGATGCTGCTGCGCCGCCTGCGACCTCCAACCCGGCCCACTCCCAACTGGATTCACGTCGACCTCTGCGGGTTGTTGTGACGCACGTCTACGTTCCTCCAGAAGCTTCTTCCACCTTCCCGCCGTGACCTTTTCGTAACGGTGTGAGAGTTCGTGACCAATCTGTATCCCGAAATGAGTAGGTAAAGAACGCGCGATGTATCTTAACATATTTTCTGCAATCGTTCTTTTGCGCATTTGCTGCCCTGACAAGTAAATTTGCTGGCTATAAACAAATACGATCTACGACGACTATACAAGAAGTGCGGGTTATGTTGCTGATTTGTTGATGTAATAAAAATTAGATAAATTGGACTGGCAACGAATGTACTGGATTTTCTAAGGACTCAGACTAAGAACAGACGTATATTACCATTGAATTATGATTTTTAAATTGACAGAATAATTCAGGTTGTGTTCTTATTGAAAAATACTAGATCTTTGAAAAAATGCAGAGTGTTAACTTCAGCGTGAAAACCCCTGCGGCTTAATATTTTACATGTTAATTTTTCCACCTTGAGTTTGCAATGCTACGCATCAGTAACTACATGGCGAATCAGAAATTCTTAGAACGCATTTTCTATTTTTCGATTAACATGACAAATTGCATATTTTTATGCTGCCATACCAGTTGTTTTATTGTCCTTTCTCGACATGATTACATGACTCTTTCAAATTATTGCGCCAAGGATCTTGATGTTTTCTCTATTGATTTTTGACTTAGGCGAATTATGAATGCAATGCGATTGTAGAACTCGAAGCGTAGATCTTGCATGACGTGAACGTAATTTTTGCTAGACAGCTTTACAAGACAAGAGTTTGCCCAGTTGCCATAGAGGACTTGGCGAGAAAGTTAGTGGGTATAACCGCAGTGCATCAGAACTCGGGCCTTGTTGTCATCGCGGAAGAGAGAGAGAGAGCGAGCTAGCAGATTGTGGAGGAACGAAGAGCAGATTTGACGTTTGCCCGGTTTCGGGCCACTCCGTCGTCGTCGCGAAAAAATGGAAAGCACGCCTTGGACTGTCGCTAACACGGCCACCATCGCCGATTGCGTCACTTCTGATAGTGAGGAGCACCGGTGAGTGGGCGTTGAAGAAACTACCATCCTCCGGGCCTCAATTCGTAGCGTCACCCTGTCTGTCCCGCTGTCTGCCTCAGTAGAAGAGTAACGGCATGGCGCGCGCTGGGTGCTGTACACTCGCATGCGACCTTCATGTATCTAATTTAAAAAAAAATTATTTTGCTAATCACTTCATCCTTGTGCTTAAAACTAATGCTTAAAATGTCTTGTTTTGTTGTACCCTTTTTTATGTCCTTAAAATTTCTCATCGCGTGGCGTTTAAACAACTACGACGCCAGAATGTGCTAGCCGAATTTTTCTGCGAAGCGGAGAAGTCGTATTTCTTCTAGGTAGTTGCCATCAGTTGTTCTTGGACTCTTTTGAAAGTGTTTTGAACCACGTTCAATGTTTACACACTTTCTTACATTTCATCTCCGACAGTAGGTTTAGAAATGCAGGGAATGTGAAATATTACAAAGGACATTCTCTGAGTATGGCCATTGCGAAATTTCACATTTCTTTTACTGCTAGGCAACGCTGTGATACACTTTGCTATACACACCATGTTTCTATATTTTTGCTACGTCTTCCAAGCACATTCTGAAGTTAACTGCGATGTGTAACTTCACTTTTGAACTTCAAAAATTAGGGTTGAAACGTCTATCCCAAGTCCAGTGCTTCTTCATTTGTTTGTTATCGATTAACAAGAAACGGACTTTGCAGAAAGATGACAGACACATCTTTTGTACACAAACGGAGGCGGTAGATTTCTCCAGGGTCGTCCGTTGCGTAACGCGACTGAGGAAGCACTGTCGGGTCGGGCGCGGCGGGCGGGAGGGCTACACGAAGATGTTGTCGAGCAGCTCCTTGGTGATGAGACGGTGCGGGCGCGTGGGGTCCGGCCTGGGCGGGCCGTAGAGGCGCGCGTTGATGGCGTAGAGCGCGCGGCTCAGGTCGCAGCGCACGTTGAACCACCAGTCGCACACGAACACGGCCTGCGAGAACTGCGTGCCGTTCGGGCACAGGAACGTCGCCTGCGAACACCACAAACGCTTGTTTAGAAATGGGGTGGCGTGGGCAGAGACCTGGGTGAGAGAGGAGGAGGCTGGTGGGAGTGAGAGAGTGAAACTGAATGTAATCAAGGAGTGCCTTTCCAAGTAATCATTAAATGATTTGACTAAGATTCCTAACAATGTGGAGTTTTCATTATTGAGCACGAATCACTTTAAATATATAGTTCTTTTATGTATTTTGTTTCCAAATTTATTTAATTACTAGTTGCTGAAAATAATCATTGCACTTGCTGTCCAAAGAGCACAAATCAAAACTATTCTTCCGAACTCGTTTCAAGGGAAAAAGTTAACGCCGGAAAGCATATGTAAATTCTCGAAGTAATGGTGATTTGTGAAAGCGACTGTCCCAAGGGGCAAAAAGAAACTTTCCAAATCTTTCCAGGAAAGAAATTTACACAGTCAATATTAAACGAGATATTACAGAGTTCCGGCAAACTTTGTGACCTTAGGATTTTGTGCGAAGCTTGCGTTTCTGTGGCTTTTCATTTTCTCACCGACTTTGAATTTGGTCGCTTGTGAGGATGTAGGCGTGGGGCAACTCACCTGTCGGCCGTCGATGTCGCAGTAGTGCCAGGTCTGGCAGCGTGTCTCGGGGTCGGCGAAGAAACCCGGCCAGCGCTGGTCGTCGCAGTAGAAGTTGGTGTAGGGAACGCGCGCCAACACGGGGTAGTCTGTGCCTGGTCGACCTGCAGCAAAGGGCGTGCTTAAAAGGAGTATATGCAGAGGAAAAGCTATTACAAATTTTCAGTCGTTTCGCGAATTTCTGGTAATTAATTGCTGAAAATTATTTTCGAAAGTGTTTGCGTTGAGATGGTCACAAAGTGTGCGATTCCTCCTTTGAAATCTGCTTTGAGGAAAAGTGTAAATGCCGTACCTTGAAAAAAATTATTTGTTTCCTTGTAGACTTAGATTTCAAGGAAATGTATGAATGGAGTTCTACCCATAGATGAAAATATAGGAAGATGTAGGAAAACCTAGCAGTTGGTTTAAAATGTAATTGAGATGCATACATTTTCGTACCTTGTCATTTGCATTTGTTTTCTTAGAGCTCTTACGGCCTTTATCAGTGCATGTAAATAGCTAAACAAACAAATCGCGCAAGGAGAGCGCTGTAACTCCACTAAAAGGTGCCTCTGCATGTGCTAAATGTAACGTGAGCCAGGTATCCAAAAGATTTTCTCTCATCACGTGGCCACAAACGACACATCACATCCGGATGTGCAATTACAGTTTTGTTAATTCGTCAGCACTCCATTTGGGAGTGATTTTTTTTCTTGATTATAATTAATTGCGTGTAATAGTCGTGTGCTCACCCGTCAGTGTAGTTGAGCTCTTTTAAGTTAAAAGTTATTGAATATTTAAATGTTTCTCTATACACACGTCGTTTCATGTTCAAGGAATTGCATATTTCAACTTCTAGTTCATCAATACAAGCTACGCGAACTTCTACATATTCATGTGCATTTAAAGTAACGCATCCGTCCTTGTGTATTTGGATGTGAATGCAATCTGGTTATTTTGCCTCCTTCGTGGGTGCATTCCAAGCGAGCCTGCGGAGGCGAATTTTCGTCGAGGGCCTCGTGCCTTCGCCACGCGCCGTGTCGTGTCGTGTCGTGTCGTGCCTCGTCCCCGGGCATGCACGAGGCCGGAACCGCGCGGGCGGGGCCTTGGCCGAAGGCGGCGCCTTGCACGGGACCCAGAGTAACTCCCTAGACCACTGCCAACTCACGAGCTAAAACATGCAATACACTTACGGGACTAATTGACCTATTAAGCCCGGAATATCATTCAAACTAGTGAAAATAGCCGATCGGATGGACTTACGTGTTGCCTTCATCGGGGAGCTGATATTTTATTCTGTCACTTTTTCAACCATTGATGTGTTAGTTTGCATTCCTTTGTTTCGGCTTCCGGCCAAATACGTCTTGTAATTTTCTTTGGAAATTAATAACAATTTGAAAACAATTTTTTGGTTAACTTATTAAATGCTAAGGATGGCAGAGAAATTGTCAACTGATAAGCTGGTTTGGAAATACGATATATTCCAGATATCGGGACACTAAAAAACAATAACTCCTATCTGAAAACAATAGGAGACCAACAACAAGTGATAGATTATTTTACGTATCTAATTTAATTAAATCGTGTGTTTTTCAGCGTGAAAATACTATTTTCAGAAAATAAAACATTTGTTTTGTTATTAGTCGTTTAGGTGTAAACATCACTTTCAAAAATCAAGCTAATTTTCGTTACCACAGGAGAGGCGAAGAATTGCTTGGTAAGTGTTGGGGATGCATTCGCCCCACTGCCCGCCGGTGAAGGTGGAGGCGAGCGGTGGGGCGCTCGCCGCGGGGCGACAAGGCGTGGGCGCCGCATTGTCTCGCACTCGCCGCACTCGGCCCCGCGCGGGGCCCGGACCCCGGGCTCTGGACCTTGGCTTACTTGTGCGTGCGCGGCCGCTGTGGCAACTCGCCTGGCCCCCGCCCCGCCCCGCCCCCGCCCCCGCCCCCGCCCGGCCCTGCCTCCTCAAGCCCCGCCTCGCCCTTGCCCGCCTTGTCTCGCCACGTCTCGTTGGCCGCTCGCGAAGGCGCCGCTGCTTGTTCCGTCCGGTCTCCCTCCCTCCCCTTTGTCCCCCTCACTGCATGTGCTGGTTCGTCTATTTTCTTGTTAGTATCGGAGGTATTCTTCGTTTTCTCACGTTGTGGGATCAAGAATGTTCTTTAAGTTTGTATCCTCGTCTATGTTATATAGACGGCAAATACGTGTTCCTTTTAAGAATAAAGTCACTGAATAAAGTCCACTGAACCCTGATACGAAAAAAATTCTCAAGGTATCACAATGCCTGGATATATGAAATCCCTTCCGCAGCATTCGCCAACTGAAATTTTATTTATGTCCAAATATTCCGTAACTTTATATCTACTCTTCCATATCGGGCTCATGTCCAGGTTCCAGTATCATGTGAAGACATGAGTGTTTTTATCATAGGTAATATGAGTGCTTTGGGAATTGTCGATAAATTCCCAACTAGCGAAGCATGTAGGGGATTTATCTCAGAATTTCCAAAAGTACAAGTGGTATTTAGTAGGACTTTTCAACTAATGAAATTATATCAAACAGAGTTCCAAAGTACGACAAATATTGAAAATAACTGAAAGCTATGTTAGAATCAAAATTGTTACAGTATATACCTGATTTATTGGACATCGATATAGCGATCGATGTAGATCGCCTCCTTATATAGATGAGTCAGTTTCTGATTGGCCAGTAGCGAGAAGCAGTAAGAAAATCTGATAGAAAAAAGCAATAAATGTTTTCAGATACACCGCCCTGATTGGGGCATTTTAAATGTTCAGTCAAAACCTATTGTTTTAATTTCTCGAGTGAATAATCCTCGTTAACTGTTAGTCTTTCATTTATGTTTTCTGCATTTCGCAGTGTCTGGACTATTGACGTTATTTAACAACATAGTTTTGCCGAACGAATTAAAATAATGTGCATAGTTGGAATGCGTGTTGACGCGTGTTAGGAATGGGTGACTGGAGAATTATAAGAGGAATGGTTTTAAAATCTTTCACTTACTGCAGCGGTTGCGTTTTGTAAATTTTAAGTCTCCAACCTTGCGAGACCCACCATGTTGACGACCGCAAAAGGCGAGTGGGGATGCATTAGGCGCGACTTTTCACCTTCCGCGTCCGTTGGCGCGCGCGCCCATAACAACGAGCACCGTAACAGTTGGCTTTCAGACAGACGCTGTCGCCTACCAGCTGCTGCCACCGAGTGCTTCAGGCCATGTGGTAGTGTGTGAACTATAAGTAGCAGTATGCAATGCGTTGCTTTTTAGTAACATTATTTTGATATTAATTTTATCAACTTGAACTGCTAAATGTAAAGAGTACAGGGTCATATTTGGCATCCTCCCCTTTAGGGGATCCCATTACAATCGCCACCTCAGTCTTAGGGTTTCTGGGATCGTTAGAAAGTCCAACTACGGTAATTATTGTTTTCATGGTGGCTATGTTACAATAATTGAAGGTGATTTCCTACACCATCTGTACCCATTTAACTTTAGTAAGTTTATTCCAGGATTTTTATTATAGGCAAAGTTTTTTTTTAATATTTTGATATGTTATTAATACAAAAACGAGGTATTCATATCAATTGTTGCGTATCAACATTGTCAACATTTCGAAAACACTCATATCTTTTTTCAGAACTTTAGTCGGGAAAAAGAGGAGGGTTCTTGAAATATTGGTAATGTTGATTTGAAACATAATTATGTATACCACAATAAATACATCAAACATATAAAAACCATTAAACTAATAAAATATTTTGAACGAATATTGAACTTCATCAGTTACAAGAATTCAGCATATTTGGTACGTTTCTTGGTGGACATGTTTCGCTAAATTTGGATAGGAGTCTCACAACAAAGATGTCGAACAGAAACAGCTGTCGGCTTAACTGTGTTTTTAAGAAAGAAGGGGACATCCTTACGCAATAGCGAGTATTTCTATATTACGATGCCCTAAATCGTAAACCATTTACCCACTTTTGAACATGTGCGCTTGTCCGAACTCCAGACAGGATAGAGCTATATTGGAAGACGATGTTCACCAACATTCCAAGAGAAATCGCGTAACTTCTATCGTGTACGATACACGTTACGTGATCCCTATTCATTGAATGATTCATCGTGTAGGTGGTCGGTTAAAGTCCAACTACTAGTGAAGATTGTGAAATAATCATCTGGAAGCTGTTTTGTACTTGGGATACATCCGTGAGCCTTGAACATTCCTTCATTCCCGTGATTCATAACTTCGCCTACTACGTTTGAGGCTTCACATATTGAAAGGGTGTTTCGCCCCCACCAATAATTGTTACGTATTTGCCGGCGTCTAAGTGGTTTGAATGAGTCATTTATACAAGGATGCGGGAGATAGTACTTCCCTTCAATTTTGTTTTGCTTAGTTTCTTCCACTTAACCAGTCAATGAGAGATTCGAGGTAAATGCACTACTCCATTAATGCTGATTTCACACATCGTGTTAATTACTAATATTAAATATTACGGTCTGTATTTATTGCTCTGAAATTCTCTCACATCACATGTAGTAACTTTTTCAGTTTCAGAATGCTTTATGATTCGCCAAGACCCTTTGTTTTGGGGGAAAACTACGCATATCAACGAATTGCTGGCGGTGTTAATTGTATTCAGTGACAATTTGGCAATTTGTTTTTATCCACGTGACTGATAGATAGTTATTATTCCCTACGTGTACTGACGTAGTGTATTATCTTAGAAGTAATGAACTGTCCGCACGATGAGCGCGAGTCAGAACGTTATTTCTGTTATATAATCAGTGGGAGTATACAGCCAACATCATTTCTCAAAAAACTATCATTCGTTTTTATTATACCTTTCAATGAAGTTTTCTGATACCATCGTTCTGTCGGCTAATGGTTAAGAAATATGCTTCTTACGGTACCCGGCGAAACCCCGGCTGTACCCTTACGGTACGACGACGGCGATGGTGTACTGGTTAGCGTATCGGACTGTTATACCCAAGCTGGCGGGTTCAAACCCGATCGACGCCGTGGATTTTTAAGGACGAAAAAAATCCTTCGTACGCCTTCCTTGGGAGGGGAAGTAAAGCCGGCTCTCCCATGTTAGTAGATTTACTTGCATGTAAAAGATCCTCAAGCCTAAATGACGCCTCTAAGCTAAATTCAAATCGCCTTTTTCTCGCCCAACAAATATCTCCTTTCTCCGCTAATTGGTGAAAGGAGCGTAGCGAAATTTGCGTAGTCAGACGGAAGAGCGGGCCTGATGGCCCGAGTCTCGCCACGTAAAATAAGGCATTAATTCAATTCAATTCAATACCCGTGATCAGGGAACGACTCTACAGAAAATGACAGTTTTAGTCGACCTCTTTAATCCAAAATTTTATGCCCGGGAGGTCATGAATTGATCACATCGCCGAAGTGAGATATCTAGTGTTTTGCACGACCGCCTGGACAAATTCAAATTTGAAGGACACGATTTTTTCTTCAGTTCTTTTTAAGTAGATAGAGAGGACGTTTACACTTACTAGACAAATTTATGTTTTTTGATGTCTTATTTGTAGTAGCTCTGACCTTGGTTTGTGACGGTGTTGACGTTGCCTGGGGGTACCGTACGTTCGTTTTCTATCTGTATCGAACCCGAAATTGCATAACAGGACCTGTTTCATCTGACCTCCATGTATATATCACTTTCACTTGCAGAAATGAGTAAACTTGTTCATTTCTTATTTTACTTCTCAATGAGTATCTCCCAATTAGTTCACTGAGAGGCAAGCTGTATCCAGTAGTTACGGCAAAAATATCTTCTGCAAGTTTCTCTTTCTTTTGGCGCTGGGGAGGGCGATTTAAAGCCAAAGGATTTACTGATAGTCATCATGAATCTACTTAATCACGCGTGCGAATATCGTAGGCAGAGATATCGAAGTGACTTTATGCAGGAAGGTGGAGGAAGTTTTGCACAGAGATTCCAGACACTTTCTATGTACATTACAATGATTCATGAAGTGAGAGCCTCTCATTTTCAAACAAAATTCAATTCAAACTAACAAAATTCTTAAACACTTGCAATTTTAACGACCTTCTTCCCTGATGTAATATAGTTTTGTCTCTTTTTGAGCACGGGATAATTTGCTGCGTTTTGCATTCTTTAGCACCTGTATCAGAATTATGGTAATGTGTGGAGTAGTTCATAATGTTACTTCCGCAACAGCTAAACTCTTATATATTTTTTTTCAATAAGTAGCTATTGCTTTTATGGAGCTGTCGGTAAGATTTTGACTTATGTCGTAATACATGATACACTCGTACAGTGGGTGACAAGCGCTGACTTATTCGTCCGTAAGACAAAATAAATCTTTTTGAAACTCACAAACTAGTAAGTTCCAATTATTGTTTGTGTTTTTTTAAAAATCCTGTCATTGATTGTTACGTTGGGCATTTTTGCCAAACCGCACAACCACATGTTGACATGGAGTATCGTGGTGGCACTTCATTGTAAAAATACAATACAAAACCTACAAATTACAATAAAATGTTACCATGGAATTATAATATGTGTAATAATGTGTGAAAATGTGATGAAATGTGATGATAAATCGAGTGATTTATAAATTAAAAATGTAAAGTTACATATAATTAATTAAATAAAAGGATTAAATTTGATACTGCGCTTGATGTCAGGAGGGGTGAAGTGCAGCGCGCTGGGCTACTCACCAGGGATGGACTTGCCGAGCTCTAGATAGGCGCGCACGGAGGGGCTGAGGAAGCCCGGCGGCACGGAGGCCTCTGGGCGCGCCACGGCGCGGTCCACGTCGCCGCCCTCGCCCCCGCCGCCCGCCGAGCGCACCACCGCCCGCGCCGTGTCTGGCGGCGGCGTGTTGGCCAGGTCGTCGCGCGGCGCCCGGGGTCTCTTGGCGCGCGCCCCCGCCACGCTGCTATCTGCAATACACACACGACGCACGCGCGTTAGTGCAAGCTCAAGAAGAGTGGATTTCAATCAAACTGCGGATTCTTAGTAGCACTCGACTTACGCCAATCGACAGCAATCTCGGACCTCTGCTCATGCGCATATGCTCCAATGCTGTTTAGAATTGTCGAGAGATTGCTGTTGCTTGTTGTATGCTAAGCTGAGCAAAAAGTCCCCAAGGAGGGCGGAAAAATCGTGGAAACGTGATATAGACTCCAATAGTTAGCTAAGAAGCAGGATATTTAGAGGTGCCAGAATTTGCTAACCTTTGTAATTTATGAGTAAACTTGGTTTTATTGTATTACTGTTACACCTCATACATACATACATACATACATACATAGATCATTGTTGGAAAAGCGTCGTCGAGAAAGGAACCAGGGTCACTCAACCGTTCATGAAATGCGCCCATATTTTCCCAACCTACATAAATTGTCTTTGTTCTTCAGTTCATGTAATTTCCGTATTGGAATAAAAGATTAATGAATTAATTATTTAGTTATAAAAATTAAATTTAAAATGTACAATTGACTTCGTAATATAAATATTCTCCTAAAATTAAAGAAAACAACGAATATTCGTTTAGGTTTTCGAATCGAAGACTTAATTTTATCGTAAAGAAAGTATAAGTCGCTAGGAAATCAGATAGAAATGATGAGTTCCATTAATCTCCCTCTTCCCTGTTAGTTGCATGAGGACAAAAATAAATTTCTAAAAATGTGATAGTGTCAGAGTATAATATACACAAGAAGAGCCACCTATCCTCTTCGAGAATTCTTTTTGGGGGTGGGCCAGTTTTACTTTCTTTTTACGGTCTGCGTGTGCGTGATCATTATCAACAAGTGCTGCTTTTTGTAAATAATTACGGTTACCATGATTCAATTAACTATTACCCCGATGCCACTTACGCTACGTTTCTTTCTTTAATATCTACTCTCTCTGCTTTCAGATAACATCTTTTGATTGCGTGCATTACATATAGGTTTTAGTAATTATATAATTTAGCCTCATTCATAGCTTCAAGAATTGACGTAAGGTAGTTGCACGTTTCGTGTTCAACAACCTAGGTTCAGAAAATACACAATGTAATTCTTGTTCTAAATGAATACCGTTGATATATCAGATGCACGATCTGACATACTTATTGTGCGTTGCATGACTTTCACATTATTCATACCAGTAGTCATCCACTGTCAATCGCCATGCATTGGAGCAGGAAACGCGCTTGGGCCAACCGCTAGTTTCGCTCGTGACAGCTGCCACAGTCCCGGCCGCGCCCCGCCGAGGTTCCGACAGAGGAGCGGACGCCATCCTAGTTGGCAAACGCACCAGAAGTGGAACTTGTGTTGCATGGGGCTGTCTAGAAGTAGATACCTTGGTGTGTGTGTGTGTGGGGGGGGGGGCATTTGACCCCAGTAGAGGAAGTGGTGGGAAGGGATTCTACAGAAAGACGTAGAGAATAAAGCGTGGGAGGCTGTGTAAAAGAATGGCGGGGAGATATTTGATTTTTTTGCCGATTTTGGTTGTACCTCGTGGACTACGTGCTTTTCTCTACTTGCGTGCGACCGTCTCGTCCATTCTCACGCCCCGCCCGCCCCCGCTTTTACGCTGACCCTCACGCTTGTCCGCGCCCCTCTCCCCGCGAGCGGCCGCCGCCCGCGTCGCTGACCTGCGCGCGCTGGGGTCGATTCATTAGCTGGAGTGGCGGGTGGTTGCGCCACGGCGCTGGGGCTGGTCCCACGGCGTTTGCGATTCGAGCGCCGGATGCGTCCCACTGCTTGGTCTTGGGTCGCTGCGGTCGGCAGTGCAAGAGATTCTTGACGCGGTTAAGTGAAAGGAATATAATTTTGTAGGTTCAATGCATTATCTTAGTGGGAAACGTGTGTTGGATTTGAGTAAGGGGTAATTTTGATGGCATATCATTGCACTAAGTCTTGTTCCATTTGAACGTGATAATTTATACTATCCTCCCTACTTATACACGTTCGGTACATCAAACCGTGCTACAAGGATGTGACAGTTTAACATATATCGCAACGGAAGAGAATGCTCGGGTTGTTTGGTGTGTCGAAATTAAATGTTTCTCTCATTCAATAGCTGTATTTCGTTCTACATCCCTACTGCATTCAACAGAAATTAGGAATTCTGTTTCGGTCCGACTTCGGGTCTGGTTTCTTTCACTTCAGAAGGGTACAAAGAGACAACTGTTCTGTCATTTCTCTATTTTCGGTAATATTATTTTGTCTTTCTTGTAGTAAATTTTATTAACACAGAATTTTATTAACAGTCCTTGGCATTATCGCTGGGACGTGACGGGTGAGCGAACAATTTCAATTAGTATTCAGAAGTTAAACAAAGACAATCTGCAATTTGGTAGAAAAAGCCGATCGAGATCACCTTCTTTGAGAGGAATCTGTATCCCCGACAAGTGATTCTTATTGAATGGTATGTTACAGCATGTGGTTTAGTCCGTTTGTAAAATGTGGAAAAACGAAACAATCTGTTGGCCTTGTAATACAATCTTCATTGTGATTGACGTAGTTGTAGGGTTGAAGTTACGCCTCCGATTCTTAAGATATTATGGCGGTAGGCAAATTTGACTTCCAAATTCTCCTTTTACAAACTAATCGCACACACCACTCAGTGAGCAGTGCGTCTGTCTCCTCAGAATGACGTCACAAGGAAGTGTTTCGCGTGTGAGGAAATTGCTGTCTTGTGCTTGCGTTTTGTGCACAAGTGGGTTGTTATTTCGTTGTCATGACCACTTCATAAACACGTCGTACCAACAAGACGAAGATTTTTCGTGCTGGGAAAATAACCTGGTTATGAAGAATAAAATGCGACTCGTTGACCGCAAAGGAAAAGGAATTGTGTACTACAGTGTTATGTGATAAAAACAAAAACAAAAACAAACTACCATTGCAGAAATTACAAACGACTTTGCTGTGCAATTTTTCATATGTTCGTTCTAATAGAAACACAGTCCATCGCACACAAAGATAATATTATAGACATTTATTTCATTTAGTGTTTGAACAATAGTCATAGACTGATTGTCGAAAAAGAGATCGTATAGCACGAATCATTCCTGGCAGGAAGATTCTCTTTTTCCTAAACAAGTGGGAGCTTCTTTGCCATGCAATATGGCGGTAATCAAATGTGACTTTCGTAATATATTAACTTCTCAATTTAAACATGACATGGCATACGTTCTACCTGAATTGTATTGTTGGGTTGAATTTTATTTTCATTAAATATGTGGAAGGAAAATACAGATTATTCTTAGTTTTTCTGCATAAGATGCACATTTTTATGGAAGGTAGGATATATCGAGAGGCAACGTTTGCTTGTTCACTTAATATTTTCCTTGTGTCATTAAAAGCAATACCTACTACTTCATGTTTTCTTCTTTGTTTCATTTGCGTGACGTGGGATATTGCCGTTCGAAAAACCGATCCAACGTCCTTGACTCGTGCCACCTCGCTGACCAGGATCGTGGACCCACCCAGGGCTGAACGCAGAGTAGACGGTCCGTTCCCGCTCCGTGGTTCGCGAAGGGAACTTGCCTACCCCTGGCCTAATAGGAACGGTCCGAGCCTGTTTGGGCGGGGCGGCGTGGGGCGTGGGGCGCGGGGCGCGGGGCGCGGGGCGCGGGGCGCGGGGCGCGGTTGCGCGGAGGCAGAGGCCGCGCCGGGGTCAAGCGCGAAAGGCGGGCCTGCGTGCAGGACGCGGCGCGGCGCCTGGGTCAGCCGAAATCCCGCCGCGCCCGGCCCGCGGGCGCCGCTCCCGCGCCCCGCCCCTTTGCATGCCGCTCTCCTCCTCCTCCTCCGCCTCCTCCTCCTCCGCCTCCGCCTCCTCCTCCTCCGCCTCCTCCTCCTCCGCTCTCCCCTCCTTCCGCGACCCTAGAGGGCAGGCGCGGGGGCGTCTGCGCTTCCGCGTGCTGCCAAGGAAGGAAAAGCTTTCGAGTGAGCGAACTCGTGCTAGTGGTTTCTCAGCTTATTGAGCGTTCAAGTTTCTGGTTCAGAGGGGCATTGGAGTCGCCGCCCACATTTTCTCCTGATTCCGATTGTCAGATGTAGAATTAGTAACTTGAAATCATTCTAGTATTCTATAGTTTAATAGAAAATGCTGATTTCATTTTAATTGGCGGAAAATTGCATCGTGTTGAAAATTCTGTTGACATAGATATTTTAATTACTTTTTGATAACCTGATATATCAATAGAAAACCGTTCTGGCTTTTGACAGTCAAAAGTGAGCAACAACTGTTGTAAATGAAAACTGGTCTGCAATTGAAATTAAATTATCTTAAAACCTTTATTCTTGATACGTTATTCATTAATTTTGAAAGAACTCCAGAACGTGTGCTGCGAACAAGGAAAATAGGGATATAGTTTTCACTTTACGTCGATGTCTTAAAAAAATGTGGGGAAAGCTAACGGCGTTTTCTGCACTCTTCACATTTACAGAAATAGTATTCATGTCTTTTCGTCTTAGTTCTCTTTGTTCTTTCTGTGAAGGAGATTTCAGCGTTGACGCCAGAATTGTGAATTTTCTCGGCCAGTTAGTTAAATTTCACAGATTACTTCAGAAGAGTGTGGCCTTCTGTTAGTTTGGTTTTAATGGTCGCTACAGTCGCGCCGACAGCTCGTAGCGCCGTTCCCTGCTCCACCCCGCCCACGCTCGCGTGGCCCTGGCCTCCAGGCGCGCTGCCAGTACAACGCGCCCCGATATGATCACGCGTGCCCCCGCCGGAGTGCGCTCGGCTCATGAATCAGGCGGAGCGCCCGCGTGTCGCGTCGGACGGCGGCTGGCTCTGCGCCAAGAGCGCTTTGGAACGCGCCGGGGGTGAGCGGCGTGCTTGCCGCCGACACAGTCTCGTGGGTCGTGTTTGATTTACCTCTGTACTCGCTCAACGCTCTGAATGAGCTCGTTCTCAATGCAGTGCGAATGGCGGAATTGTTTATTCGTGGGTGAAATGGCTGTACCGCCCACTTCACAAAGCCCTCGCAAAGGCGGGTCGTCGCTCCCTCCTGAGGCGGGCCCCGTGCGCCCGGCGCCGCCTCAGCTGCCCACCCCCCACCCACCCACACACACACTGGCAACGATAGCTCGGCAGCTCACTAATTAAGGTATAGAAGCTCAAATTTGATATAGGAGTATCTGTTAAATTTCAGATCCAACGATCATGCATCAATATAGATACTGTGCCGACGACGAGTTGCCCAATACGGCAATGAGCGTGAACTATTGTCCCGGGGTAGGCGATGTGCTCTGGGGAAAGCTCTGGGGCTTCTGTGGCGTTCTCGGTCATAGTGCTATCGCTTGTTCTGCTTGACCAGGCGGTAGGAGGAGAGAAGAACGCGGAACCAAATTACTCTGTAAGTAAGATCGTGACTGCATTTGGGCGATTACGAGGACACAGACTCTGTTCCTTGCTCTTCACTGTCTTAAGAATACATCATTCTGCCCCTCAAGAAAATTTCCAGGCTCAAGTATCTGGTTAAATGATTGGCTGTTTTGATGAGGAAATATGTTATTCACTATTCTGTCCACGTGCAACTTTGAATAGTAATGGGCCCGAAGATTACGGTCATTTACTCTGGCCTGAACTATTTTAAGGTGTAATCTTATATTGCGTGTTTGATCAAGCTCTTGTACCAGTTAATTGTAGTTCGTCAACCTTCACTGAAAGTTGCCTGATACCGATCCTTTAGTATTCTTATCACCTTCATTTTACTTTCCGAAAATAAATAAATTTTAACTTACGGAATTGTAATCTGTAATATAAGAAATGCTGATTATTTGATTTCCATTTACTTGATATCTTTCTTGAAAGTGGGACAAAGCTGCGCTGCTTTTGCTTCATCTTTTTCTTTTTAGACTAATTTATTCCTAAAAGACAGTGATGGTCATCGGGTTGGTAACTATTCTATTTGCGATGGTAAATTTCGCCCTTTCACGCTGCCACAACCACATACTTTATACCATCTCCTAATACCTTTCTTTCATTCTTCTCAAATTTCCAATTCACTAGTTTGGTACTAAGAGAGTTCAATTTCGAATTATTTACGTAACTAATGAAAATAATGAAGGGAATAAAAAAAAGTAGGCGTAATTTATTTTCTTCCTTTCAGGTATGTTCTTCGTCCTCGCCTAATTACAGGCATATCGTTGGCCTCAAGATCGTTATAATAAATGACGAATATCTGGTCTACTTTACCCAGCCCAGCGACCGCCCTTTCCCTGATGCTCTTCATGCCCCGTCGCCTGCTCTCTCGTTGCTGGGGCTAAGGGTATCCGTTCGTGCGGCTCGATGTTTTCTCCGTAAGAGGAGAGACATGCGTGAAAGAGCGAGCGCCTGCAAAATAATGGGAAGGAATCGCGCAGAAGTAATGGATTCGGTTTGTCATGAGAAACTGTCGGCGCAAATTCGCAGCATGTACTTCACAATCTCGCCACCCAAAAAGTCGTAATTTCATTACACGGAAATTTTATTGCTTGATGTGGATGAGTGTCTCAAGTACAAGAAGGAATGTGAAGAGGCTTTTACTGTGCCATAAGCATGGAATACGTTCGTTGCAGCCATATTAATAATAATAATAATAATAATAAACATTTTAAAAAACATAATTTCACCGTCTTCTGAACTTCACTCCGATTAACATCTCTCAACTACTTGTGCTTTTCCTCAATTTTGTTCACTTCGAGGTTATACCTTCGGTTTTTTGTGCCCCCCCCCCCCCCCCACACGTTTGATTTGCTGTTCCATTGAATGTGAGATTACCAGTATTCACCCTTGTGTGGATCACACACTGTGTCCCTTGGTATTTCACATTTTGTATAAACAAACATGTATTATGTTGGTCGACCCTCGTTGAGAATTAAACCTATCGGAGTTCCCAAATGCAAAATTATTCGTAAAAATTCCATTCTAAAGAAATAGCTGTCGAGGGGAACAATGGAATAAAAACAATTCACTATTAAGTTGTTGTTTTTTAATTACTGTTGTGAAAAGGGATAGACGAATAAATGTATTACACTGATGAACCGCATAATTAGCATAATGGCCGCATAATTATAGTATCTGACATCGCGACTACTTTCCTCATGGTAAAACAACTAACAGAAAGTAATTGATATGAATGACCTGACATAGTAAGAATGATTCCGAATAAATTGAGAATGGATGTTGTAGACCAGGGCTGTCAAACGGAGCACGTGCGTGCTCTGCAAGGGCCCGCGGGGCCTGCGGCGTAGGGAAGCCCGCGCTCAGATTTCTCAGGGATGCCCAAGTAGGCGCTCATGGCGTCACGCAAGAAGTCTTATAACAAGTTTTAGTCCCAGTGGGCTCTTGATTTCTTGTTCAGTTAGCGCAGAGGTGATGCACTTTATTTAATAAGCAGAAAGTATTTAATACCAAAAAGAGTAGTGTTAAAAGGCATTATAAAATTTTACGGGGAGGCTACAAAATTTTAGTCGGAGAAAATTACATAATTTGCTATATTCACAAAATATTTTTTTTATTTTATCATTTTTCCCGTTGTAGTTTTTTTATTTTTTTTTATTTTTTATTATTATAAAAAGTATTTTCTCTCCGCTATTACTGTGTGCTGTAGAAACGAATACGCTTCGATAAGACGCGATTGGATGTTCTTACAGTCCGGCGCGCCCGCTTCAGTGGCGGAAAGTGAGCGTCAGCGACTGAGATCATTTTCACCTTTGGGCTTAAAAAGTATCACTGACGCCGGGTTTCATGATCTTTAACTTTAATTTCCGAGAAACTTGGGCGCTCGACGACGTGTAACACTATGAGAATGCTGCACGCTGCAGTGATTGTTTGCTGGCCGTATGTAACCGCTAGTTTGTTCGACTTCTATTGCGTTCGGTTTGGCTGCTAAACTACTATTCTGGATAGCAATAGATGAAGCTCTTATTACTGACGGGAAAACCTAACGGTGCAAAATGTGCATCGACTAGTGCTCAACAAATAATTTGTAAAACTTTATTATTATTATTATTATTATTATTATTATTATTATTATTATTATTATTATTATTATTATTATTATTGTAAGGAAATTTTTGATACTTGTAACTTTGGGTTAGGTAAATTTGGTTTATAATTAATGTATTTTAGTATTACAATATTACACATATATATCCTATTTTAGATAGTTACTACATATTTTCTCTGTTTTCACTACATATTTATGTACATATTTTGACGTTTCATTCTACATATTTTTCCGGTCTCTATTCATCATTCCTCTATAATTTTTTAAAGATCTTTTATTACATGTATTTTCGAAAGATATGCACATCATATTTCTTTAAATATTTATTTTCAATAATCGTGTCAGCGTTTTTCTGAAATTGTTATATAATTCCTTTCTTGATTTAGTATACATTTTGGTCTATATTTATTTCCTTAAAATATTTTAGTTATTTGTATTTAGTGTTAATATTTCTCATATACGGCATTCCCGAAGTAGAGATGGGCGTTAATGTTTCCTTGATACAATGATCAATGCTTTTGTAACTGCAGTTTCTGTTTGTGTGTCATTTTCCATTACAAATTTGTAAAATTTAATAAATGTATATTTTTGATATACCAACTCGCCGCATTCTCACGAAGTTTCCTCACCCCTGCTTCCCGCCTTTGACACGAGTGACTTGTGTAAGCTGATATCGCCGCGTGCCCCAAACCTTTGTGAAGGCCATTCGCGTACTCCTTCGTCTGACTGTCCGGTTATATTCGTAGACGATCACGCAGCTGGGTCAGTGCTGTTATGGAATGCGATTGATAAAGATCAATGTAATATAAATAGAATATTGTGTTTGTCAGAAAATATTTGTGTAATATAAATAATGTATATAGTGATTTAGAGTATCAAGACCAATACCGTTGAGCGTGTCGTGGGCGCTGGGGAGGTGCCAGGTAAGCGTCGCCTCTCGGAGGAAGCCAGCGCAGGGGGGAGGATCGGTCAGACGCCATGCAGCCTCCTCCTGAACCGCCGCCGCCCACACGCGCCGGCGAGGCCGCGACCTTTCCTTTCGAATCCTTGCCCCCCAGCGCCCCGAGATGCACTTCGAGAGAGCTCTCGCCGCGCCGCGCAGCGCCGGGGACCTGCGATGGGGGATCCCCCGCCTGCCGAATCCAGCGTGGCGCCTGCCGTTGCCCATATTCACTTGGAACCTGCTAGTGCTGGCCCCATTCGAACAGCCTCTTGACACCTCCACCCACCACACGGAACACCTCTGCATCAGAGCCCATTTTTGTATCTATAATTCAGTTTAAACTTTCCTAAACGCGCTATTTATAGGTTTTTATTAAATCAAAAGTTGTTTAATATTGCATTGGATAAAATGTGTAGATTTTTCTTCATTAAATGAAAAAGGGGAAGTTGAAAAGACTAAGCTAAATTGTTATTGTACAAGTCGCTATATAGGAATGTATTTCCTTTAAAGCCCTTTACCTTGTTTTAGCACGTGTGCGCACAATTGATGTGATCGTAAGATATTTAAGAACTCACATTTCCAGTAGATATTTTTGTATAATCGGTAACGAGGGCACTGTGTAAATTCAAAAAAGTTATACAAAGCAGGTTTTGTTGATGAATTATGTCTTAATACGTGAACCTGACTTTCTCAGATAATTGGCGAAGGTAACATGTAGTTTCCCTGCGCCCTTTCTGCCGCCTCCTCTCGTTGCTGCTCGTCAACTGTTACGGTTCAGTCTTCCGCTGTCGCACCATCTCCACTAGTTGACACCATAGCCCCCCTATACCCTCCCGTTCGGCATTCTCCATTCTCTGCGCGGGCCGCTTCACGTCCACCATCGCTCGTTCGCGATCATCGACTGCCCCGAGCAGCACATTCATGCACCCCTTCGACTCGTCGGCGCTTCCTGGTTTCCTGATTGCGCAATGATTGCGTTTGTTCTGTCGCGCAACGAGATACTACTCCTTTCTCTTTGTTTGTATGCCCCCGGAATTAATTGTACGGCTGCATGTCCTGCCATTGTCCTTTTTATTACCAGAAACGAGCGTATCCTAATCCGAGAAAGTTTTTCAAATATACTCATTTAAGGATACTAAAAAGAATACAAGTTCAATGATTTGAATGAGTGTAGTAATTTGCTATGCGCTGTTACTCGCACAAGGACGAGAGTACTGTTATGGAAATTACTGTCATTGTGAGGTAGTTATATGTAAATGATGAAATAAAAAAAAGTGTATCTGATGTCTTGGATTGGAGAAGTATCATTATGAAGACTGCACTGAAATACACAGTAAGGGTAATTGATGGAAAATGAAAAATGCAGTTTATTTCTACTGCGAAAGATCAAGTAGATTTACGTGGAGATTCTTAATTAGATCAATGGAATTTGTAAAAAGATACTCTGCGTTTACTAATGAGTATCTTTATTAACTCTGCAAACATTGTCTCGTTCCAGGATTTTATCTATTACTCTTGAATTAGATATGTAATAATCAAATATTCTTACTATGACGATTTGTTGGCTTTAGTTCACACATCCCTTTTCCTTGAAATCGAGACACAATTGCATTTACTATGAACAATTATTTTAGTGTAATAGGTGATAAGTGAATTTTCTTTTGTCGTTTACCAAGTTTCGAGCGAAATTGAGTAAATGACGAAGTTCTCTGAACTAGCCATCCTCATGGGACCTATTTGACATGTCCTCTGTGGCGAAGTAACATGCTATTTTCATTGTTTGAAAGTCGCGGTTAATCGTAACCATTCTTTTCCAGCCATCTCCGCGAGCAATTATCTTAGTACGTACATATTAATCATTCGTTTAATGCGTTGTCCTCGCTTGGTGCTCGCGTCATTACTAGACAACTTCGTAATTGGAATGTGTACAATTGATACACTGCTACCGCGAAATTAGCTTTTCTGTGGGAACTTCGATATGTACGGAGCTGATAACTCTGTATAACTCTCTAATTCGTAAGGGTACTAATAGTTCAGTGAAAGCTCACTGAATGACCACCCCTCTCAAAGAGATTTTTCTTAGAACGGACTCTGAAAGCCATGTATTACAAGTTATACACTATTAACAGAGCACCCGTTACCCCGACCACCGACCAACCTCTAATAGCAATATTCTGAATTTACCCATTTCAAAACCCACGTCCAGGAAAAAAAAAAGCGAATTTTTTAATTATTTATTACGAATTATTTAAAACGAAATTCGTCGAAATCAAAAGTATTTCAACGACGCATTCTCTGCCTCATTCTCGAGGAAATCGGATGCCGGTGGAAGATTGATTGGCACTTTCATAAACATCTTATGGTTGATAACAGTAACAATAATAGACTTAAAAATTCTCTCTTAAGCGACCATGCCTCTTAAAGACCAATTTTTTCAAGGAACCAACAATAGATTTTATTCTTCTTTGTGACCTAGTTTTGGAGAGAACCCCTCCATCTGTGGAACCGCTTTCATTTCCTACAGATTTTCGAATGAAGGACTTGAAAAGCGGGTCTGGTCGAAGGCACCTGCACGTAGAGAATACCAGTTTCAGAAAGTCCAAGTACTTGCGGCGGTGGTACAACACGCGTCCGCATTGATTGGAAAATGGTGTGGGATCGGTGGACGTTGAAGTGGCGGTGGGTGTGCGAGCGGGGAAGAAGCCGTAGGCCTTCCTGCACCCGACGCGGCGCGGCGCGGCGGCCTCGCAGCAGCGAAGGAGCCGGCGCCTGCGGCCACTCCGCCACCGCGCGGAGAAAGTGCGAGTCGGCGGCAGCAACGCGCAGTGGGCGCAAACGACACCCAAAGCGTGTATTCAATGAGTTTAAAATAATGTAAAAAATGTAAGATTAAATGGAGAAAAAATAATATCAATTAATAACAAACTCTTATAACGATAATTTCACCAGCTTTTCCCCAAATTCTAGATTTGCCCTCGCACTCGTTTTGCCTTGTGTTCGCTCCGGGAACTTTTCGGATAGTATTACCAATTGAGTTTTTCAGAGAAGCTGTGAGCCCTGTGGCCACAGCAAGGAAGGCTACTAAAAATGGCATTCATGTTCTGAAGTATATTTCATGAACATGCAGGTTTTTATTTACAAAGTTATACTTATTCCTTTAGTTGGAAATATCTACTGTTGAAAATGTCACTGTCTGAAATTATTATTATAGTGAAAGAATTAAACGAAAACTGAAAGTCCAAAAATAAAACTTCATAGAAAACGATGTTGAGCCAAAAGGAGATAAATGAATTTAGGAGGATCCGTTAGAACAGTATAACGTGTGGGAAGAAAGATCGATGACATCCATAAGTGACGGTGTGAAAAAGGATGAGGCAACACCATATTAAGCGAGAACAGGCAAATGGCTTGCTCGAACGTTACGATGAGGGAGAAGAAATGTATTTCACAAAAATGTTTCTATTTTTTACAATTTTCGCTGTGCCCGCCGTTTCGGCCAGTGTGGTGGCGGCGGCGGCGGCGGCCGCTTCGCAGACGCCGTCGCGAACTATGATCCCCTCCTTCCTGCGCGCCGGGCGGCGCGGCGTCTCGGCGCAGTCTGCCGTGTCTGGCGGGTTGTCCGTCCGTTCAAGTGGGCGGCACCTCAATAGATTATAGTCGAGATGTCGCATTGCGTATAAACTTTGTCACGAAACAGAGCGGAGCGTGGCTTTGTCGGCGACTGTGAGATAACGTTTCGTGTTGACAGAATGGCGAAATTATGATTAATCGAGGCCTTATCACGAATCGTCTTGCGGTTTTCCGTAAGCCCGTTGCATTTTGACGACTATTGTCTGGTTACAGCAAAAGTGGTTTTATGTTTGTTTGCGTGCTTGGAATAAAGCTGGTAAAACAATTGGCTGCTTTATGTGAATGAATGGACCGATTATAAACGTACCCAATATTGTTGTTTTTTAATTTTCTTATTTCAGGCTGCAGTAGGTGTGAAATTGGTCGTTTTCCTTAATTATCTGAATGAACTATAACAGTAATAGAATGTAATCGTCCGTTTTTAATAAATTATAATTATCTGTTCTCCTCCAAGTCGTAAAGAATCAAAGCTCATAATTATTGGCTACCAAATTGCCCTGAGAAAGTCTAGAAAACCCGTATAGCAACGGCGAGGGAGATAGTAGCGAAGTGCTAATAGGAGCAGCTTCACTACTCCGCCTCCACGAGCCACGCCCCTTTGTCGAAGTGGGAATAAACACCACCTCTTTGCACAATGCCACAAGGGCCATGTTCCGCGAAGACGCCCAATCGTAGGAAGCGACCCGCCCTGCCCCGCCCCACCTCGTATCGGGTGTGTCAATGCTAGGCATCGGACGGGAAGCGTCTGCGTGTACTGTTGCTACGCGTCAACAGCACGTTAGTGCCCGCGTTGCCTCCGCGCGCGCGCTTTGTGATTTATCGAGGTTGCGCGAGGGAAGCGTGCGCGTTGAGCGTTTTGAAGCCCCCCCCCCCCCCCCCCCATTCCCCGAGGAGCCGCATTGTGCGTTCGACCTCGCGCCTTGTGCCGCTTCTCGTTTATCAGATCTTCGCGCTGGCGCGACACATGAGTTCCGTTGGAGCGTTGCTTTGAAATGCAATACACATACGTTCCGTTGGTGATATGACATTTATAAAAGAACTTATCATTCGTGATGAAGCTACTTGATAGTTGATGAGAATTGTAAATGACTTCGTAGTTTGTCATTACCAGATTGTTGTAAGAAGATACAGAACAGAATTGCCCATCACCATTTTGAATGTTGGAAGAAAGAAATTGCTTTTTCAATATCAAGACAAATGACGTAACCGTTACAATTTACTTTCAGTCGTTCTCTTAAATCCATCGTATTTCATATTTTTGTCTTAAAGTATGTAACTTATGTCAAATAGTTTTGAAAATATTTTCGAATATTGTGCGTTACCTTGTAATGTATTTTTTTCATCAGTCTTTTATAACTGCTTCATGCAACCACTTTGCTGTAAAAAAGTTTAAAAGATAAATAGTATATGAAAATATATGGATTATAAATTATAGTGGACATGGGGACCTTTTCTTCCTTTTATAAAATTATTGCACTGTTTTTATGATTATTATATTATTTTTGTTTTAATTTATTTCGTGTGTAAGTTGTCTGTATGCATGTTCACTCACACCCTCAATACTCTGATGAGCCCGTCTCCCTAGTCGCATATGCTGACCAGTGAAGAACTAATCGCTGGGATTGATGTGGACAACGTGCGTAGTAATAAGAGCTGAGTAATGTCCTCAGGTTTAAGAGTGTTGTTCCACCTGTTTACTTTTTAGTCGTTTGCATCGTGCCCGATGGCGCAATAGGTCATTACGTAACGCAGGCACAAGCGTGCTCTTATTTCAGCTTGATAACCTCGCCATTGCCCCTGAAGCGCCACGCTACACATCTCGTGCTCTGCCGCTCGGAGCCTTGAGCGGTGATTCCACCGCGCGAGTAGGCGACGAACCTGCTTCTCGCACCGGGGAGCAAACTCCAGGCTCTGCGGCCGGTGAAAGGCGAGCAGCACTCCGCAGCTAGTGATGCCTCATCAAATTCTCGTGTTTAAATTCCTTTCAGTTCTCAAAAAAAAAAAACAAAAAACGTGAACATTCAGGCAATATTTACACTAGGTGATATCTTTCGTTAGTGGTGTCTGATATTTTTTTACTAATCGGCTGAAGTCCTAGAAAAAACTACTTTTGCTTTTATGTGCGAACTCCTTAATAGTTACGGCACATGTACGCCTCCGTTCCTCACAGCCTACTTACTCTTTTCTCGTTGTCTGTCACTCATTACTTTCACTTTCATTCTCGCTTGAATATAGGTGGATCAAAATACTTGCTTTCGCGGACTCTCAATTATGCTTACTCGTAGGTCGATCAGACATGTGAGTTAGTGTTAGGGCATTTTTAGGGAGGCAGTGTGTGGAATAGGGATATAGGATAGTGCTCAAATTGCTTCTTATAAACCTAGAATTAGGTTAAGTTTGTACAATTTTGGTTTTTTTGTTGAAGTGGGTTTGTTTGGGTGAAATACAGCGTGGCAGTATTAATGTTTGAAGAAGAAATATAAGTTTGTAATCGCGAAAAAAGTTTTCCGCACCCAGACAAGGCCACGGGCGCGCCAGAGCAGCGCTGCAGCTGTGTCGCCCGTTGGCAACAGGCGGATGCGCGCGAGCGCCAGCCAGCGGGCTCACCTCTGCGCCGCGGAGTCACCTCTGCTCTTCGTCGGCGACCCGAGCGGGAGGGCGGGGGCGCGCGACGCGACGGGTGCCAGGGGGCGCTCGCGTGCCGGAGAGGAGGAGGAGCAGCAGTAGGAGGAGGAGGAGGCGGCGGCGGCGTTGTTGGACCCGCGGGCTCCTCGGCGGCCTTCAAGCAGCAGGCGGCGGCGGCGGCAGCGTCTACGCCTCGGGGCCTGGCCCACGCCCGTCGCCTCCGCCCACCACCTGCTGCCTGCTCGGCGCGCAGTTAGCAACGGATTGCGTCTTGCTCATCTGCCTTGTCTCGCTGTGTGTTTTGATGCCCGATACCGAAGATAGTATTAATTTCCTTTTCACACTTTTGTCCGGAGTGTACACTGCATGTGCCTCTAAATTATTTTCTTTAGTTATTGCTAATACGAGCTGAAAGGTTTATGGTAATATGCGGAATACAATTTATATTTTAGGATTTTTCACTGTTCCTCCTAGGTGTGTACGTATCTCGAAAAGGTTGGACGTGTAGACATGTATACTTTTTGTTTTGAGAATCCTACGTTCTCGTAAGTAGTTTCCACGCTAATCAATATCACTTTTCAAGAGTCCACCTGCGAAGAGTTTTCTTTCGTTGACGTCTGCCTTCTCACATGGTCTTCAGAATTATATTGGATTTTAAAAAATCTAACCCAATGACCCCAACAAATAATTCCTAAGTGTGTGATTTTAAATTGTCCTACATCTGAAGTATGCGAATTATTTTAAAGAATGCAACATCATCTAAGTGTCCCACGAAATTTATGTAGTTAATACGCTAATAAATATTATGTTCTTTCCGTGTTGCATTCTAGTGTGATAATGGAAAAAAATGAATTGGATTTCCGTACATCGTGTTGATTTCATTTCGATGATTTTTTACCTTTCCCTTTTGCTCCTTTATTCATTCATTTATTAGTGCATCTTATTAGATGTACCCTCACGTTTGTGTGCATTTTCATTCACTAGATGCACCCGAGGGATGGTGGAGTGCTCGTGGAGGCTCGTGAGGCCCGTGTGCCTGCGCTGCCGACACCACTTGGCGCCTCACGCAGCAAGCTGTCTGCCTCCGCCACCGCTGCGCGCCGCACATCCGCCTCCTTTCACTGCCGCCGCCGCCACCTCTAACCTTGGTGCCGCGCCGTCGGCGGCGGGCAGAGCGCCGCCCCCGCTCGCTCGCTCGCTCGCTCGCTCGCTCGCTCGCTCGCACGCTTGCCCGCCGCGTGATGGTCTTACTGCCCGCGTGCTCATCCCCTGCTCGCCCACTTGCCCAGAAACCCATTGTCCGTTTGATGACGTATCTCTGGCACTTGCTGCATCTCCCGATATTCCCAGCTACACTATCATTGCATTCATCCATGTGCTCATTCTATCGCAGTCCTTCATTAACACACTCGGCTCGCTCGCTCGCTTGCTTGCTCACTCGCTTGCTTGCTTGCTCACTCGCTTGCTTGCTCACTCGCTTGCTTGCTCACTCGTTTGCTTGCTCACTCGCTTGTTTGCTCACTCGCTTGCTTGCTCACTCGCTTGCTTGCTCACTCGCTTGCTTGCTCACTCGCTTGCTTGCTCACTCGTTCGCTTGCTCACTCGCTCGCTCACTCTTGCTCGCTCACTTACTCACTCACTCACTCGCTGACTTTCTTGCTCGCTCGCCCAGTCTCTTACTCACCCACTTGCCCAGTCTCTTGCTCACTTACTAACTCTTGCTCACTTGCCCGTTCACTTTCTTGTTGCTCACTCGTAATGCACTGCTTCACCATTCAACATACCTCAATGATCCTTACTCGCACGTCGCCACTTGCAGTTTGCGCTCCTTTATCCGCTGAAGCATCCGTCGAAGGTTCTGTTTGATACACCAGCCGGTTCAGTGGGCCCCCGTTTGTCCGTCGGGCGCGGCGGCATTGAAGAACGAGGGGATGGTCGTGAGGTTTGCGCTCGCACTCGTGCTAGTTGGGTCCCAATGACCACTCGTGCTTTTGTTCGGAACCCACTTGTAGAGCAGGAAAGGAGCCTGCTCCTTGTCGGAGAGAAGCCGCGCTGGTGAAGAGGCAGGCTGTGTGTGTTATATGTCGGCTTGCTTGAACATGCTTTGTGCCACATTTCCTCTCGGCCTTGGCGTTGGAAGGCCACTCGAGGTTACTCAAGCTCATCACAAGAGCTCGTCCTGTTGGGGTGTGTTCTTAGTTACTTGCTGGCGAAAACTGAAGTCACTGGTAGTCATGATTTCCTTTATTTTTTTGTTTTTCGCTAGTTTATTACACATATCTTTTTGAGAGGAAATATATTTAAGTTGATGAAACTCGTATACGTTGAATCCGTTTACAGCATTTCATTAAGGAAACAGCGAAACGTACACTGTTTCGCATTCAGGAAATATATGCATTACATATCATTGATTTAATCGATTATTCAGTGTTGTACTAGAATGAAAATAGCTCACGTTAATACTCCTGTGTGAAGTACTCCCACCTCTGAACTAGTTTATTCAATTTGTTTTGTTCACGAACTTCAACGTAAACAACTCAAACTTTGTCGTTTATATAAATTATTGTCTGTAGACTGTACGAAACGCGTGACGCTTTTCCTTCCCATGACAGTACGGAACAACGAAGACCAAAATACATTCCATTTGATTGTGGAAAGCCGCTTAATTGGTTCCGGTCACGCGAAATCTGTGATCACTTTTGGGAAGGTTCCTCAGGAAACGTTGCTTCAATAATATTGTGAAACCCCGTGATGATTGATAGAAACATAGCGGGTCTCCCGAAGGCTTTCTCTTGCTTACTCGTAGTTCCGTCGCTGCTCTGGCGATCAGTGCCGCGCCGCAAGTTTCTCCCTTGCATTTCTGTGTTAATTTGAGATTTCTCTTCCAAATGTGAACTCGTAAAATATTCCACGTCTTTTACAATTAATAGTTACTCTTGAAACAGTATAATGTTGAAGAGAAAGCAGTTGAGTAAGTTTCTGTTTCGTGACTCTGTTTTATCTCTACTAAGTTCTAACGCGATTTCTTCCCAATGGTACGCCGCAACGTGTTTCATTTGAAGTATAGAAATTAGATACTTCACTAATTTTAAACTGTATACATTTTCAAGTGGTTTGTGATATTGGATTAGAAAATCCGTTGTAGAAAGGTGAAGAAGACTATTGACCATTTTATCTTATAGCCACTTCAACAAACATTCCTTGAAAGTAGATGAGCTTGCAATTAAGTAATTCAGTCCGTTTAATAGCGTTATTCACTCTATTACTCAACTTGATTCCGTTTACGAATGAAATTACTCGAACCTTTGTGATAGCAACAGGCCAAGGATCGTTCGAATGCATCGAATCTAGATTGCGGAAGGAATGCTGCGGAATCATATTGGATTTCTGTAACTTATCGTAACGTTATGTACTAGGCTGAAATCCTGGCATTGCCCCTAACCTTCAGAACAGAACAAGATATGATGCTGCTACCCGTGTGGGTACGGCCTTGCCAACACAAACGCAGCGGTAGTGGCAGGGGGAAGAAACAAAAGAAAAGGATGCCAGATCCATCGACGTATCCCGCAATCGCAGAATCTATTTTCGATTTCTGACGCGAGCTCCGCGCGATGTGAGGGTCGCAGCCTGCGGATGGGTGATGCGACGCGGCGCCAGAAGATTCGCTGGCCGCTGTTGCGGCGTCCCCGGACGCTCCCACGCGCGAGCGGGCGATAGCAGTGACGTCGGTAGCGCGGCGGCTCGCTGGCGGTCGCCGCCGGCGCGCGGCCATCCGCCTGACTCACGCTGCTGCCCGCGGTTCGTTGCCGGCTCCCTCTCGCCCAGCCCACGACGCGAGCGCTGCCGCTCAGAAACTGCAGCGTATAATCGCGCCAGCGTGTAAAGAATTCGGGCGAAACGACGGACTAGTGTGGAAAGAAAGTGTTCTACGGGCGATGTCCGGTTCATCCGCGAGTCGGAGTGAGTCGATTTACTTCCGCAAATGAATTTAAGTGCTGTGAACGTATGGTGCAGTGGTATATTACAAATTTTGAGGCACTTGATGGTCGGAATTAAAGGAAAAGGAAACGGACGTCATGCTTTGTTCACCATTAATTTCTTCTTCGTTGATTAATCAAAAATCTTCGTCAGAAGGTGAAAGAAGTCGAAAGTATTGATAAGTGGCTGAACGTTTTAAGGTATTATTTTTGATCTCGTGGGTATCGCATGTAAGCATTGATGTTCTTAACCGATGACATGTTCAGAAAAATAGAAGTTGGAAGCTAAATATTCCATCCCTTTGTAGCGAAAGAAAGAGCGGCGCATTTCCGAACAATGTAAAAGTCTTGTCAAGGTGTAACCACAAACGACATTCACTACCAGGTTTTCTATGTCTCCGACAAAGAAGATATCCTTAAAATTGGAGTATTGTATGATTGATCATACTCGTAAAAGTATAAAATTAGATCATAACATATTTAGATAATATTAACAAAAAATCCGAGTTACAAATATATATATATATATATATATATATATATATATATATATATATATATATATATATATATATAAAGAAAAATGTAGGTACCGAAGAAACATACTTTTCACCCGAGAATACAATAATCTAGATTTCGATTAGATTGTCAAAATCACCCGAATCTTGGGTGAAGGCAGCCATCCTCGAAAAGTTTATGTATTCTGCACATTTTACAATCTTGGGTGAAATATTTCGTCTATGTAGAGGCGAATTCTGATTACAATGGCCTAAATTTCGTTCTTCTAAATGAGACTCCTAATAATTATTCGGAGAATAAGATCTCGTACAAATTAAAGAAACAACTCGTATGAATTAAACTGCATGTGCCAATTGTAAAGGCTGCGAGTCTCATTGTCGCGAGTCCGAGCTTCGACCTCGGGTCGCGACCGGCCCCTTCCCGCCGCCTCCACCATTTCCCAGCGTGTTTGCTACGCAAGACCCAGAGGAAGTGCGGTTGCAACGCGCGGGAGAAAGGGGACTTACCGGCGTCGTACGCTTGGCTTCGTGGGAGCTTCACAGCGCCCTCGGCCCCCTGCTCCGCCCACTTGCCCTGGCCCGAAAAGGAAGGAGGACGTAGGGCTGCCGGGGACGGGATGTCTGGCGGTGCCGGGGGTGTAGTTACGTAGTCATTGCGAATATTGAGGCTGGGGCTCTGAGAGGAGGATCTTTTGCAGATGAAGAGGAGTGCCGGAACTGACTCAGCGCTCTTCAGGTAGTCACTCATGAATTATTTTTAGAATAGAAGTGGTGAGAGCAATTGCGCCTGGGGTGTGTGGTATGTGTATTATATTTCGTCAATATTCCTCGTAATGTCATTTTCTTGTCGCCAAGTTAAGAGTTTTAGGGTTCATTTTCAGCGTTACCGCATTTGTGAAATTTTGTCTTGTGAAAATTGAGTCTGTTAAGAAACAATAATTTCCCGCCTGTGGGAATGAAAAATCAATATAATCAGTTGTGTTTTGGAGAATGCGTATTATAATATTCTCACGCATTACAAAATTCTGTAACTCCGGGAAGTCTTCAATAGTGATATCACTGAGCAGTTCTGGGGCGATGGTGGGAAGGAATTGTCGGATGTCCGTTTGTAATTTACTTTCGAATGTTAAGCCGTGATTACGCTCTTAAATCGAATTTATCATTTCTATACACCACACTTTCCTGCACTTCTAAAGCATGCGATGAAATTACTTCAATAATCATGTAGTAAATGAATAAAGACCTGTCATGAATACGAGTTAATTTAAAACCAGCTCGTAGAAAGTACTCGTGCACTAGGCCCTCAACGTGCTTGCCCTCGGAATCGGAGGCCCTGATCCGTTTGAGGGAAATCCATTCAACGTCCTCTGTACGATGTTCGGTCTTTGCCCGACCTACCGTTCTTTCTATTGCGAAGTCAAACAATCTGCTTAAGCTGTCAGTCAACGCCTGTGCGTTCTGCGAGATCTGATTCGCGGGTTTTGCTTGTTAGCTAAGAGCATGGCAACGGTCGTGAGAATGAAGCAATGCTCGCTTTAACGCTTTTGTGAGCGTGTTGCTAAAACGAGGAGAGCCGTCACCGTTCGCGCAAGCTACGCCGGCGGAAGAACGCCAGAGGAAATGCATTAAACGAGACCTTAAGGAACCCGCCCCCCGGCAGTCAGCCGCTCGTTTTTCGCTTCGCCTGACACCGTTGCGTCGGTGACCCACTGCCTCTTACCAGACTAAGCGCTCTAAAGAAGGGGTATGATTTGTGCCGTGGATTTCATGGTATTTTTTGTAACTACGCAATTTTTAGAATTGGTTGAAATTACAAAACAATGTTATATTAACATCAAAGTCGTTCTTGGTATTGCACGTCGTATAAAAAATCAGACTCTAGGATATTACTTTTTTAATACAAATCTACTTCACTGTTTAATTCTTGGACGTACTGCATTGGAACAAAAACTGAAACAATCCGTAGGTTGTGGGCATTGATGTAGGATATATAATAATTCTATCTTGTTATTAACGCATCACTCAAATCTTACCATTCCTCTTTCTGCGTGCAATTCTGTGTGTTATAATAACTTTCACGTGGTAGACGCATTGATTAAGACGTCAACGAAACCACAATTTTCTTTTCTGCTAGTACGTTGTTAAGAATCGATCAAAGCAGATGTGATGTAATAAAATGTATAAAATTACCTATACAATTCTCGTAATCAAAAGTTTTCTCATATTGCTAGACTCTTCTTTTAAAGTAGTATTTTTTCTTTGGGGGCAATTGAGCCATAGTAGTATTGGTATTAAGTCCCGTAACTTATATTTGACTGCGGAAATGTAGGACTACCTAGTGAATAGAAAGTTTTTTGACGCAAAGGAGACATTTCGGCATATTTGCTAAAATGTCTTTGTAATAATTGAAAGAAGAAAAAAGGAAACATGGTAGTTGAGGCGTGCTTATTGCAGCAAGTGAAATGTAAAACTATATAAACTGTGGGTAGTTTTGAAAACCTTCGTCATATGTTTTGGGATTCATAATCTCTTTTTAATATTAAGTTTTAAAAATGCTTTGAGTAACAATTTCTGGGTAATTATGCATAGTGTGAGACATACTGGAAATGTTGTAGGTTTATCTCTTTTAGGGAAATGATTTTGGTTAAAAATACCCGTTGATAACAGAGTACCAGAGAGATGGGGCGGAAGGGGGGGGAACAAACCTTTTGAATCTGCTTTTAGACTTAATTGACATTAAAACAAGCAGACCTGTGGGAGACAAATTACTGGAATATCCACACTTAAATATATGATCGTTATTTTGTTATTGTAGAAGCACCTCGATATTCTTTTTTCGTTTACAAATAAATTGCTATCACAGAAGAGGAAGCGCTCGTTTTTTATTTCTGGAGTAAGCTAGTCATTTACGACCCGCAGAGATCCCGGTGGCTTAATTGAAGCTGCTGAGTGAGTTTTGCTTGTCTGCGCGGCGTGCGCCCAGGGAGCGGCTGGCGAACTAATGACCCCGCTGCCGCAACCGCGCGCGGGGTTGAGGAACGACGACGGCGCCCATACGCGGGCGGATTTGCGCGAAGCGGGGGGGTGGACGCCCATCTCTTGCGCAATAAAATGTGGACGGGAGGTTGGAGACCCGATGACGGGGAGTAGAACGGCAGTTCGGCAGAATTAAGAATGTGGGCGAATGAAGAAAAGGTGGGGGAGGAGTACTCTAGTGTTGTATTGAAGAGATTTTAATTGATTACAAATAAGTGAAACGATTTGTCACAGACGCAATGGAGGAAAAATCAATTCATTAGCGGAATCGATTAATTTTAGTTCCAGGGCAATTCTAAGAAAAGCTTAGCATCTCAAAACGTACAATACTGGAGCAGACGGGAGGATAGTTTTGAGATAAATGATCTGTGGTTGGAGAGGGTGTTGGTGTGAATGGGTAGTAATGGTGAGGAGGTGAGTGGACGAATTATGAATTAATCTTGGAAGCCCTGTTACCGGGCGAGATGGTGGACTGCGCCGAATTCCTCCAATTTCGAATGCAGACGCCCTGGAGCCATTTTCTCCGTTTCCCCGTCGTGCCGCCGCCGTAGCTAGGGCGGCGACCCGAGCTCTGTGAGCGCTGTGGCGAAAGACCAGCGAACGCGATGGCGAAACGCGGGCCCAAAAATTCTGCCGAAAGTGTCTAGAAGGTCGCCATAATACCTGCTACATTTTATTAACCTCGAGCGTGTTTCTATTAGCAATTCACGTTCACTCGAGCGACTATTAAAGAGTTTTAAGAAACGTCGAAAACGGAAAATGTTCAACCCACATTAGTAATGCAATAATGCCTATATTGCGTCGAGTAATCAAATTTTACGTAACTCGCATATACGCTTGTATTAATATACTTGGCTTCAGATTGAAGTGTCATTAATCTTATTGTTTTTTTGTGCATCTGTACTGCTCATAATAATGCGAGCACAAAATAGCTATTCATTGACAAAATGTATATTATTTAAAACTCATTAAACATTTGATTCTCATCTTAATAATTCTTCGTCCTGGCCTCCTACGATTGTTCGCCTACCGTAACGTCTCAGTATTGTAGCTAGCAAATTGAGCAAATCTCGGCCTCTCACCTTCTGTTTCACTCGTTGGCCGGACACAAAGTGCCACGCGAGAAAACAAACGTCGCCATTGTGCGTGGGCGGTTGGCCGGCTCCTCAGGCGCGTTCCGGCGTACAGGCAGCACCTTGCTCCGCCCACCCCGCCATGGGAGCGTGCCCTTCGACAAAGAGGGCGGCCGCGGGTTGTGCCACCCGCGCACGCGCCACGTGCCGGGTCGCCGCGCCATATCACGACGCCGTCCGCCCCGCCCCGCCCCTCCCCGCCCCACCCCGCCGCTGCTACCGCTCCCGCCCACGGCGGGCGCGCAGGGTCCCGCGACGCCGTCGCCGCGTCCTCGCCTGTGCCATGCCGGAGCCGCCCCTCCGGTCGCCCTACGCCGTAGAACTAGCGTTGGCGGTAGAGGGCCTGTAACCTGTAGTCACTGTTTTCCACATTGAGTCGCAATTGAATAATTAACCGGATAAACACCGTTCAAGAAAAAAAAAACTTGTGTCGAAGCGACATATGACGCCTTGTTTCTAAACCATGCTGAATATCCGTTTGTGATAGTTGTACCGCTTACCAATGTTAATGATGAATGGAATGATGAAATGAAAGTTGGTGCATGTTACTGCATAGGATGTATTGGAATAATTATTTCGCAAGTTCGCGATTATCCGCGTGACAAGTTAAAATCTGAGCAATAAGCTATATTAGATTAACTTTCTAATTGGAAAGAAGGTAACCTATCTACCTCTAATAAATGCAATTATTAAGAGCGTACGCCGTTGGACAAATGTCCTGCGTCAATCGACACAATCTTGCTTTGGAGAAATGTCCCTGCGTGGTAGTACCCACCAGAAGCCACTATACAGAACAAACTGATTTTCAGAGAGTAGAGTTGCAGCACTATTTGTGACTGCATCATTAGTGACTACCCTTTTTGAGACCCATTTTCTTGTTAGTATTCGAAAGATAAGAAACTGGAGTAAATAGCATCTCCATCAGCTTTTTTCTGCACCATATGCTACTGACCATTAAGTCAAAATAAATTGTCATTTTCACTTGCCATCGGCTTTAGAACGTTCACTGCCAGGCACATTCTCGCTAGACTACACCTCCGTACTGTAGTTTTTTCGGGCAATATGTCTCCGAGCCAACGGTAATTGAAACACTTATACATGCTAGAGCATTGAAAGTTGTACCAATAATCATTTATTATATAGAATTAAATTTATTTACAAAATTGTGTAAGTTCTTACGGACTCACGGAAGCGTTTTTCAGCAGTTAACACTATAATGTAACCAGTACCAGTGTGGCGTCTTATCAGTCGCCTTACAAACGTACCAAATATCAGCCACGTGCATTTCATGCTCGTGGACAGCGCTGGCGGGAAGAGACGCCGGGCTGAACAATGGCAAACCTAGGGAGCGGAAGGGAAGGGGTGCCGTTTCGTGGGTGGCCACTTGTGAACCCCGTAGACCACTTGCGACAAACTTGGGAACCCCATAGACAGGCTAGCGGCGGAAACAGCGAGATAACGCAGTTCCGTCAGCCGGCCCAGAAGGTAATATAAACGGACCCCGGACGTAAACTCATTCTTCTGATTCTTGGGCGCGTCGGTAGGAAGTCGTTTACAGTATTGTTCATGGATCTCGTATACTCCAGCGGTTCTTTTTTTTCGTTGTACAAGACCATATGGTCTCGTGCTAAAAAAAATTAATGTCCCTATGAGACCATATGGTCTCGTATGGCAGCCAACGTATTAGTGTTTTGGGAGAAAAAAAGTCAAATGACACCAGACTACGAGAAAGGGAGACATGGGAATTGTATAAAACAATGGCGGTGAAATGTGTCAATTCTAGAGTAATATTTCGTGGTAGTAATATACAGATACGAGATTCGTACATTTATAATTACGTAATAGTTTCGTACATTTATAATACTGGAAAGTCGGTTGGTGCCTAATGACGGGGACATGGACTTCGATGTTACATAATACATTACAAAACATAATGACAATCAATCCATATAATAATGCATTAACTATTTTTCTTGCATACAGAATCACATTTCTGAAGTTTTTTGTGCTGGTATCCCCGTGTTATTACCTTTAACCATCTAAAGCACTTAATCTAATTTGAAAAAGACAACAACGTACTTTCACTTATTTGTTTACGTCCTTACGTCCTACTACCTAACATTCTCGACCTTCATAATAGAGTGGAAGACGGCCGTTTAATCATTTTTCACGAAACATGGGAGCTTCATTGTGCACTTTAACATTTCTCTTCTCTACTCCAATTAACTACTTATACATGACCGGGATATTTACGATAAATAACATTAGATGATGGACACACCGCCCCCACATCGCCCCGCCCCACCCCGCTCCACTCCCCTTAAATTCGCCGCCCCCCGCTTTACTCCACCCCCAATATTTTTTCTATCCGTCCCATGCTTCTTTTTCATGTGCCCGAATCCATTGTCCCAGTTCCTATCGCGCAGTCCTGTATCCCCCCCCCCCCCTCATCTCATTTTTCATCTGCACAACTTAGCTATCTTCCCCTGTCATTGTTTGCTCCTAGCTTATATTCTACACTTCTTTGCTTGGTGATTTGCACAGCTTGGCTCTGCACGTTTCTACTTTCTGTACTTCTGTTATTTTCTGCTCTACCTTATGCGTTTCTGTTCTGTCATGTTGTATTCTGTTCAGCTCTTCCATCTCTTCGGCGTCAGTTTCTGGTCGCCCCGACCCGCCTTACTGCCCCGCCTCTCGCGGTCCCGTCCACTCCCCGCCGCTTGCTTGCCCGAGTCAACGCGACGCGAGGCGCCGCGGCCTGCCTCGGCGGCCGGCGCTGCTCGGCGCGGCGCGGGCCGGCGGCGTTTCTCGGTCAAGTACGCTCGGGCGTCAATGAGAACACCGCCGCAGCCACAAGGGGCCACGCCCCTTCGATTGAGAGAAGGCGGCTCCGGACGGCGCGCGGTGCGGTTTCACGCGAAGAGCTCAGAGCACGCGGCGTCCGAGCAGTTCCTTCTGGGGCTCTGTCGCACTTTCTCTGCGCTCACGCCGACGTTCACCGCAACACAAATGATAAATGAAATGTGTTTTGGGGGCTCTCTATATATTTGGGTGCTGTAAACGTCGAAGAGATATTTTGGGTAGAGATTTTCGGTGTTTGCTATTGTGAATTTCTTGTTTGTGTGTTTCACATAATAATTGGTAATAATTATGGCAAAGGCGTAAATCTTCAGGCATGTGATTATATATTTATGTACTGATTGATCTATTAAGAATGATTTCGTGTAAAATGATTCTGATATGAGAAATTTCTAGTTTTACCTCTTTCAAAAATCTTAAATTTTTTTTGTAAACGAATAATAAAATGCAGCAGCAGCAACAACAATAACAACAACAACAACGTCGCCAGCACGTGGCTTTATTCAATGAATAACTGCATCAAGCAGAACTCGATTTCTTCATAAATAGAAAGTGAAGTTGATTAGACGTTTTTGAATAGTGAAATAACCAGTTTTGATTATGAGGGTCCAACATCATTGTAGACCGAACAGAAGCCCATTTGTATGTCACCGGCTGCCCGTGCGAAGCATTGTTCTCGTCGTAACTTCAGCGCTGCGCGTCGATTATGAAGCCCGTCCTTCCTAAACCAACGCCTCCGAGCTCCGCCCCGTTCTATGGCTGCAGCGGACGCCCCAACCACAACCACCACCACCACCACCACCACCACCATATGCCCCGCCCGTCGATGCCACCGCCGTCGCTTTCGTCAGGAGAAACGCAGCGCTCGGCACACGCATCGAGGAAGTCGCCGCCGCTGTTGCTGTTCGGTGGAGCGGTCGCACAAACGTTACGCTCTTATGTAACGCCAGGCGTCGACGGTGATAGTGGAGGTGAGCTTGACTATGACGATGGTGGTCGTGAGGACGCCGATGAGGTGGTGATGAGTGCGGAGTGAGCAGAGATAGTGGAGGCGATGGTGGTAGCGGGTGGGAGACTATGGGTTCGCGCGATGCCGCTAGCGAGCGTTGAAACGACGCCCAGGACAGTTGCCCTCAGTCGTGAGGCTCCCGTGGGAACAGCTAGTGAAGCGTGCCTTCCGCGACTGTCGCCGCCGCGAGACAGGCCGCCAGTGCACGGGCCTTCGCATAGCTGGCAGTTGGGACGGTAGCGACGCGTTTCAGGAGACTGTCGCCCTGCCCGGGACACGATACAACACCCCTGCGTTCTGGGCGAGCGCTCGCAGCAATCGGACTTGCATTTCAATGGAGAATTAGTCTGTATGTGTATTATGCACGCAAAACATGAAGGTGCCAATTGCTGGTTTGCGTTCTGTTCATCTCTCTGCAAGTGTCCACTCGCACCTACACTTACAATGCAATTAAACCTGTATTTTGTTTTGTAGAAATTAATTAGAGAGATTATTGACAAAATCGATGAATATCCACTATTTTTTAAATCATTTGCACACTTTTCTCTGGGGGTTTAGTTTCTTAATTAACTTTTTTGTGCCCTACACAATTGTGTATTTATATTAAGACAGTTTTTTGATAAGCTGTTCTATCATCAAAACAAAATTCGTAGAGTAATTTGGTAATTCGATGTAGTACTATGGAATAATACTTAGGTGGTGAGAGTTTTTCTGGGAATTATTTTCGCCGTAATTTTTCAAATCCTTCGAAGGACCGTTACTGAAACCAGTTCGGAGAGGCAGCAACTGCTTTTGTCGAATATGCACCGGTCAGATGAACAAAGCTAATGTGTGATAAATTTTCATTGTTTCACTGCAATCCATTGGTCATAAATTGTGGCGGGTCTAAAATACATTCTGTGCAGTGGTTACATTACAAGGCTATTGTCTGGGAGATTGAGTAAGAAGTGCCTGGGACGAACGTGAATGCATGACATTGTCTTGTGCTTCGCTCCCTGTGGTGTTCTGGCTCATTGGAGGCGAACGGAGGGAGCGAGGAGCGATGAATTTGCCAGGCTCTACGGACGCTAGTTTTAAGAGTACAAGGGACCTTTTCGAAACAAGTTGAGTTTTTGTAATCCTCAGTATCAAGACGTAGTAATTCTCACGTAGTGATAATGGTCTATTGTACCTATTTTTGATTTCGACACATAATAAAATGCCACTTCTTGTTTCAAAATGTTTAGTGTTGGGGATATCCGCAGAAGCGCGATTTCCGAATTAGTTGAAATTCAATGACTTCCTTTGATTCATAGTAGTTTTGCGAAAATTGAAACAATTGCAACGTAAATATACAAGGATGGTGCCTTTTACATTGTTTGTAATAAAATACCCAAAATAACTCGAACAGGATATTAAACCACTCTTGAACATCATAAAATAATTTTGGAACAAGCACAACCTTCATCGAAAGTAATTTTTTGATTACTATCTACTACTTACTCGTGTCTTGCCTATTAGGTGGTTTCGAGAACTATGTGTCGATGTATCCTTCGTACGCAGCAAGCTCCAGAGTAATAGTGCAATTATGAATGTGGGAAAATGCTTCAACGTCAGGTGTATGGTTAAATGAAAGACAAATCACTTCACATGAAAATAATAAATTTTAAACATTTGGTGATACATTATTTCAATACAACTAATTTTACCTCCACAGGTCCTTTTCATTCAGAACATATATTGCGGACCGATTTTTTGTGCGATTACGCGGAACTCTTTAATTTTTCTCAAAGGCGTCGCGGTTGCATGCTGTCAGTGGGCGGCTTGGGTGCGGCGCCTTTCTTTAACAACCCACTTGCCAACGTGTCAAAAGCGACGTCGGTCACGCAATGTCGGTAGCAAGGCACAGACGGGACAACGCGCCTGGAAGCGGCGCTTTGAGACAGCGTGCACGGGTTTCTGTGGCGACGAAACCGTTACCCAACCGCCGCAGCGGGCGCCAGTGGCCCACCGAAGAGACGGATCCTACACATGTGTTGAACAGCTGCTGGCCATGTGCAGAGGTGTCAGAATCGAAAATGTTTGCCCTAACAAGGTTTAATCGATGTACAAATACGCGTTTTCTGTTGTGTTGGTATGTTTCAAGTATGCTGATATTCTTGAAACATTTCGTTGGCCGAAAGTGGGAAAATTGCAATTTCTGGAGATACGCCATGTAGAACCTCGGCGTAGTGAATTAAAATTGCCAGCAGGAAAGGAGAGTTCATTGGAAAAATAAAAAAAAATGTAAATGTCGGATATGTGACGTCACTTTCTCTTCAAACAGCTATCGTTCGCAAGAACGACTGACGAGACATCATTCACGCGACTTGCATACGTGAGCGCAGAACTCAACAGTAGACGGGCTCTAACGGAGCCCTTTGTTTTGCCACAACATCGAGGCATTAGTGCTTTGTTAAGGTGTTCTCGCCTTCTTTTCCTGTGATTTATTCCATTCTGTTTATAATTTTTATGTGATAGCTGTCAAAAGGCATATTATAAGATATTATTGTGCTGACTACTCGACAGTTGGAAGTTATGCAAACTCTGAAATTGGCCTTCAAAAGCCTGCAAGCCTGATATTTTTCCGAAACTGGCGATGCCGCCATGTCATTGTTAGATAAAATTGTCTCAATTTTACCAGGAAATAGAATTCTGGTCATGCATTTACTGACGCAATCGCTGCCTACTCACAGAAAGTAGCGACATTTCAAGAGATTTGAAAAGTATAACAGTTAACACTTGTGCGTTCAATTTAAAAATGTCCATTCTCTCTTGGCATATCAGATCTGCCTGAACATTCTCGTTGGATGATTCTGAGACTCCTGCTCATAATTCTTTCCGTTACGACTTGTCGGGTAATGGGATGTGACCACGCGCATTGAAGTCTAGGAAGCGGACATCTGTAATGGGAATTTAATCATTTGAAGAGGCTTGATCTCTGCTTAGAATATATTTTTTTCTTGTTTGGTACAATATGGAAATTTTTGCACAAAGTACAAACCGAGTATTTATTCGTACTCGTTTAAGTGAAAGGGAAAATGACTAGCTTAATTCTTTGTACCGAGTGGAAGTTTGGCCTTCTTCGACAAGGCTGTGCCATGCAGTTACAACTTTCTATATCGATATGACACAATAGTTAAGTAGGGTTTAAAGGTTTCCCACAATTCGAAAGAATCACTCATGTACGTAACAGCTATTATTTCGGTATGCACAGGATTTTTAATGAAATGAATTGTTCCACAATTTAAGTACTCTTATCATCAATCACTTGAAGGTTTTTCATAAATAAGCGACCTCTGAAAGCGATCAAAATGTTCTTTCCTACTTTAAAATAAGGCGTCAGTAAGGCGTTTTAAATGCAGTTACTTAAATCGTTGGTTCGAAAGGTTCATTTCATTAATTTTGTGTAATTATTTTCTCGCCAAAGTACATCCTTGATTTTTACTTCCATTATCCACACAGTGGGAAGCAAAAACAAACCACTGTGGCCATCTATTTAGGAAAGAAGAGAATGGAGGTGTTAGCCCTAAGCTTGCATAATAAAGAACCAAATGTGTTTGTTGTGGTTTCAAACCTCACAGCTTGTTTCAGTCCTTACACCACTAAGTAATTACAAGTTACGGGGATACGAGGTGGTTTGCCATTGCCTGCCGCGCCAGTCTGTGCATTACCCGGTAATCGGACGGGTGTTCCGCACCGAACTGTTACTTATCGCCACAACAGTCTCCGCTTCGGAGGAAGGCTACAAATTATTTACTCGGCGAAAATTAATTCAGGTACCCGCGAAGAATCATGGCTGCGCGAAAAAAAGAACAGTTGCAGTATACCAGATCCATGATACGGTAACAAGTTCCATTGTTACAGTATCATGGATCTGATATACTGCAACTGTTTTTTTTTTCGCGTCCAACGAAAAAAGGTGGGTGGAAGTCTGGTTTGGCGGCCATAGCCTCCTTCCGGAGTCTTCCTGGCGGGCAGCACCCCGCTCGTCGCTTTGGGAAACCAAAGCGCCCTACGCGGTTATTACACGACCCAGTTAGTGCGAGCTCTGATTTTATCGGGCGTAGTCCACTGTGTACGCGCGGTGACGCAAACATCCACCACGTGCGAGTCACATTATCTCCATAAGGGATCCAGTTGCTCTTTTGCTCGTGCCGTGTGTGTGTGAACGCAGCTCCCGCGAGGGGATTCTCGTTTCAAACTAGTCTTGCTCCACTCATTCGTGTCCACGACGCGCGGGAACCCCGCCAGCGACGACTCGAGCCTTGTGTGTACATCATTATCTGAGTTCTTTTGTCTGGAAGCCACTTCAAAATGCTAACGAGTCTTGCATGAGCCCAACCTAAAATTTTCTCCTCGTTGGGGTTTTTGTGTTGGATTGTTTCCGGCTTGCCTCGACCTCGCCCCCACTCCAGCTGGACAAGAGTACCTTCCTGTTGTTTGCATTTTTCTTCCTACCTGCATTTGCCTCCGCTTGTTTTCGGTACACTTGCGTTGGGCTTGTTTTCCTGAAAGTGAGAAACCTTTCGAAAGGTTTACCAAAAAAGTTACTAATTAGTCTTCAGCATCTTTGCTGGGTGATCGATGCTCTTTCTGGAATTCAAAATACTCTGCCCAGTCTACTTACAATGATTCTGGTAGTAAGCACGAGAACCTCGATTATTATTGTTTCACTTATATTGCACTTCACCATTCGAAAATATGACCAAGTAGGGGTCCTGCAGCCGCAAAAATGTTGCTGAATAAAACCTCTTAAAATGGTTTTCCACAAAGTGATACGCACCCTGTTCAATAACCACAAATAAAGAACAGTTCACTGCAAAGAATTAAATGTTTTAACCAAAACTGTCTTCGCGAATACTGCAAACATATGGTCAAAGTACAATTGTTCTTTTCACGCCAAAAATATAAAAAAAATGTACCAAAACAATTCGTAAATGACAATTCGTAAAAAATTATTAAATGGCGTGCGGCCTATTTTGTAGGAGCCTTGCTGTCGCATGACAGCTGTGTCGTAAGCAGAGACGCACCAAGTATGAGAATTCAGTCAGTACGTACAATATAAGAGTTGGTGAAGGAATAACACAATCAAATGTTTTCATTTTTCTGTCAGAATGGAAACTGCTTCATTGATTTTGGATTTTTTCCAATTTCGTGAGTATTTAACGAAACCTTGGACCCCACCTACATGGCTGGAGGCTGCATCGTTTTCTTTCAACTGCGCGCATTGGACGTTCGTAATTTAGTTACACTTGATGTGACTAACTCGCCGGTTATTGCATCTTGCAGAGAGAAGACGTTTACCACCATAGCCGGATAACATCTTATTCGCCTTCCAGGTTCGAAGCAACCATTTAAAATCGAGGAAAGATTTCGTCCTTGGCTGCTACTGTCCTTCTTTGTTCGTAACGATTAACAAGGGCCATATATAGTCTTGTTCCTATCGTATATTCTGAGTACAGAAACTCTCAACATTGGAACCCTCCATAAAATGCCTAGTTTTATCCATTGTACTCTTGAATTCGATGGAAAAGGATTATCATAGATCTTCTCGGTTGTCAACTGTCGTAGCAGGTCATTGAACAGGTTGTTGGCACTTGTTACGAAGAGTTATCGCTTCAGAGGCAGTAATACAGATCCATAGTAATATAGCCTTTATTTGATAACATTTTAGACATTACACGATCTGTTTTGAGAAATGCTGTGCGCGCCGTACAGGTTTGTGTTCCTCAATGTTTCTGTATTTCTCAAGCGTGTATTAAATGTTCAGTAATAATTAAGGAGTTATTGAATTGATAACGAAATTGAAGTAATATAAATTGAGTAATCTGAAAATGGCTATTACATGAACACATTTCCCAGGAGAAGCCAGCAATGAAGCACAGGTCGATTGAGCCCAGCTGTCTTCTGCTTATCTCAAGGTGTGCTGTGGCGTCCGACCACCGCCCTCGTCATCGACCTGCCCCCCTCCCCCTCTATTCCGCGAGTCGTCGCGCCAATGGAGCCGTGGGCGCAAAGGCCTGGTTCCAAAGCGGTTATCGCCTCCGCAGGGACACGCGTGCACGCAGACGGCTGCTACACCCTCGCGCCGGCCACGGCTCGTTCGGCCTGCGCTAGGTGACCGGCGCGGTGGCGGTGGCCATTAGAAGGGTCGCGCCGTGCGCCCCACGACCTCGTCCTCTTCATCAGCGCGAGGACAGCAGGAAGGAACCGGGCGGCGAGGCGGCGTCGGAGCTGCGGGAGCTCGCCGGCCGCCCATGAGACGAGCGAAAGGGAACGGCGCTGGCTCGTTATGTATTGCGGGGCTTCAGTTGCGCGGAGTCGCCCCGATGGCCGCTGTTCTGCTCTGTTCTCCTTCTGTTGTGGATCGTCGCGTGGGCTCTCAGATAGGCGCGTGAATGACGGTAGAGATTAGTAGGCGGTAAGGTGATGAATAATGATTCCGTGGGATGTGCTGATGTGTATCGCTCCATTATTACCATTATTCCTGCGGAGTGGATCCCGTTCTGAGTATCCCTGCTGTGACGCGTAAACATTAGGGGCAGTGAGAAATCGACCTGTATTTGACGGTTTTATCCAAGAATCACCATAGGAAGAGGGCGAAGTCTGGTTGAAATCCCTATAAACCTTTGTTTATATCGCTGCGCCATGTAAGACATGATATAATAATCTCATTCGTTTGCTTATGATAGGGCAACGGGCCACACGCGGCCTTTTCTACCTCTTCCTTGTCCTATTCTCACCCCTTACACACTAACATGCACTACACTACCACACATGCCGATCGGGAGCTTAGAGCTTGTCCCGACTGAGCGCTGCCCCGCTGGTGGGAGATACCTGCTTAGGGAAAACCCTGCTAGCAGACGGTAGATCGGTGTGGATATCACCATGCAGCGGGGGAAGACCACCGCCACCTCCCGAACAAAAATGCTCTACACTTACGGGACTAATTGCCCAAGTAGTTGACGCGCCCGGAATTACTAATAATTTAAGAAAGGTACTGGCAGACACATGGTCAATTCTCGCCGAAACTATGGACGGAAAGATCCACTACTTTTAAACTTGTAATCAAAGAGGAATTTCTCATTGACATAATGACGCCAGTTTTATTGAATACTGGTTATTCGTGCCATGAATTCGCCACTTTTCTCAAGAGATCCCCTTTGGCGCATCAGATCTGGTGTTCGCTTAAAGACCCTCGGTTCCGAGAAGCGAGTCTGTGTATACTGCTGCCTTCTCCGCCTCATCGGCCCCGGGTGATGAGTATCGAAAAGGCGGCATTTTGGGCCTCCGACGCGAGAGGCCTTCCAAAGTGGTCTGACCGGAAGGCGACGTTGGAGAACGTGTAGGAAACTGTGGGCACCGCTAGAGTTGCGTAACGCAGAGGAACGATCTTGTCTCCTAACAGGTGGGCGCAACCTTTGCTCCGGAGTATCCTGATTTACTGGAGAGCAAGGAAAGTTCACCCGGGTAAACGGGTCCCTTACGTCGGCCTTGCTTGGTCGTAACGTTTATTACGAGAACCGACACTGTCATGAAAGGAACATCCGTAGCGATTTAAAAGAACCGTTTTGACAAAATCCCTGCGCGTTCTCTAGTTTTTTATGTTAATGAAAATTAACAGATTAAAATTCGACAGCATCTTTCATATGGCATATTTCTCAGAAAGCATATAAATTTCAATTATAAGGAATGTGTGTGGTAAATATTAGTAATCAAAATATGCTCAGGTTAATTTCTGAAATCGTGTAGATCACAAATATTGTTTGTATTTCTCACTATCGACTTCTGCTCATAGTATACCTCGACCTTTGAATCAACAGCGCGGATATTTAAGACATGCTTAATGAGTAAATGGAGCGTGAAAAGTTGTAAAAGCGTGTTGCGAATACTGTTGTTAGATGGACTGAATCAACGTGGACGCTTTCTCGATGGCACCGCTGGACATTTCAACCAGTCAAACACTGTTAGCACCGTGTTTCTGCTATGACAACAATGATTTCGACATGCAAAATATAATTAGTAAGTTCCAAATTGAACATACAAGGAAACTTGGTGAGAATCATTTTTAAGAATTGCTGTTGCCGCGTTGCCATTGACAAGTCATATTTTCGTTCGTTTGTGTTTGATTTTAATTTTATTTCTCCTTGCTCGGCATTTTTGCCTTTCAAGGGGGGTGTTACAAGGTTTACATAACTTAATGGGCTGAATCGTCCTCAGGTCTAAGTGTCAATACACTTCTGGCATAGGTGTGTTCGAATGGCAGGTAACATGAATTTGGTAAGCATTAGTTGATACTGTTGGTCTATTATTTTGGTACGACGAATGCAATTTGAATTCTTATTCTCAGCGTCAGATTTCAGTTCTACGTTTTGAGGAAAGTATTTTTCTAATTTTTCCGTATTCATGGATTCACGAAGATGATAAAGAATAATTTATTACTTTCAAAGAACATAGAACGTCATCCAGTATCAATGCGTTTGCGTTTTATTTATCAGATAATCAAATACTGGCATGATATGAAGTGGAATGATATTGGACTACGAGTACTAGTTCGAGAAACTAATTATCACAGAAGGACTGTTTCTAAAATGTTACATATACCAAATATAATAATACTTCTTCAAATAATATACGAATATAATATACATGCGACCAAATACTCTTGAATTTGTAGAATGGCCCTACCATACTGCGTGATAAGTCGTCTAATTTGTCAACTTTCTGAGCCTTACTGTCTATATTTTAATTTTATTTTAGTGCTGAGGACATAAATGTTCGGAGAAAGTAACGCTAAATTCAAGCTGGAACAATCCGTCCCTACGTTCATAGTTTCTAAACTACAATTTGGGTGTGTTATGCTGTATGTACGTTTTATTTTATTTTAATAGTTTTTTTGTGCATAAGCTACTTTATTTTATTACACACGCGCGCGCGCGCACACACACACATTATATATATATATATATATATATATATATATATATATATACACACATATATATATATATATATATATATATATATATATATATACACATATATATATATATATATATATAATGTGTGTGTGTGTGTGTTCGGATTATATATGGCCTGAAGAGGAATCCAAATTTTGGTCGAATTCTATTTCATAACGGATAAATAACTGAAATATACTATCGTAATAAACATTGTCGGTATTTTGTTGTTAAAATTGCTTCTTCAATGAATAAAGCAGTCGTTAAAAACACGGGTAATAATTTTTTTGAGGGTTTCCGTTAATACAGTTTAAAAGTTGTTTTTTCCCCCTTGGAAGCTTAAACGAAGGAATAACGGAAGTGAAACACTCGTCCCAATTCATCTACTTCGTCCTTTATACATTCGTATTTTGTGAGAACGACATATAATGTCCGTTCTGTTTCGTAAATAAAATGAAATGAAACTTTTTACGTTTAGTAACGTTTTACTGTGCTGAACATTGTATCATTTTCAGTAGGAAATTGATACAAGCTCTTGTGGACCTTTTTTCTTAAAATGATACGTTCTGTATTTATTCTTCGATTATTAAGTAATATACTGTGACAAAGTTTTGCAAATGCGTTTCAGTGTACATTATTAAACCTATTACCCTTGAATAAAGACTTATTATAATGCACAGTATTTCATCTTGCATTGAACAATAGCAGTCGAAAATGAAAAAGTTGTGGGAGCTAACTGGATTATCGAAAATAGTGCACAGCTTGGAACTTTACGTCCCTGTGCGAAATCGCAATAAGGTGATGACTTAATGAGACAAAATCATGTCAGCATTGATTTATCTCTAAAATGTGATTCTTGAAATCATTTCTGATGTGAAATTGATTCTTCAACTATCGGTTGCATAATTCATAGTTAATATCATGTATGAAAATCTGTATAAATGGTACGTTCGCACGGGATTTTTTCTTTCGAGCACTTGCACCTCCCAGAGTGGAGTACCATAAACTGTGGTGAGAAGCGCGTGCGGGAGCCGCCCAAATGGGCAGCTGCGTAGGCGAGGCGATGCGAGTCGGGCGCGCGGGGCACTCACCGGGCGCGAGCAGCAACGCTCGCAGCCACAGCAGCAGCAGCGCGGCCAGCATGCGGCGCGCGTCCATGGCAGCGGCGGTGGCCGTCGGCAGATGAGGGGTGATGGGCTGCGGCGAAGTCCCAGAGTTCGCGGGCGCGGTCGGGCCACGGGCTCACTCGTGGGGCTCACCGGACGAGGAGACGCGGAGAGCGCAGGAGACTCAGAGGTTGCCGCGCGCTGTCCGGGCCATGTCGCCGCCGTCGTCGCGGAGAGAGCACTGGCGCGGCGGCGGTGGCGGCGCCGGCGATCGGGGTCAGCCCCCCCGCGCGCGGTCGCGGCCGGCGGCGGCGGCGGCGGCGAGAGGGAAAGGGCCCCTGCCGTACCGCAACCCGCGAGACCGCCGCCACCGCCACCGCCACCGCCACCGCCACCGCCACTGCCACCGCCACTGCCGCCGCCGCCGCCACCGGCCCCGGCCCCGGGTCAAGAACGGGGCGCCGCCGCCACCGTGTAGTTTGCTGTCTGCCGCTGCGTCAGTGGCGACGCAGACTCACGCAAATTCCTGCTTCAAATAGAATGCTGTGCAATCTGCGAGCTGTTTTGCCGGTTCGGAATTGGTTTTGTAATATTCTGTTTTGATAAAGTAGAAATGACCCTTCATACCGAAAAATCGATTGAAGGCACAACGTCTGCCCGTCTGTGCACAACGCTAGTGCATAAACCATTCTGCCGATTTTCTCCAAATTTGATATTCTCCAATAGTTCTAGCTGATGACGCAAACCGTGGAATTTGAAATCGATATTTTTTAATTCAATTTTGTTGTTGAATACTACAAAAGACGTTTGAGAATGGTGCAGATCTCACATTAGTTAACGTCCCCGATTTTTCGAAAATTGGAAGAAAGAAAACATTAAAACTTCAAAATTGGAAATTTTTGTCTATTTCTGTTGTAAACAATTATCTAAAAAATGGTTATGTACAATTTTTTTTAAAGAACGATAAGTTTTTGCATATTTTGTGATTAAAAATTACAAAATACATTTTTTCTCAAAAACTGCTCCAAAGGATTTCTTTCAATTTTCTTCACTTACGTAATAAGAGACGATCAAAAGTATGATGATAGTTTTATTTTCGAGTATTGCTAGTTTTTTTTTAAATTTCGAAAACAAAAATTAAAACTACAAAATTGAAGATAAAAAATTTTTGCCTCAGACAAACTCTGTTGTACAAAGTTAGCTCTTCAAAAAGGTCACGTACACTTTTTTGAGGGGGGAAAAAACGTTTAGCATAATTTCTACTTGAAATTAATGAAATATATACTGGTTTCACACAAAGACAGACCACCTTCCGTTTATGGCAAAAATGGCGCTTTTAGGAAGAATTGATAAAATATGTGCCCATTGTTCGCAGGGCCCATCGCTGCATGCTCGCTTTGTTGTCAGTGCTCATCCACTGAGATGTATTGATATAGACACAAATGCGGTATAATATTACATAACACTTACTGTGGGGCGAGAAAGTATGTGCTGTTTTAGCACCGCTAGTTGGGTCAAGTCTAATAAAGAGTGTATTTCGCGGGCCACCGCAGTTAGTGTGGACCCAATTATTGCACTTGAGTTGCTCTCCTCTAGGTTGTGTGTAGTTACCACAGACTTCGAAAACTGTCTTGCGATTTTTTAAACACCGAGAGTGCGAGGAGGCTCATTCCTGTATTCTATGGAACCTCCGTCCCACAAGTGTTGGAAGCTGAAGGGGATATAGAACCTCAACACAAGAGGAGGGTTCTGAGAACAAAGTATTAAACATTTTGTGAATCAAAATTAAATGTGTACTTTGGCTGAGATACAGGATATTTATGTTTAAATAATGATTTCTATTTACCTTGGCCATAGCCTGGGGCAGATGGGAAAGGGTAGACGCGGCCTGTCAAACACAGGAGATGCAACAACGGCCCGTTTGGGTTTTGAATACGCATCGTCTTCGCGACAGACTCGCTACCCAATTTCCTGCAAAACGAATCCTAGACCTATATTTTCAGCCCATAGTTAAAAACAATCGAAGTAATGTCTATAATTCTGACGAAGAAGGGCAGTATAATGCACTAGAATAGTTGTCGATTACTGAACTGTAATCCTATATCACAATTAGAACCTAAATGTTCCAACAATGGTAATATTAATTACTTAAAATGGAACGCTATAAGAAGGGAATGTATTGTAATTGATAGTTCCAATAACACGAAATTAAAAAAGGAAAACTAATTTTCTTCTCGGTTGATTTACACATTTTCTTTAAATCCTTCGATGCTACTGACAGCTGAATTCCAAGTAATTATCGTGTCATCTTGATCAATTATTTTGTGTTTCGGGTGCGTCAACTGCTAGGGTTGCAAGTACCGTAAGTGTAGTACGTGTTTTTATTATGGGATATGACAGTTAACTTCCCCGCTGGGTGGCGAGTTCTGGCACCGACCTATTCGTCGGCTAGCTGTGTTTCCCTATACAGGTATCTCATCAGCAGAGCACCGCCCCGGCCGGGCGACATTCGCGTGGTATTGGTCGAAGAAACCACGGAAAACTTCTGGAAATCGGTCGCTAGAATTTCACCTAGCTATGTAGCAAATGTCGAAAAACCTTCTACCGTAGGTACTTGAACACTAGGACCTCCCGATCAAAGGCACTACAGTGACATCCGCTGACGCCTGAGCCACCTCAGCCGGTGGCATATTACAAAAGTCGCTTACATCCTTATTTTAGTAGAAATTTACTTATCTACTTTTATCAGTTTGTTCTAGGGAGCTACAATATCGTGTCGCAAATTTCACAAACGAAACTTGCAGCTGTAACCTTCCTCGTTGGGCGCGATGTATTTGGGATAGCGAAGCTATCACTCGTGTGCGTTCGACTCTTCAGCGGAAAGCGCATTTGGCCTCCGATCTCCCGATAACACGCGGGGGGCTTCACACGGGCGCGGCGGGACGCAAGTGGAGACCAGTGGTGCCGCCCTCCCCATGCAAACTAGTGGAGCCGCAACTGGGCTTTCTCCTAGTGCCTGAAACAGCTTTGCACACCTACAGTTATTGTAGTAATACAATTTTATACATTACTGTTTTAATTAATATTAGTGTGAAATAGTGTGTGATATGAGTTGAATGATAAGGATGCTTTATTTCTTTATGTCACAAGGTCTCTGTGTTCAATAAAATGGTACATGCAACTATATTATAGATTATATATTTATAATCTTCCCGACATACATACATACATACACACACGCGCGCGCGCGTCAAGCACGTTACGTAATGACACCGCGCACGGTGAGTCAGTGCAGAAATGTATTTTTGATGATGTATTAGATAAAGAATTAACTTCCTACAGTGTTTCACATGTTTGTATTGTGTTCCAGATATAATACTTAAATGGTAAAATGCGATAATTTATGGTCTTATTTTGTGTATTAAAAGGCGATGTATTTGATGGCCTTCAGCTCTGTTTAATGTACACATTTCATTTTACAAGTGTTTGATCCCTGATTATGGTGCATATAAATATTAAAAAATTGGAACCTCATTTCGATATAATCAAGGCATACTTGTATTACATTATTTTGCTTGTCTGTATAAAGTACTCCAAATATTGTAGCATTTGAGATACATTAAAGTTTGTTTCTTTTGTAGAAGGAAGATATTACTCCTGTTCCTGGCTATCGAAATTATTGCGCGTTGTTTGAATTGGTTTGGACTTCAAGTGATTGCTGATGTGTTGCGACAGAAATGGAAATATTTTAATTATATGTAACCGTTCCCAATGATTGGAGAAAGTATATGCTACTGTGGCCCCTTTGGTTTAATTATTGTTGAATTCTTCCAAGCCAATCTTCTCACGGCCGTGGTGTGGCATGTTGCCTTGAAGAGGCCGCAGCGTATGACGCCCAAAGTTGCAGAGGATGACCTCGGCGCCCGTTCGATCTCTCGGGGTGCGGGTGGGAATGACCGCGACCCCACCGGCGCCGCTTATGCAACCGTTTACGTTTGGGCGCACTTTCACGGAATGGACACGAATTATAAAAGATAAGGATATAAATATTCAAAGAGAACCTTGTCTGACCCGCGGCAATCGTTCCGCTAAGTTATACTCTGCGTGAAAATGCGAGTTTGAGTCTTCTGCGTAACACCGTGGGTTTTACAGTTCCTTTGAATTCGAATAAATCTTTCCACGTCCCTATCACGCTATGAATAGATAGTTTGATTTTTGGATCATCACGTGCTTGGAAGCTGGCACTCCTTTGCGCAATGGAGTAATAATATAGGAGCAAGTGAAAATGTGTTCCCTTGGTAACGCTTCCAAATAGTTGTGTGGTTTCGTTGTCAGTACGGAACGAAGGTGACGGGATTTCGTTTTATGCTGTGCAGGAGCTGCAGCAGATGCTGCCTCCGGAGGAGCGTCCAGTGTTGGCGGCCGGCAGCGCGGTCGGCGGCGGGAGCGCGTGCGCGGGCGCGGACGAAGGCGCGGCGGGCGGACCGCTGGCGGAGGCGGAGCGCGCCATCACGCGCCATTTCGCCATGGCGCACGGTCTTCTGCAGCTGCAGGAGGCGGCGCTGCTGGAGCGCCTGGCGGCAGCCGGGTCGGCGGCGGAGCAGACCGCGCGCGCCGCGTTGCGCGACCTGAGCGCCGCCGCCGAGCGCACGCGCGCGCTGCTCGTGGAGGCCAGCCGCGTGGCCGGAGCGGGCCAGCTCAAGTGGGGCGACCTGCGCGAGCTCACGCGCCAGCTGCTCGACACTCGCCACGAGCGCTGCCGCGTCGTGCTCTCCCCGTCCGACGTTCCACGCTGCAAGTAAGGCCCGTCGTGCCCGTTCGCCCCGTCTCCCGACCCCTATCCGCGCTCCTTGAGTAGACAGGCACTACAAGTAGTATGGGTTTTGTGAAAGAAGTATTCAACTAATAACAATAAAAGCTTAAGTGCGTAAAAGCTCTTACATACGAATTATACGTGGTACTAAACATCCTTCCTCACTTCACCCACTCATTCCTTTCCTACCATTCACCCTCCTCCGCCATTTCACCCTCGTCTCCATCCTCCAGTCCGACTGTCGTACGATGTTACATTTGTGTCATATTATTTCAAATTCTAAAGGCTAATCTATTGCTTAGCCTATAATAATTTTATTTTCCCATGTCTTTTCGGGCGTTTTCAAATGTTACGGTCCTGCAGCCCAATGCTATCAATCCCCCTCCCCCGACTACATTAACTACTACCATTTTCATTTAAAGCGAATGTTCACATACATTACCATTTCAGTATTTTCATGATGGCCCAATTTGCAGACATCCCTTTACAAATTGGAATAATGCTGTAACAACAATTCTGCTTGTTTTCCATGATTCACAAGCATGCATTCGTTCTCATGTTATTGCGAAACAATATATACCTTTGATATGCATGATTTATCTTTTGCCCTCAGTTTTACTGTGGACCCTGAGTTTACATCCTTCCTGGCTCGTCATTGTCGCTTGGATTTGGTGGCTGCATCTGTACCTGCGTTAGAACCAATGGGTGATTCACCACCAACTGCCTCTATTCCAATTGTTCCAACTTTAAGTGAACTGCAAAGTACACTAGAAGTGGATGCCGGTTCTGCAGGTGACACTGCAACGCCTGATGAAAAGATACTAGGTGAGAGTTAAATATATATGCATTAAAATGACTTTGCTTACATAAACCCGATATAACGTAACCTTTTATAACGAACTTCCGGCTATGAGGAATCGATTATTTGGTCTCGGCGAAATCCATATATCTGTTGTGCTATTTTCCTGCCTTTAACGAAATGTCTTCAACGAACGGCTACTTGCAACGAAAGTAAATTTAATGAAAGGTTTTTCAAAGTTTTGCGAAAGTAACGCGGAATCGTCGTCAAACAATGATGATATGAACATCTCACTAATGAACTTAATTCGCGAATGTTTCTCATCATGCGGCAAACCGTATGCGTGAAGTTCACTACGCTTGAATTTCTAAAAGTCGCCCGCTTGATACTCGTATATTTCCAGTGGATACCTCAAGTGTTCATGATTACTATAAAACGTAAGACATCATTCTCAGTGTAGGCAACATTGGAGCTCCCTTAACTGCGGTAGCCAAAAGGTACAAAATATTGCCTTTCACGTGAAGTGGCATTTTTAAGAAGAAAAAAGAATTACTGAAAACTGCGAGCATTTGTAGTTACCAATGAATTTCATAGAAGAAAATGCGCGATACTCCGTAAAGTGAATTGGAAACAGTTTTATTCAAATGGTTTGAAGCAAAGTAGCTAGATTACGTGCCACACTGCGGTATTTCTTCGGTGTAAAGAAAGAGAAATTGCAGCAAAGCTATGCTACAATGACTTCTCATCATGAAATAGGTGGTTTGATAGATTTAAGATCAGATCCATCCTGACATTCTTGAATTTAAGTAGTGAGAGCTCTGATGCGAGTATATAAACAGATGCCGGCGTCGCTAGCCCAATTCCTTAACTGTGCTCTGTAAAGTTATAGGGGTTAAGAGAATTCGTGACATCGCGGGTTCGTGGTTGAGTTGGGTGACCGTCTAGAAACCCCGAGATCTAACGACACCGGGCCCCTTGGCGAAGTGGTAAAAGGCAATGACGTTCCCCGCCAGTACTGACTGTAACAAACATAACGTTACAACTTGTAAGACTGTAAAAACTTGAAAGATTACTGAGAAATAAATACCCTGCCATACATCTGAATTTTGTTAGACAAAACATATTCGTTAGTAATGAAGGTGGAGTACAGTCGTCTCCGGTTGTAGGGACCCTCGGTTATAGCGAACTTAAGCCACTGGGACCGTTTCACTTACATTACCAATAAGTATAAGAAGATTCGGTGGTAGTAAGCCTAGGTTGTAGGCAATACAATGACATGGAAATTAATGCATTCCTGGAAAAAGAAAATAACGCTTGACAAAATATCGGCCAAAGGTCATAATCTATAATGTCTCCCCTGAGGTGAACGTAGCGGACCCGTAATGGGAACCTTCTTGATGACCTCATACCTCTGTTCCAAGATTGATGTTACGCGATATCGCGCGTCAGAGCGTAGGTAGTGGGAAACGCTCGACTGCCACAGCCCCAGTGGGAGTGGACAGTGGACAATACAGGATCAAGTATGACGAGAACACGAACTCTGGAGAAGGATCTAGAGAAATTAGTAATAAAAATATTCGAAGTAAATAATTGATATTGAAATTTTTAGTACATGTTAATGTATATTCTGTATATATACATATATTAATAAAATCAATCGTTGCGGAGAAATTCTATTTAATTTTGACGTTATGGGAAATATTGAACCTTTTATATAGTGAACCAAAAATGTTGGTCCCCAGAAGTTCACCATAACCGGAGTCGAATGTGCTTTAGTAACTTCTCCCGAGCAAGACGTATACTGAGAGAGGAGGGAAATGTTAGAAGCAAACACACACTGCAAAGTACACTGCTATATGTAAACTGTGACGGACGCGGAAAGTTGTCTTCCTCATCGTAACGAAATTTAGATACGATAATTTAGGAATACACATATACTTTCCTGCAAGAATGCACACAATAACAAACTTGAACTCAAATTGTGGAATAGAAAAGTAGTTAATTTCGGCCTTACAATAAGTAAAGTATAGTAATCTAATTGTATTTATTTGTTTTCAGCTTAGATCTATTACTTCAAACACATTGAAATTCTTTCGCATTTAATTAATCACATTTAAATACTAATTAGATTCTCATACCTGTTATTTCTCAAATCAAGACGCAACTTAAATACTTTAATACACTTAAATTAAAAGGATATTGTTTTAGGGGATATATTCTACATTAGTCAGAGTTCTTATTTATTTATTTATTTATTTATTTATTTATTCTCATATTTACCACGCACGTTGATACTCATTCATACTCATGGCTACTATTCATTATACACTTTCTACTCCGTACACTCTCAAAGCCGACCTTCTGAAAGCCTTCACACATATAAACAATAATTTAGATGATCGTATCCGAAGGCTCGAAGAAGTCGTTCAAAACACTGACGGTTGGCCAACAATAGGCAACACCGCAGTAACTCCAAACGTCTATCCGCGAAAGCAAAGACACAATCACCACTACCAATCACGACTGAAAACAGATTTTCTGCTTTAGATTATGACAATGAGTTTCCTTGCCTTCCCAATCCTCACTACCCCCTCCCATCAGCGATACTTCTACCCACAAACCAACGCAAACAGGTTAGCAAGCGCAAAGGAACAAAGACACGTAGAGTTGCGCAACCTGGTCCACAAGTAAACAAGGACATTCCCACTGAGCCCATCAAAAAGGTACTGATTTTAGCAAATAGCCATGGGCGACAAATCTCCTCCCTTCTCAGTGGGTAACAACCATCCAATTTCTCTGTCACGGGTGTGTTTAAAACTAACGGTAGTTTCCCGACGTGGCCAGTGAGTTGGACAGCCACACAAAAACTCTCACCAAACGGGAGGTAGTCATCATCATAGGAGGGCAAAATGCCATCAATTTGGGTGGTCACTTTACGCCTAAACAACTGGTTGACAAACTACAACGTGCCTCCCAAAACACGAACGTTATAGTCTCGACTCTGCCCTTCTGGTACAACAAACCAACACTGCAAAGAAATTAAAAACGCAAACAACCTATTGAAACTGCATCTGAAAGACACACATGTTAAATTATTTGAGCTAAACTTTCTCTCAGAAAAAAATCTTCACCCGGCATGGTTTTCAACTGAACCTTGTCAGAAAACATGCACTCGGTAGCGAGCTTGCAAAACACATCCCTTCACAACATCAGCAGTGTCCTGCCGAACATACATCCCCACTCACATCTTCTTGTTCTCTTCTATCCTCTTTGGACCCAATTACTTTATCCCTTGAACCTTGTACTACCTCTCCCATTATTCATTTATATACATTTGTCCCCCTCCTTCCTCTCCTCCAGTCACTGCTGAGGCACGATACTCGACCACGCACTCGAGGTAAAAATGAGACAAAGACAAATAAAAAGCAACTACAGTTAAATGCAGCAGAGAATCATCCGTGTCGGTACATGCAAACTATTCTAATAATACATCATAATGTGCTATCTCTTTCAAATAAAATAAATTTATCGAGGCACTGTGGTCTAGGTTAAATAGGTTTTTTGCATTATAGAACATTGGTTGTCTCATAATGATCTAAACACACCCCAAATTTCTAGTTTTTACCTTGCATGATGGTATTGTAGAGCGAGGGAATCAAAAAAGGGCCCTGTTTACGGAGGTTTTTGTATTACGTAAAAAATATTGATTCTATCTTGTTGGAATTCGATTTATATGCAGTTGAAAAAGTTTTTGAAACAGTTTTGAGCGTAGTAAGATGTACGACTATCTTACTTTGCATCTACAGACCTCCAACAAAGCGAGCTTTAGATGATTTCATTTTCTTAAAAATCTAGAGATACCTCTGTACAAAATTAGTAACCTATCTTTTAAATCCAATGTTATATGTGGAGATTTCAATATCGATTTTCTGAGCGAATCCCACGAAAAGGAAGCTTCTCAATTTATTGCGTTATTTTATTTTACATATTACAGTGAATGTACCTACACGGAATACGCTTAAATCACAAAAAGGAATAGATCAAATTATAATTAACAAAACCACAAATAGATATGAAATAAAAACTACCAATCTAGGTGCTAGTGGCCACGAAACACACATTCTTACAATTACTAATAACATGAACACTGACGCCATAAATAATACACGCATGTGCAGAGGATTCACTAAAGTTAACATAAAATTATTTACGGACTATGCTGAAGGAATCATGGGACACAATTTATAACGCTGTTGACACAAATGAAAAATATAATCTATTTTTTTCAAAGCTTTCATTTCACTTTAACGCATGCTTTCCTCATAAAAAGATAAAATCAAATATTTTACGGAAAACTAATAATTGGATCACACAAGGAATTTGAACATCGTGTAAAAACAATCGTACGCTTTACTTTATTTCAAAGCATCATAATGTATCACCCGGTTTCCATGTCTACTTGCGAGAATACAAATAAATTTTAAGGAAAGTATTAGTTCAGGCAAGAATAATAATAAAAAATTAGGGATGTTAGAACCCTAGTAACAAAACTGAAGCAATGCGGAATATCGTAAGAAATACAACCACATCATCTCGTTTCTTAGTAGAGATTGTTGTATTAAAGGATAATGAAAGAGAAGCAAGTAATCCGGCAAAAGTGGCAAATCCCTTCAATCAGCACTTTTCTGGAATTACGGCTGAACTCGCGAAGGGACTAAAACCGAAATATTCACATTCCTTTCCCAAAACATTTTCGACACGATGTTTATTTCTGAAGCAACTTCTAACGAAATCCTGAGGATAGTGAGTAAACTAAAAAATAAACATTAATCTTGTTTATATGAATTTCCGGATTGTTTATTGAAAACTTGTGTACCTGCCTTTGTACACCCGTTAACTGACATTTTCAATGCTTTTTCAAATATTTCCAGATATTTTCAAAACGGCAAAAATTAACCCCCCCTTTTTTCCTTCTCTTTTTTTTTCTTTTTTTTCTTTTCAAAATCAAAATTACCGGCTAATTTCTCTTTGATTCTTAATTTCTCTTGTCAGGTTTCTCAACAATATTAGAGAGGCTTTTCTACACGCGAATAGAAACTTTTCTCAAGAAAAACGAAGCGTTTTCAGACTGGCAACACGGTTTTAGAAAATCAAATTCTACGGAAACTGCCATTTTTTTCTTTTCTTAAAGATGTTGCTTCATCATAGGATCAAAATGAACCACCCATGGGAATATTTTTAGATATTTCGAAAGTTTTTGACGTTATTGAACATTAATATGTGACGTTATTGATCATAATTATGCTATCAAAATTATCTTCTAATGTAATTCGTGGTATCGTCGTAGATTGGATAAACTCATACCTTAAAAATTGTAATATTTAAAGTATTTAAAATATTAGTAAAGTAAAAATAAAGTAAAATATTTAAAAAGTTAATATATGTACTTAAGAGGTAAGAAAAGTAAGTATCAATTCAGTATTTTAAGCATTTCATAGCAAACCATTCTAAGGATAAAACCCGTTTAAGGAAAGAAAGAGATTCATTATAAACAGGGTTTACAATTCTTAACATTGCTACAAAAATTAATTTTTATTTAATTTTTATCCCTTTAAGTAAATCATATATTAATTACTTTCAATTGAAAATCTGGGTTTTATATACTAATTTAAAGCCATATCATAGGTATGGATTTTTATTTTCGCAAGGTATGGTGGAACAGTATTAATAAAGAAAAAAGTCTTAAATGTTGTTTAACATACTTTAGTTCCATTGCTTTTGGCTCGTGGGGAAATAATTAAAGAGCACTCTACAGAAATCCTTTTACAGTGTTTTATTGAGTCTGAAACTCCTTCACTGTAATTTATAGATATCACGTGTGTGTACGATCAGTGTTTCCAGCCAAAGATATACAATTTTTGACACTACACAGTAGTTAAAACATAATTTTTCTTTTACCTGGCAGAATTTCAAATCAATATGAAAATAATTTTAACATGAGAGGCAGGGGAACTGACTAGTGTGTTGTTTACTTTTTCAACTGCGAAAATATAAATTGTTATTTACCTTATTTTCCGTACTTTTGGGTGTTCCAGAGTCAACAGAACATCCAAAGGCAGGGTGTGCAGAATCTGTTGCAAAATCTCCGGTGGTTCATCCCTTTGATGCTGCTGGTAACAATACATTGCCTACCCCTTCTTTAGACGATTCTTCCAATCCTGAAAGTGCCTCTGTGATGGGAGTGACTGTCCGCTCTGTTGCTGCAGCAGCGGCTGCTGCATTGTCAAGCTACAAAGGGGAACCTCCTGACCTCACGCCAAAGGTACCTGTGAACTCGGCTGCAACTACTTCACCAATGTCCAACTCTTCTACTAGTTCGCGTCCAGCTAATGTTCCTCACCGAAGAGCTCCTCGCGGGCGCCCTGGAAAGCAAGGCAGAGGCTCAGCTGTCCATTCCTCCAACAACTACCGCCAAACCAGTGGCAGTCGCCATGTGAATGCACGAGCCGCTGCCACAAGCGGAGCTGCCATGGACGGTGTTAGGACTCCTGCCTCTCTGCCTGATGTTTCGGCTGGAGCTCCTGCCCAACCTCTGGAGGCAGATGGGCCACCTGTCATATCTGTGCCATGCAGTATAAGCAAAGAAAATCCTCCGCCGAAACCGTTCGTAGCTGTTGGTGAGTGTAATTTTCTTATGCTCTTCAGTGAATTTTTAATGAAAAAAGTACATTTCTTGAAAAATAATGAACAGTAAAAAATGTACTTATTGAATAAATACCTTTAACTGTATTGACACTCTTTTGAAGCCGAAATCTTGGAGGTGTCAGGACCCACTTTTAAAGCCGAATTCTGGGAGAATTCTAGCCCATAGGCCATCCTTAGTTCAAGGGAACCGATAATAGGAAATTCTTGTGAATAGTCAATATGCTGAATATCTACAGTTAAAGATGCCACTTATTTTTATGTCATGGTGTTATATTCTTGTCTCTATGAACTGAAAAAAATTAATACCCGAGATAGATATTGTGGTCCCAAAATCTTTCGGTTAATATTCGTGTAATGTAAGAATTATTCTCATGTAAACAATGAAGCATATTAAACCTCCACAATCGGTGCAACAAAGCATTCCTCGTAAGGTAACTTGCCTCATTGATCCAGGCTCCTCCTTTAAAGACACACATGCCTATGAACGAACAGAATCGTTCCTGCACGTCGCAAGAAGAACACGCCAATATTCACTGGAGACACACTCACCGTGTTTCGCTATTGACACATTTACTTCATTGCAAGCTCAATTGGGAGCCGTTCAACTCACAAATCACTTCGCAATAGCTCTACGACTGCACACAAACCCTAAAAATAGTTACATTTTAGAGTTTGCATCAGTCAACCCCTGGAGGTCAGTAACGGTTTCAACAATACCTCCATCTTTAGCCGATAGCATGCATAGCGCTCTTATTTTTGGTTGCCGATAACCGTATTCGTTTGTTGTTGTTTTACTTTCTCGCTACCACTTACGCACTAGAGATAAAGTTATACAATACTGCGGGAAAAATATTCGTCAGGAAAACTCCTATTGGCGAACCCTGGTAACGAAAATGTGGGTAAATCCAGTATCTAAATGGGGGGGGGGGGTCTTATCACGTGGTGTAGCTGAATCGGTTTTGTGGGCCCATGATACCGAAAAATCGATTGACGGCGAAACGTCTAGCCGCCTGTGAACAACGCTAACGGATAAATTGATTTTCTCCAAAATTAGCGTTCCCTACCGATCTGGCTGGCCGCGGCCTCATAATTCGAAACCAACATTTTAATTTTGGGGGTACTTCCATGAAGACTTTGAAACTACTTCAAAATTTAAAAAAAGAAGGCTCCAACGTTTTTGATTAAACTTTGTTATTGGATTGTCTGAAGGACGTTTAAGAGCGTGATGCTGGTCTCATGTTCGTAGAAAACCTCGTTTTCGAAAATTGCAAAAGTTCAAACATTTTTCGGCGTCCTTGCATGCCTGTGTCATGTGCTGAAAAAAATGTAAACATTTTCAAAAATAAGAGTATGTGCTGTTGTAGCACCATTACATTTGTTTACATCAAAATCCTTTACAGAGTGTATAGATATTAGTCCTAATGGGCTGATGACAAAGAAGCAAGCGTGTCTGTAAAAATAGAACCTTTCTCATCACTGTTTATCTTTATTTTTTTTATCTTTAAAATGAAATGGGTTTAGAATGCATTGAATTCATGGAAATGCATACTAAATTTAATAGTTTAAAACTGTACAGGAAGATAATCCCTTTCTCAATCGAGAACAGGTTCAATAACATGAAATTTGCAAAGATTTCTTGTGATATTGAAAATTGTAACAAGCATTTTACAATGGCATTGTAAAATACTTGTTACTAGTGCTATCATTTTTATATTAACAAATGATGTTAGACAAAATAATAGAAGCTTACCTACCGCTAAAAGGTGAAATCAGCTTTCCTGCATTGCTTGTGAAACTTGGAAGTTATTTGGCACATTCTGTATATCGCAGTGTTCTATGATGTAGTGACCTACTCTCTCTCTCTTTCCAACCCTAGGTTCTGGAATTCAAATCTCAACCACCATAAATAAATGTGTTTGGGATGCTTTGGGGATGGTTTGTGGGGCAAGTTTTCTTAGTTGGCCATTTTTGACGTCTTTAATTCCAATATGTGAAACACCAAAACTACAGCCACATCAACAATACGGAACATTTATTTAAGTGGTGGGTAAGCTCGAAGCCTCTAATACTGGCATGAATGTGACAGAAAGATTGCACAACCAAGTGTAATTATGTACATTACGAAATTATCTGGAATCTGCAGTTTACTGGAAGTTGTACCCAGGGCAACTGAGAGAGAAGGGGGAGGGCGAAACACACCCAGAAATACATACATTAATTTTAGTGTTTACATACAAGAAAATGAAATAATGCTTGATTGAAATGAATTAATTTCCTCCACTCTACAATTTTTACATTAATTCTATTTCATCGAGAAAGCCTAATTCCTTTAAAGATTTTATTACACTCATGGCCAATTTCAGTCTTTCTTTCATTATCATTCTATCCTCCAAATTAATTATTCATCTTATTAAAAAAAAAAAACAAAATCATTTACACACAGGTTTATTCTCCTAGTCATTCGGCAGTCTATTTCAATTATATCTTAATGACCGTTTGCTGGCATAATTCCAATACAATCATTTGCATCTGAAAAATTCACCAGTTGATTGATCGCACTAGCATACATCTATCCTGTAATATTCATAGTTTTGATGATGTTTATGCTCAAATGTTTAATGTGAATTATGCAATCATATTTATTTCCTCCTTAAATGATATTGTATCATTAAAACTATGTGTAATGCTTCTGTTGTAGGGAAACCAGAAGTTGTACATGTAGTTCATGTGAAAAGTCCATCATCTTTTTATGTACATCGGGACCAAGATAGATCAATTCTTGAGGACCTCCAAAAATTTCTTGATGCTTGTCCTGAACGTGATTTTTCACCACCAAATTTGGTACAAATTGGTATGTTATATTTCCTACTAATTTATTTTTTGTCTCACTCGGTTCACTCTTCTGTGTTGTCTTATGAGATAACATCATATTTCATCAGTAATTCAATGTGACATCATCATCATCATCATCATTATTATTATTATTATTATTATTATTATTATTATTATTATTATTATTATTATTATTATTAATGACACTATCATTAAGTATGTTATATATGATGCTTTGTTGTAAGTATGTTATACATGATGCACAGTTTTAAGCACCGACACTGCCAGCACCAAAATCCAAAGCATGGTATTGGTTAGGGAATTACTCCCTTGGACATTAAACAAAATGTTGAGTTGTGCGTGTTAGATAAAGTAAATAGTAGGCATACTTGTAATCTGCAAAACATGTTACCTCTTCATCTGACCACAACTCAGAAATGGTGCAATTTCAAAATCCTGCTGGTGGTAGTGTTTCTTAGACCGTAATATACAAAAGACCTTTTTGGACATCATATAACATTTTTGGAAGTTGAAGTCTTCTGGATGCCCCTGCTCTGTATCATGGATGGACAGAATCTTGCAGAAAATCAAATTCCGCGTACAATTAAATTAAAATAGTTGATAATCTGTGCAATTTAATCTCACAGATATAAATATTTATTAATAAATTCTTAGTAGTGTTACAGTGATTACCCACTCGCATTACAGGACATGTATGATGTTGCACAGAGTTCCAGGTCTGGTCGTTCTAAATGGATTCCAGTATAAAGTTTTTTTAACTTAAAAAACAAATAAAATTAAAATATGGAATTTTTGCAGAGGGTTCAAATCATAACAACACCAATAGGGCTGACTGTTCAACGTTGGGATCCAGAATTAAGCAATTTTCGCATTTTAAACGTGACTTACTAAGTGCAGAATGCACACATATTAGATTATTATTATTATTATTATTATTATTATTATTATTATTATTATTATTATTATTATTACTATTATTACTATTATTATTATTATTACTATTATTACTATTATTATTATTACTATTATTACTATTATTACTATTATTATTATTACTATTATTATTATTATTATTATTATTATTATTATTATTATTATTATTATTATTATTATTATTATGACTACTACGCCGTAGTCGGCGGCGTCTACTTCGACGACGACGACGACTACTTCGACGACGACGACGACGACGACGACGACGACGTTTACTTCGACGACGACTAGTACTAGTACTATTACTATTACCATCCAACATAACCATCCTGAACCCTATTACCTGGGTACCGAAGTCATTGCAGAGGATTGAAAATGGTAAATTGGGTGTGGTTAGTTTAATATTAAAAATATGTTTTCTCATATACATCTCAATTCTAATTTTTCGACATATTTTTATTAGGCCAAATGTACATTTGCAAGTTTCTGGTAGATGATAAATGGTACAGAGTTACTGTGAAAGACTTCACAGCAATGCTCAATCCTCCAGAAAGTCGAGATGCTATAGTGGATGTTTTTTATGTGGATTATGGTAATAGTGATCGTGTGCAACTTTCCAGGTAGGTTCTTTATTGAAGGAAATGTAGCATGAAGATAAAGTGCTTATTATGAATGAAAATTCAATTTGTTTATTGTAGGTTAAGGCCCCTGCCAGCTGAAGTTGCTGATGTACCTCCATATGCTCTGCATTGTTCGATTTTTGACCTCCACCCAAGAGAGGGGAATGCTTGGTCAAATGATGCTCACCGAACATTCTGTAAAATGGTGAATGGGTAAGTGATGTTGATCGCATGTTATTGATTCTCACTATTTAATGGAAGGTTTATGTGTATTAGCTTTCTTCAGCGTACAAAGAGATGCAACTTTGTGATCATATCTTGTTGATATCATATCATATCAATACTTGTTGAAGGTATTTCATTGTTTTCATTTTCTTTGCCCATCATGTCCTACTTCTTTTTTTTCTTTTTTCTTTTTCCTTCTTCATTCTTTAATTTAAAAAAAAAAAAAAACATTTCTGTCGCAAATTGGTCTTTCTAAAGAACATGTGAACGTGTAGTCATACCCACCAAAGCCCAGTCATATATTTTTTCCTGGGGGTTTACATATGAAACATTATTAAGGAGGATCAGCATTTCTTCTGGGTCTTTTTTTATGCTTCAGGGTTGAGAGTTGTTAGTCTTGGGGGTATGAAAGATGAAATGATGATGAATATGAGGGGTGAGAGGATTCACACACACACACACAGACAAACACAAATCCACCCTTGTCTGAGGCAGGGTTCAAACCCTACCTTAATGATGTCTACCATGTGACTAGCACTTCTTTCTTTTATTTTAGTTATTTTTATTTTTACTTTACAATGAACAGCAGGTTATTCCATTAAAGAACTATTGCAATTTAATTTCAAAAATGGGATAATTTATAAGCCCAACAAGGGAGTTCATGAACAGTGGCTCTTCTTAGCACATTTTTCTTCATGTAGTAGGTGTTCCTTAGGTTGTACCAAATTCGATGAAAGTAAGAATGCCAGTTTTGTGCAAGACCGTGAAATTTTCACTCATTGTAGAAGCTTTGTGAATATTACCTTATTAGCCATCTTGACAATATAAGAGAGATGGGCTTCCCATTTCGCACCCCTAATGCAAGAGAGCCATATCTCTGAAGAATTGAAAATTGAGATACACCCATTGTTAGATTCCTTATTTTCCATTACATGATAAACAACAATGCCATTTCTTTCTTTTCATAAATGGACAAGTAATAGCAATACAATTTAAATTCAATTCCTGTTTTTATATGTGCTTGAGAAAACGTCCAAAGGCTTTTCTGCGAAGTGAGTGATTTTGGAGTTGTATCCCTGAAGCATTAGGACTGCCTGTGACCTTCAGTTATATAAATTCCAAGGTCCTACATAATCGATAGAATTAACATACTCACCAATGTGATTAGGTAACTTGGGGTTATTTTTCCTAACATGTATGATGGACCATTGGCATATTTTAAGGAGATCAGCCACTGTGTAGTTCAGCTTGGAACTGCTTCAAGGTCCATTGAAGTTGAGTGTTACTATTGAGTGTGTTAAAATAATACTTTGTATCGTCAGTATACTTCACAAAATGTTAATCCATGTTGTGGGACAAGTTGCTAATGTTCAAGATGAACAAAATTGGTCTAAGTACACAGCCTTGAGGGACTCCACCAATAATTGTCCTTCTAAATGACTGTTTCCAATTCTAACGCATAAGCTGAGATCTTCAGAAAAGGCGAGTATTCAGAAAAAGAAGTCTTCCCTGTATTCCCAAGTGCTGAAGATTGAGTAGCATTTTGCATTGTCAAAAGCCTTAGAGAAAAAGTAAATTATATCAATAGGAAGGTTGTCTAGTCCAAGTGGGCAAATTTGTGTTAACTTTAAGGAATGAAACAGTGTTGGCTTGGTTGGATACACCCAGTTGTCATAGCATGGTTCAGTATACTATTAGCTATAATTCTCCCCATAATTACATAATATAACTGGTGAGACAGGTAGTTGCTGGGGTTGGTTTTACTTTCTTTTCTTAAGATAAATACGACATCCACGGTTTTCTAATCAGCTAACAGGATTCCAGATCCTGAATCAGACAAATGAATTTATGTAGAGTTGGGGCAATGTCTAGTGAACACTCATTTAAGAAGAGTGGAAGAATTTGATCTGGTCTAGCTGCAGGCTTTGGATTAAGGCTGTTGAGGTCACAAATCACAAATTCATATCAGATAAGTTTCCTCAGTTGGTGATGTATTGAAGTCAGGTAAAGTGCCTTCAGATTCTATTGTAAAACATTTCTAAAAGGCATCAGCAATTACTGGAGGGTCAGCTGTAGCTTGACCATTGAACAAGTGAAGAAACAGCGTGATAGATTTTGTGAAAGAATTTTGTCCTTGGATATGTAAACAGAATTGTTAGCCCCCTGCTTGGGCTATGTTGTGTTCAAAGATCATTCTACATATCTACTTAGTTATACAATTTCGTTGAATCTTGTTATCATTGTAATGTGCCTGAAGTTGAGCAAGTTAGAATTTTTTTCTAAATCTATTCTTCTTAACGCCAATGAACTGTAAAATGTGGCTAATTCAGGGTTTGGACCTCATTATCTATTTGTTTCTCTGGTGAATGTGTATTTAATGCTTCAACAATGCCAATATCTTAATCTCTCCAGGTTACAATATCTCAGATTGATATAAAAATGGTGCAAGTGTAATCTGTCTGAGGAATCTTGTTACCTAGAAGGGTTCAATCAATAATCATGTCTGGTTGTTAAGACTTTACAAGTAGACTTTACATTCACTTGAGACACATAATCAAATTAGTGTTGATTTCTCAAATTGAGCTTACACTTCAGATTCTGTGATGCCATTTGTATTATAAAAGCGACAGTATCCCGTTTGACTAGTGTTGGCAATGACCATAAATAACAGGTCGATAAGAATGAAATTGGCACATTTCTTAACTGTTGAATTTTCAATCCCGGTCAGTACTACAAGGTGCGTTAATAAGTAATGCTGCCAAATTCACAGAAAATCATTTTCTGATAATATTCATGAACATATTCCATAATAATTAAGCCTAGATAAGACCTATAATTAAGATTAATACACTAGCCGCTATTTGAATATTCCAATATGAATATTAAAAATAATTTCAGTGAAACTCCCTTTATATGCGTCACACCTATACGTTTTTCACGTTTATACGTTTTTGTGCCAGAGCGCTCCCGCGGAGAGACCTCCCGGCCTCTGAGGTGACTTCCCGTTAATGACATTTGTAATATGGAAGCTCGACTCTGCGTAGCTGAGGGGCAAGACCGTGCCAACCCACTGGGGTTATAGTGCTCCCGGGCCACCTCCAGCAGCGGGAATTCAAAAGATTTCAGAGTTGCTGTGGGAAGGGAACTGGAGACGGGATACATGTAATTTCTGAGAAACCTATATTTTTGCCTTTTTTTAAAATTCCAATCTCACAATTAAATTTAAATATAACATTTTAAATAAAAACATAAAATATACATTTATAGTTAATTTTAAGACTTCAGAGATAAATTTATTGAGATTTTAAGACTTAAAACCTAATCAAGGAATAAGTTTTGTGCACTACTGCACCTGTAGGCGAATCATAATGTTAAACACACCAAGATAACAGACCTTGTTCATTAGTAATTTTTTTAAACTTGATGTTGAATTCCTTTTTGGTAATATCTTTTTTAATAAAACGGTAGGTAAATATTGAGTTTCTATTTTGCTGATAATATTCAATTTCAGTGAAGTGTTTTTCGTACTTAATACATTTTCCTTTCAGTTCCCTGAAAAACTTTTACGTGAAGTTTAACTGTAGATGAATAAACCTGCCAAAATGTTTTTTCAAAAGCCATGCCCATATATTAAAAGCAGTTAAATATGCTCATTATGTGCAAAGAGAGACTAAACATCTGATGTGTAGGCAGTACAGACATGTAGAGGTGACTTAGAGACTTTGTAGAGTTGTTGTTAAGCAACCCTTCTTAACTCCCATTTTGCATGCAACAAACAGTGATCGCTTAATACTGATTTCACTGAATATCATAATAATGGTTGAAATTTATTATTTATTGGTTATTTGGGTGCTACATAAGTCACTTTTGGTATTTTGTTTACAGAGTTCGTGTTCATATGAATGTGATGAGCTTCTCGGATGATGTCTATTACATTGATTTATGTGCAATACCAGGAATGAAGCATTGCAATTTTCCTGTTTCTGTGCGGGATGCTATGGTGTTTATGGATCTGGCATACCTTGAAGATGAAAGTAGATTGAACATAGTAAGAAAAAATATATACTTTAATTTAAAAATGTAATAATTAATAATGTAATAATTAAACAAATACAATTTTAATTTTTTATATTTCCCATTAAAAAGATACGCAAAATTCATTTCAGACCCCTCTACATTTATTTATAATTAAACTAGACATTACCATTTCCAATTCATCTAAATTAAATTAAAATTTCCAATTTAAAACTTTAATTTTTACATTAATACATTAATAGTATTTGTGTTGTGAAGTAGAATATGGCTAAACCAAAATAAATCTAAAAGAAATAGAAGTCATTGATTTATTGAATCCCAGCATTCTTTCTTGAACTGTCTTTGCGCCAAAAATACATGGGGAATAAAGGAAATTAAATTCAAAAATTTCACTTTTCTGTGGCATTATTTCAATGATAATATTTCACAAAATTTTGATCAGTTTTAGTCAAAATTTTATTTGGACTTAAGGTGGATGCCTTCTGAAACATAGTTTGGCAATTCCTAGAGATAAATATTTACCCTGTATATTTATAATTAAATATCAATTTCATAAATAATAACCATCTCTTTACAGAGACTGGCTTCTGCAAGGTTCGATAGTGAGTATCTTAAAGAAGAACCACTGAGCAAGAGTGAGAACTTTCCTGTAGTGTTGAGTCACATTGATAGCCCATCTCGATTTTATGCACAAAGGGTAAGTATGGTCATTATTTCTCTCATGTTTATTATTATTTGAAAATGTCATAATACACTTTTTACCCATTTTCAGAGAGGTACTCATGCTGAGTATTTGACTAATCTTCTAGATGACATGAGTCGATACTATAAAGAAAATAAAGATGATATGATTTATGATCCAGGAGTAGGTATGTAAATGGCAATTGTATTAGTATTTGTGTGAATATTGTCTTTTGAAACTCTTAAAGTATTACTTTCAAACCTCTGTGTTTCCTGTCAGGAATGCCCTGTGCTGCCCAGTTTTCTTTAGATAAAGGATGGTATAGAGCAAGAGTTTTATCCATTCCTAGAAAATCCTGGGTAGAAGTATTCTATGTTGACTATGGTAATCGTGAAGAAGTTCCATACACAAGCATTAGGAAAATGCCAGAGAAATTCATGCGTATCCCCCCTCAGGTTGGTTTGGAATTTCAGAGATTTAACTGATATGCCAATGACTTCCTCCTTGTTGAGATACAGTTGATCTTGAAATTTTAATAATCCAGATTTCGCTTTATAGCAACTAACGTAGTATTATTCCTTTTCGAACTAGGCTATTGAATGTGCTTTAGCAGATGTGATGCCTACAAAAGGCAATAAATGGCTGAAATCTGCTACGGAATTCTTTCTGAATTCTACCAAGGATAAAGAACTGAGATTGCTTATTGATAATGTATCAAAACAATGCACCAAAGTGATTCTTTATGAAGAAAAAGAAAATGTTGATATCTGTTTGAATGCTCTACTAGTGAGAGAAGGACATGCCTTGAGTATTGGAGTGGGGTAAAGTAGAATGTTAATATTATTTTAAAATATGTTTTTTACTTGCTTGATATGAACTTTTGTTGTTTTTTTATTATTTTAACAGTGCCAGCCTTGTTCAGTATATTAAAGTTGAAGCTGCTTTGCCTCCTGATGCCAAACAGGTAAATTATATATTATTTCTTAACTTTCATGAACTTTTAAAAAGTAACCCTTGTTGAGAAATAAGGAATAAAAGAGAGATTGAAAGAGACTAATAAAATTTAGTCAAAAGATATGAAGATAAGTTCAATACACAAGTCACTAAAGCTATAAAGAGTATGTACGAATTCAAGCAAGTGATGTTTCAGCATTGGAAGAAGAATTTTATGTCATATAGTACTATAGTAAAGAAAGAACTACTAAAGAAAAAATTAAATATCGATCTATATTTATATTTCATGTATTGTTTAATATTAAAATAATTATAATATCTAATTAATTCAACATTGTCGGGATAATTTGCTGAAAAAATGGTAGGTAGTGATGAAACCATTTATGAAATCTGTAAAAAAGACGAAAATGATGAAACATTGATGTTTGATGAAAAATTGAAGATCTCTTGGACTAGATGGTATACCAAAGAATTAAGAAAAACTAGCGCAAATAAGTTATTTAGGCAATTAGCCACACAATTAGTGAAACCACAGATTGCTGTTGTGTTTTACAGAGTTTGGACTGTAGGTACGCTGTGGTTTGTGGTACATAGTGGTTCAGAATTGAAAAATACCTAGAACGAATATCTAAAATAATTCATTGATGCTATTGTTTGTGAGAAACTCATGAATAGTATGCCAAGGATCTTGAAGAAAGTTATTCCAGAAGGGCGGCTTTTCGTATGAAAAGACAGTTTAACGAGTTAATTTTTTTAAAGTTAAAATGTTTCAGTTTATTGTAAACACAGTAAAACCCCTCTTTTATACTTTTCTTGGGACCCTAGGGAAAATGGTGTAATTTGCGGGATATGTAAATGAGGGAAAATTATTTTTATATTCACACTCTTAGTCCCTGCCATCCACTGATAATAGCCTTTGATGGTGCAACAATTCACTCATTATTGGATGGAGGAAGGACAATGGTATTTCTACTGTAAGAAAAGAACGTGTTTATATTTTCCCCAACTAAACAAAAAGGGTTTTTCTCGGCTGGTCATAATGATTTCCAACAAGTCTACTTTAAATTTATTTATAATAATAGATCAGTGGGTTCATGAAACGAATTTACAGTTAAAAACGTACGAAGAATCCCATACTTTCATGTTTGAGTTATTGAAGGATGGGAAAAATTACGTGTATTGTAGAATGAAAAAGGGTGAAAGTGTGTTAGGTGATGATTTAAAATAAACAATTGATCACGAGACTACCTTTCTTACGCCTGTGTCACATGAGCGTTGCGTTGACACGCGTTACATAACGCTCATGATGTCAGCTGCGTGAATGCGTGTGCATCCGAGTCACGTAACGCTCATCGTAGATTAACAATGTATATTGCGAAACGTCACACGAGCGCTCTTGACGGCGTGCGTTGTGTACACAGCTCAAACTAGAACATAGTCAAGAAAACGCGCGACGCCCGGTAGGTGACAACCGTTGACAACGTTCCAGATGGTGTTGTGGCAAGCAGACTGTTGTAAATTGCTGGAAAATTGGAATTATACTATCGTAAAAGCGGAGCATTTATAACATGAATATATGGAAACTAATAGGACCATTGAGAAATGTTCATTACGGGAAAGCATAAATTGCGGTAACGTGCGTTTACTGTACATACATTTTGGGGTAAGATATATGAATAATATAATAGTCAATTACCGCAGTGTAAAAGTGTACTATTACTCACCCCAAATTTGAAAATATTAGTAGCGTCCAAGAACTGGACCAGCAGTGGATGTATAAGAGAAAGTTAAAAGCATATCATAAAGAAAAGACAAATTATAGATCAATTAGTGTAACAAATTCTGTTTCTAGAATCTGGGAAAATTGTATGTTGCTTCTCATACTTCACATACTTGGAAAATTGAGTCAAGGTTGTTTAAGAACCAAACGGTTTTCGGCCAGGAAGATCTTGCATTGATGGAACATTTTGTCTTTGTCAAAAACAGATGAAAGGCTAGCACATAATCTAAGAGAACTATGGTCTTTATAGATCTCACAAAAGCCTGCAGCAACTTTCCATTGGAAAAATTATTGGAAATTTTCTGATATGCATGAATATGCAATTAATAACAGCAATTCAAAACGTGAACAGTGATGTGGCACGCTGTAACAAAATTGGAAAGGAAGTTATCGAGTCCATTTAAAATCTCTAAGGTCTGATGTGAGACAAGGATGCTGTATAGCTCCTGCTCTCTTGAAAACATATTTAAAAGTTGCTCTTGAAAATTTGAGATACGGATGTCAGAATATGAGTTTAGAAGTTAACGATAATAAAATTTTAAAATTTTAATTTAAAATTTAATAATTTAAAGTTAACAAAAAATAAAAAGCAAGACAAAGATAAAAATGTATAAATTGCTGGTTGAAAGCATTAGTGCATATGGCTCAGAAGTTTCGACTCTTAACCCTTCGATGGTCACGCTCAAAATTGGAACGTGAGTGTTTGCATGGATTCCAATTGTAATTCATTTAGAAAAACTTATTAACAATATTTTATGAACAAATCGTCTTTAGTTCAAAGATGGATGAGTAATTGTATCTAAAAGACTGAACAGTTGCAAAATACTATTAAATTTATTAGGATTGACGTACTACAAATTCTATGAAATACTACATAAACATGCATGTATTATGTCTTTAAACAAATATAATCAAATATCTGTGAGTAGATTTTTGTGTTCGAAAAGTCTTGTAAGTCTTGTCTATTTTTGTGCACTTGACATACTTTGCATTACAATTATTAAATAAAGCAGTTTGACAAAATTGTTTAAACATCTGGAGCCTCTATTCTCAATGAATTTCAATGTCAACATCAGATGAACATCTCACAATTTTGTTAATAAGCACTCCCTCTGCACACAATTTACCCAGTACTTTTGAATGCTCTTGTTTCGCTGACATCCACAGAGATAACAACCTCCTACGTTGCCCTGTGGTAACCTAGTAGAAGTCACATGTGTGTTGTTACTGTAGTCCGCACAGATATTCTCTCGTTCTTCCTTTTTATTTCTGGTTTCATAAAGGACAAAGCAAGATCCTGTAGAAATCAGTTTGTAGTCAACCTTTCTCCCTTGTTCTTTGCATAAACATTCGGAGCATAGATAGCAGCAATATTCATGCTGTCAGCTTAGGTCAGAAACTGAATTGTAAGTGGTCGCATGGTTTACTGTTGTAACCCAAGCTGTTTGTGGCACTTATCGCTAGTGCAGCAGTTATCACTTGAATCAATATTTCGTTATAATTCAATAGCTGGGGCCTTCTACAAAGATACTGGAAAGTCCATGTCAAAATTTTGCTAACTCTTGCTGAAAACAGCAAATGCAGAAGACTAGATTACGTTAGTACTCCTCTTAACCAAGTTTTAATTCACAGAGAAGCGCATAAATTAAAATCAATGGAAATGAACTATTGGCAATGCTCTTATAGCCTTACATTAATGGACAAAGTATCTAATGTTGACATAAAAATCAAATGGATATTGATATTGATATAAAAGATGTAATTGATATTAAAAGATTTAAATGGTATGGTCATATAAAAAAAAAGAGACAAAGCCTAAACTTAAAAAAAAAAGATTTAATCTGGTACCTTCTACCTTGTGTAAATTTTATTACAAATATAAAACATTTTATATATTCAAAATCTGTATTTACACAAAAATTCATTTCCTCATAATAAGATTCATCCTCACATTGTACGATTATCAATATTGTACTATTGTAATTAATTTTCTTGTGTTTGTTATGTTTAATTTTCAACGCCTTCTGCATCATCTGGCCCTCGACTCCCATACAGGATGTCTGGGGAGGAAACCTCAAAAATTCGAAAATAAGCTCTTAAGACAATATCTTAGCATATTTTTTCCAATAACTTACGTGGACACAGATGAGATGCAATAAGTACTCAAAATTTGCTTTGAAAAAAGTATTTCTAGGTAAAAATTTGCATTACAGTAGCAAAGAAACACTCCAAAAACATGTAAACTGTTCATTATTTACAAAAGAAATTAATATATTTGTTCAGAGAGAAAAATTAAGCGAGAAATAAAAAAGCCATCAAATTGTGTAAATTGGGTGCTTTCTTATTTCTGAGTTAATTTTTCTTTCTAACATTTCTTTTGTAAATAATAAACAATTCAAAAGTTTCTGTACTTTTATAATACAAATTTTTGCATTGGAATAATTTTTTGAAATCAACTTTTGAGTGCCTATTGCGGCTTAGCCATTCAGAATATCCATGTAATTTATTAGACACAATATGCTTAAAATTGTCTTACGAGCTAATTTTTGACGTTTCCTTCCCAGAGACCTGCATGTCAGAAATTTAACACTAAAAAATATGTTAACATTTTTCTAATGGTGAAGTTCCTTTGTTGGTTTAACAAAAGCTTGTGTAATTTTAGGAACAAACTCCACTATTCCAAGCCATAAAGCCTACAAGAAAAAAAGTTCGGAAAATGCGTAAAACAGATCGAGGAGGTGTAGGTGTGTTGGAAGCCAATGAATATTTGCCAGCTACTGATCCTTCGAAAGTTACAACATTCAGAGATGCCAACTCAGGACCACCTTGCAGTATGGCTGTTACTGTAGTGGCTATCAATTCTCCTGGTCACTTTTTTGTAAGACCCTGCATTATTGAGGAAGAAATTGCCAAGTAAGCTTTCATTCATAAATCTATTCTGTAGTTCCTAAAGAATTTACTACTGTGTTTTGGTGAGCCAGGGGTAAAATCATGTACCAAAACCACATCTGATATAAATCTTGATAATTTGGATCCTGTTATGAGCATCAAGCATGGTTTCCCAAAATAGTTACTTTAGACCTCTTTAGGGACCTTTATGAAAATTGTAATAAGAAGGAATACATGCAACTCATTTTCATTATTATGAAAGTTAAAATTAAGTATTCATCATAGTTCTGTTTTTTGAGGCCATATTTTTGTTAAGTTCTTTCTTAAAGTTTATAAAATGTTCAATTTTGGTTTATGTTGATACTCTGGTTTTCACAGTTTGATACAAGATATGCAGACATTTTACTCTGGAAAAACAGTTACTAAAACTGAATGGCAATTACAAGACAAGTGTTCAGTTTTGAGTGTAAAAGAAAAGAGATGGTATCGTGGCATCATTGTGGAAATAATAGACAATAAAGTGAAGGTACAATGATAGTAGACTATTATGCATTATGACATTAACTCCTTTTTTATATAAACTGATACAAAAATTCAGTATTTAGTTAAATGATTTTTTTAGAAAAGCTTTGTAAAAGTGTAATTATTACTAATTTATTTATTCAGAATTGATTGTGTCATTTTCAATATTAATATATTGTAGGTTTTTTATAAAGATATTGCGGGAACAGAAGTAGTTCCTTTTCATAATTTACGAGTTCTTCATGAGAGCTTTGTCAACATTCATAATGGATCTCTTCGATGTCACATGTTTGGAATACAAGCTGCTGGGGGACAAAAATGGTCCTCTACAGCATGTGAAATGCTTTCAGATCTTGTTTACAAAACTTATTCAGAGTTATTTATAACAAAAAAGGTATGTTGTTTGATTTACATTTTTAATTGATAATTTTTTCATTATATATTCCACATAGAGAAAATTTCTAATGCTGGAGGAAAAAGTTTCAAACTTGCGACAAAAATTCTTTTTTTGAGTATGTGATTCCCAAATGGTTTTCTTTTTCATTCTTTTGTATGTAGTATATTTAATTCTCAGATACTTAGTATAATTCAAAAAATCATTTTTGGGATCCTTGATTCTACAAAGGTAGTTTTCTCAAAAACATCTGTCACTAGTGCCTACATCCAAGAATGCTAGTTCTGTCAGTGACATCATCGAGCACGAACAATACAAATACTAGGATTGTTATCAAGGAGCTCCCTCAGTAATAGTCTGCTTACTCAGACACAACTGCCACTAGTAGCGGTGTACTAAATGATTAAGTTTTTATATTCTGAGAACAAATGTCTTTGTAAATTAATCTACCCATAAGAATCAAATCCATTTTTCTATTCATAAATGTTCTAGTGTTACACTGTGGCAAGAGCCACGATTCTATTAAATATCTGAAACTTGTTATTTATTCCAATTCCAATTGAGGGATCTGATTTTGAACTATGTTTACGCATAGATACTACTCTGGATACTCTAAATACAAAATACTATATTAAAATTCCATTATAATAGACCCTTAGCAAACCTCTGCATTAAAATGAACTTTTCAAACCTCAATTGAAACAGCACAAACCCAGAAGTGGTAACATGTTTTATAGGTTCATTTGTTTCTGAAACAATGATTATTCACTATCAGTATGTAGCTTCCCATTTGTTACATTATTTTTTAATGATCTCCTTTGTAACAGAGCTCATGTTGCTTCTCATTGGCGAATAACACCGAAACTACTAGATGATGTTGCAGATGATAACAGCTGAGACGGAGCAGTAATGCCAAGTTGTGGATGAGACTAATTCATAGTTTTCATAGGCACCTAAGAAGGGTTTTGAGTCAGCTTGAGAAAGAGAACAATCAGAGAGAGAATTTTGTTACAAATTAAACATGCATTTTAAAGCACATTAAGAATTTAAAAGTTCAGTGAACATAATGGGTCTCTGTATAAGAATCCAATCTTATTAAGAAGATAAATCTCAAAATTTAACATTTGAAATTTCAGGGAGAAATAGAAGAAAACTCATTACCTGTAGAATTGTGGGCTCGAGATGTTGTTTCTCCGGGCCCTTTGGAACCTAATCGCATTGATTGGATAGCTCTCAATCGGGTTCTGATTGAGAAAGGAATGGCCATTCCAACAACAATGTATGTATCGTACTTAAAAATGTGCATAATTTATCTATTTTTCCTCCTCCTCCTCCTCGAGTCCAATAATAACCTGCATTATTTACTGTGCTTGTTTCAAAATATATTTTTTACACCCTCTTTTACTCTCCCAGCATTTTTGCCTTTTTGACTCCGTTATTTGACTCGTCCATTCTGTTTTCAGATTAGTTTCTGCAGCATTAGTGAGTATTGAACAGTACTGCAGCTTCGTTAATTCTTACTGTAGGTTCAAGGTGTATGTATTTTTCTCTCATTTCATATCCTGTTACTCTGTTTGCTTTAATGACTTCTTTGAGCTTTGACTGCTTTAATGATTTCTTTGAGCAAAATACTTGAGTTTGCTATCCGAGATCCCAGGCACTGCAAGTACATTACTTGCTAAAGCATTTCATTTTTACAAACCTTTTTTGTACACAAGTTACATACCTTGCAACCACCTATGGAGTACACACATAATTAAATAAGATGCTATATTTTCTTGACTATAGGGTACCCCATAGGAAGTGAGGAACATACATACACCTTCACCACACCATGACTTCTAGTGGTAGAATATTGGGTGATAAGAAAATTATTTCTACTATTAGTAGTCATGGTGTACTCTTGTAACTTGTGTAAAAAATGTTTTTACTTTCTTTTATATGTAGTTTAGAGAAAATTATGTACGTAGGAAATGGATTTAGAGATTTCAACGGAAATACAAGTTTTGGAGTCCCCTAGTACCGAAAACTGTTTTGTTGCAGAACACCACTAAACACGCCTAAACTATACATAGAATTTCTTCCAAAATCAATATTCCTCGGTCGTTCTGGCTTGTCTTGAGGTGCTGCGATTTTGAAAAACCTTCAAATTTGGAGTACTGTGCACAATTTTTCAGACATATTCAAAATTTTCCCAAAAATGGCTTCAAATTTTTTCTTTAAATTTCTTGTAAGAATAAAGTAAAATACACTTGTAAAGGTTGCATATGTCTGATTTTCACAATTTACCCGGATTTTTCAAAAATTGCCAAAGTTTGAACATTTTTTGCCATCTCCCTACTACAACAAAATTGAAGATGGATATTTTCCTTCAAATGAAATTTGTTGTCTATAATTAGTTCTTTCATTAAGGTCATGTACATTTCTTTGCAACTTTTAGTAGTTTGTACAATATTGTGTGCAATATTTGCAATTTTAAAAAATTACAAAATGATTTTCTGTAAAACAAATTTGTTTTTGAACTTTTGGTGTGGTACAAGATGACATAATTGCTCTATTCTTTTGTTGTTTTTCTTCTTCAAAATTTACAAAAAATATTTTTTTTCTCTCTCGTTAATATTTACATTAGCGGCAATTTGTTCACATCATTTTAAATGTGTTCAACTGTATTAAGATGGTGCAATTGTAGCTGACTCATTTTTTGGTTGCTTTAAGTAATAGTGCTCGAGTGCTTGCTTGCTTGCTTGCTTGCTTCCTTTCTCATTTTGTATAGCCCTGAGGATGGAAATACCTTCTCCGAATGGCAAACAACCATGGTTTCAATTTCTTTTTGCTCCTTCTGACCAAGCCCCATTAACCTGACTTCAGTATATTATTTATAGTTAAGAATTATCTGTGTCATTCTAATGTTTTATTGCCCCTTTTTCTCTTTTAGGCCTGCATCTCTCGAAATATTGCAGACTGGTTTGCCGTCAGAAACTGCCAGATTTGAATCCACTGTCAGTATTAATGAATTAAATGTGCCAGAGGAAGAGGATACGGTAACCATTTTCTTATATACTTATTGTTACTCTTTTGTGGATACTGATCAGGTTACACACATTAATGACATGTAATAATTTATGATGATTTATGAAGGTAATGTTTATTAAATGTAAACGTAAAACGTGTTTTTTCTCTATAAAATCTGAACACACTACTATTGTGTAAAAATTGTGTGTAGCCGTTCATACATTCCTAGCCATCTTTTTAATGCATACTATTAGCAGAGAGAGGAAATGGATTGATTCATACAAACACAACCAGTTGAAGCCAATAAAATTCATGCACTACGACCATACTTCAACTACAGTAAAACCCCTTTTTTAACTCTTCAGGGGGCTGGTGGAAAAAAGTGTAAAATGCAGGAAAGTTAAAAAACGATAGGCTAAGCAAGTACTAATATTATTTATTACAGGAACTTGTTTATATAATTAAATTACTCATATTACCTTTTAGTAATTTACAAATTACAGTTATCATTCAATGGTGCTTCTGTTATTAATTATAGTGCACAACGTGGAAACAGAATTGAAGCTCCTTTGCTAACTCAACACATGTTCTCACATGCCCATCAACACGACGCAAAATCTCTATCTTCTCTTTCAATGAAATGCATTTCCTGTCTTTTCTTCTCCATATTATAGTCTCCACTATCTTCAACAACACAATTGTCACACAATTGCACCAAACAAGCTGACTACGAGACGAGACTATAACTACATCTACATAACTTGTGATATAACCAGAAATAACAGGAAATGGCTGACGCTACCTGAAAACACGGGTTACGTGAAAAGACTTCCGCCAAAATTGATTCAAAAATCAGTTTTGCCTAAAAAAATTGAAGAAGAAAAATTGTGTAAAAGACAGGAAGCACTTGATATTAAAGTTGTAAATTGCGGGAGGAGAATGTATTGTAAATACAGTCACTTTGATGGGACCAACAAAAAATTACGTTAAAGGCAGAAACAAGTAAAAACAGGGTTTTACTGTACATGGAATATAATAAATGTTCCACACATCCCAACATCTTAAACATTTTAAGACTTGCATAGAGATTAGGTTGCAGATCAAATTTAGACAGGTGGATCTAACCATGAGAGGCGGATGCAAGTATTTCAAGTTCTATATAAGCTTAAATATATAACACTGTAATCTAAACATAATGTAATGCATTTCACACATCGACTCCTCTCACTTAAGTTGCTGAATAAACTTATTTTCTTAAATTTATTTCTTTGTAAGTTCCCTTTTATACTTACGTACATTTCATTAATTTTCTTTGTCTTTGTCTTGTGTGGACTGTCTGTCACAACCACTGACAATTAAAAATCTATCATGACTGTATGGTTTCAAAAAATAGACTGCAACTTGAGCAGAGCATGTGAATATAACATTTAAAGTAATGCAATGAAATTCATCACAATTAATTCCCTTTTTGTCAGAGTTCCTCAGAAAGTGAGGATATTTTTGAAGAAGATGACAGTGGGAGACGAGAATTATTCCTTTTCCCTGAAAATCCAAGAAATCAGTGGCTACCTGCTTTACCGTTGAAAAAACATCGATTTATCGGTATGACTACTCATGTGGATGTTAAATGTCGTATCTACATGCACAACGTGGAAGGTAGGTGTGTGTGTGTGGTGGTGTTTTTGTTTTGTTTTGTTTTTTTTTGTTTTTTTTTTTTGTTGTTGTTTTTTTTCCATGGCAGAGCTAGAGTGGTAAATGAGAACAAAACATCTTAACATTGGATTACTAACAATATGAACTCTGTCTATTATTAAATATTTAGTAGTAAAGTATTAAAACTTATGTCTACTATTAAATATTTCATTGTTATAGATGGTTTTAAAAACTTCATTATTGCACACAATTTGTTTTTTATTAATTCCTGAACAGATAATGAATCATTGAAAGTGATAAAGGATGCTTGTACGAAGTTTGTTGGAGATTCAAAACCTAAACCTCAAGATATGTATTGGTTTGAAGGACAAATGTGCTTAGTTCAGTTTTTTGCTGATACATGCTGGTACCGTGGGAAAATAATGGCTGTGAGTATATATGTATTTAAAAAATCTGTCATAAACTTTTTCTGTTGTCAAAAAAGAAGTTGCTACTTTATCATTTCTGACATTTTTAAAGCAGGAGGACCCATCAATTAATATGCAATTTTGTATTTAGGTGAAAGAAAACAATATGTATGAGGTCTTGTTTGTTGATTATGGTAATATTGAACTCTGTGGTGTTGAAATGTTACGCAAAGATCTGATTGTAACACACATTCCAATATTGTGTCGTGCATTTCAACTGGATGAAATACAAGCGGCAAGTTTTTTAAAAAAATATTCCATATTGTCTTTTTCAATCTTTACTATTCTTTTTATTGTTAATTATTTTTGAAACTTTTCTGGGGGCGTGGTATAGGCCGATTGTGAAGGATTGTGGAAATTAGAGCATCTGGATTTCCTTCATATGACTCTAGACGGAAAAAACTGTCAAGTCTGTATTAAAACAGCTCTTGATGATCCAGTGCCCAAAGTAAGTATTAAAAAAAAAAATAATTAAAACTAACATTGTATATTTATCATTTCTTGTTCTCAGATATTCTTCAGCATGCTTATAAACAATTGTTGTTACAGGTGTCTCTGACTTTACCTGGGAACATTGACGTTGCTCAGCTTTTAGTGAGTATGCACTATGCAATATATTCCTCTAATGTACTAGGTAATAGTGAAGAACTGAACACAAGCTCAGAAGAAAGTGTAATCATTGAGAAAGAGGAAATCTTGGACTTGAATGATAGTAATATGGAAGGAGAGTTGATGAGATTAGAAAATGTAGTTAACTTGGCTGAACTGAGTAATGCTGACATTAGTGTTGAGGTAAATGTAGAAAAAAATAAGAATTATAGTAAGTCTAATGAGAAGCTTAGTAATGTCGAACATCCAGAAGAAGCAAAGGATGTTGACAAAAATGTCTGTGAACTGGAGTGTGAGTTAAAGGTTCGTGAAGAACCTGTAATAAGTGATTTTAATAAAAGAAAAGACTTTGTTAATGAATTAAATGTTGAAGATTTGAGTAAAAATAAAGTTCTTAAGAAGGAGAAATGTTTAGAAACTATTGTGAATGAAGTAGTTCAGACAGTTGACAATTGCAAATTAGAATCTTTCAGTGATATTAATAAAATAAAGCAAGTGTATGAAGAGAAAATATTTACAAAAGAAAATGATGAAAGTGATAAAAACTTCGATTGTACTCGTATCACTGAAATGAAGCTCACAAAGTGCGAGGAGAAACTAGTCCAGGATGCTGCATCAAGCATACCACATTGCAGTGAATCAGTTAATGTTCTCAATGAAGATGAGGTAACAACACCGAAATATGTATCATAACTGATAAGAAATTGATACTAATGATTCTGTTTTTAGAAATGAATGAATGTTTTCTGAAAAATTTCCAGAAACGCAGCTTGTCATATAAAAGAATGACTTTAGAGAACTGTAATTTTTTGACTGTTCAAGTTACAACTCTCATGGATAGCTTAACTGAGATAGTGATGATTCCAGAAAGAGATAAAAATGAGCGAGTAAGATATCACTTGATCCTAGTTTAATATATATTAGTTTCTTCGTCTAACAAAAGCGCAAGAATAATTTTTTCTAACTGATATTTTTGCAGATTGTATGCAGAGATGATTTTGACCTCATGACCTTACAAATTCAAAATGAGGCACCTTTACAGTCTCCACTAAAAATGCCTTACGTCGGTATGTGTTAAAAGAACCTTTAAGGTCTTGCTATTATAAAACAAGTACTTACGTAATGTTGGTATATTGCGTAGGGTCTTTTCCTAATACATGAAGTATTTTACATTGATTACATGAATGTATGTAAAATTTTTATTAATTTTATTTTATTTATTAAGAGGATTGAGAGTTTTTGTGTTAGTTGCAAAAATGATACTTTGCTCAACAGAAAATTACTTGAATATTTGATTTAAATTCATGTTTTTGTCTTTGTAAGAATTATTTTTTAAAGATACAAAAAGTACTGAGTAATGTATTTTTTGCCAGTTTTTTAGAATTTATGAGATAAATTAAACATTTAATCATTAGCTCAAATGATTCCATGACTTTCAGGTCAACCTTGTTGTGCACAATACTTTGAAGATGAACAGTATTATCGAGCAATTGTTGTGGAAATTGGGAAAGACAATGAGAAACTAAAAGTTGAGTTTGTGGATTATGGTAATTTAGAATGGATTGATGTGAAATGGTAAGCAATTCATTATAGAGTCAGTATGGTTAGCTATTTATATTAGTCAGATAATTCATAGATATTTAGAGGCTGCCACCAATGACGTTCTTAAAATATTATGCCTAAAATAGAAAATGGCACTTAGTCATATCTTAAGTCTTTTGGTACCAAATCACCTGAAATGAAAAATTCCCTCTCATTTTGCTGAATTTTAGATGTGTTTTAAATAATGAAGAAATAAGCTCTTTGTGTGTGTGTGTTTCTCTTTCTTTTGGGAGGAGGGGGGGTAAACATTTTTAAGGGGATGAACCATTCTCCAAAAGTCAAGCATAGATAATTGATTTTACCTTTTTCTATTTCAATGCAAAGCTTTTTTTATGAAATATATGTATGTGACCTAGATACATGACAAATTTACTCTAGAGCAATTTTCTGTTTGTTATTATTTCGAAGATAGAGGGATTGTAATTCAAATGTTTAAACGAAAAGAACTTTCTGCCATTGAATTCAGTGTATCCACATTATACATTAATCCACCAACAATGCTTATTTTAGCCGTAAGTAATATTATTAGTTTATATTAGCACGCTGCCATATTGCCTTTTGTTATCAGTGAGGTGTTTTAACATTTGCAACACTCAACAATGACTGCAAATTCGTACGGGATATAACATTTTGCAAATTAGCATTGTTGATACCCCAGGGGGGGAAAATGCAAATGAATACAAAAATATCATGTTATATTAACCAGAACTACTTGAATTACATGCATTACTCTTTATTTATGAAATAATATACAAATTCTAACTTACAAAGCATCCTGCTGGAATTACCTCTATTACATAAACAAAATGCAGTCAACTGGGAGTGAGCTATTATGTTTTATATATTGTTATATTTGTATTATTTATATTATTACGAAATTACACAAAGAATACTCATATTTTCAAAAATTTCAACATGACCTTATTTGAAGATCTGTTTTCTATGAACACATTTCATTAGGGGAAAAAAAATTATCTTCTCCATTATAGTTGCCAGGTGACACAACATTTTTTTAATTTTCGCAAAATTAGGCATTTCAACATTGACGAGACCTGCACCATACTCTTAAAGTCCTTTATGCTTTATAAGGTCCCAATTTCATTTTAAAAAATGCTTTAAAAAAAATTAATTTTGCCTTTGTTTGACACAAAATTTTGCAAAAAAATAATGTTGTTGAAAAATTGAACATGACCGTATTTTGGAAATATGATTTTGATGAACACATTTCATTAAGCAAAATTAGGATTTTTAACCAACATTAGTCATACACCATTTTCTTAATCATCCTTGAGACTATCCAGCAACTAAATTTTATCAAAAATGAGCAGTTTGTTTGTTTACACATAATTAAAAATTACCTAAATTTTATTCAAAATTACACAAAAAATACTTCATAATAATAAATTTTAATATAACATTTAATTAAAAATGATGGACCCATTATTTTGAAAATGTCCCAGGGCTAGTGTAGTAGTAGGGGAAGTATCCCCCAAAATTAAAATTAGAATTTCAAATTCAAGGGGCTGTGACATCTGCCAGGTTGATAAAGAATATCAATTTTGGTGAAAATTGGCTGAACCACTTAGCCGCTAACATTGTTTACAAACAGATGTATAGACAGGTGATCTGACAGAAGTTTCGCCATCAATGGACTTTTTGGAATCAAGGAACCACACAACATGGATTCTGGCTACACTACTGGTGTTACAGGTTTTCGCACCCCACCCCCAGCAGGTGGATTTATCCACATTGCCAGGGCCCTGTGAGAAGAGTTTTCCCTGCTGAAAATTCGCCATTTTTTCACGGCACAACTCATCTCTCTATCGTGGTAGTGATAGCAGCATTTCTAGAATCTGCTGCGACCTCAGAACTGAAGATGTTTGCTATTAATGCAGAAGTAATGGTATTGCATGTTCTTTTGGGATTCTTGTGAATGGAAGTGTATTATGTTTCTTCTTCACACAAACATTATAGAATTATTGCATGTACGAAGGGGGCATATAAGATGGCAGTAGGCAACGGGCAAAAATGAGAATTAAGTTATACTTAAATAACATATGAAAAACTTGTACTGGCAAACCAGCAAGCAAAAAGAAATCAAATTATTATCTAAATTAACAAATAAATTAAATATAAAACAAAATGGAAATAAGCAACAAGCTAAAGAGGTAACTCTTGAACTTTCTATTTTTATGACCTGCGTAGTATCTTGTATACCATTCTTTTAATGTATTTTTTCAATACCCTTTTAGACATAACTTTTAATATTTCATCCGCCATGGAGTTGAACTGTTTTGGAATGGCTGTATTAAGCATTCTCTCTCCAAATTTATGAAAAGTCTCGGAAAGTATAAAATTGTGTTTCTTTCTTGTTTCATAGTTGTGCCCACTGATTTTTCTGTATTCTTCGTTGAAAAAAGGTCTTAGTAGAATTTGAAATTCACGCAATTTTTTAACAGTCATGATTCCATGCACTGCTGCACTCCCTTCCAGGGTTAGGTTTGATATGCTCATTATTTCATTGACGCTTTTAATACATTTATTCTGTAAGTTCTCTATAATATCTACATGATTTTTGGATGCAGCGCCCCACACTACAATTCCATACCTGTTCAGAGACACTATTAATGAGAAGTAGACTAATTTGAAAATTTTATAAGACACAAAATATTTAATTCTCATTAGTTTCCAAACATATGTTCTTATTTTCTTGCTTAATTCCAAAATCTGGACCCTTCAGCTCAGATGTTAAACAAAAGTTAAGCCTAAATACTTCAGTTTGCTTACAGAATGAATTATACTATTACGTTGACAGTTCTTAAAGTCTTTGTGAAAGAATATTGAGCGTGTGCTCTTGCAACTTTTGGAACTGTGATACCCAATGTTTTTGTACTTTTCTCATTTATTATTAGACCTTTATCATGGTCATATTTTTGGAATATTCCAAATTTCTCCTGTAACTCCACTTCTGCCTTCTTTTGGTCTCTGTTTGTAGATAGATAATGGCATCTTGTCATCAGCATAAATATAATAGGAATCATCTTCTAGATAATTTTTTAAGTCATTCACAAATATTAGATAAAGTGTAGGACCTAAGAAAGTTCCTTGTGAAATTCCCCTTTCAGTTTTTATTTCACTATAAATGTCATCTATTTTGACCCTAAATGATCTTCCTTCTAGGTTGTTTTTAAATAGCTGTAGAACATTGCGTCTTAACTCCTATACTCTCCGGTACATCTAACATCTTTTCATGGCTTATCACATCATATGCTTTTGTCAAGTTGATGCTTAACGGTATCATTTACAATCCCTTGTGTAATTTTTCATTTAATACTTCTACTATTTTCCAATGAGTCTATGGTGCTTTAGATTTTCTGATATGCAAATTGATTGCTATATTATTTTATATTTTTTCAGGTAAATGGTCAGCTTTTGTGATATATATTTTTTAAATATGTTACTTCTTGTATTTAAAATTTTAAAATGGAAATTGGCGTATAGTTTTCATAGGTTGAGAGACTGTCTCCTCTATGAATTGGTCTGATAATGGATATTGGTACGACTCATATAATTATTTCACTTATAATGGATACTTTTAATGGATCTGTCTGGATAAGTTCCCTCATTAATGCTTGAGTTGATAATTTTCATTATAATTGGTGTTATTGAGTCGCTGTTCAATTTTATATCTTTTATAGCTATTTTGTCAATTCCTGAAGCTTTATTATTGTCCATTCCTTTAATTAATGAACTAGTTTCCTCTAAAGTGATTTCGGGCAAGTAAAAGGAGTTACTTTGTGTTATTATATTTCTTGGCAGGACTGCTAGGTTACACTTATTCACAATATCTTCTGTCTGTTGTTGAAAAGTGATAGCAAATCGTTCTTCTATATGTTCAATTGTGTTACTTTTCCCTAAATTTTGTATTATGACTTCACCTAAAAATTTTATTTCTGGTACTCCAAGTAGTTTATTTATTGTTTTCCAATTATAATAATTATCATAATTAATAATACGGATAAAACAAAGGATGCATAAAACAATGGTGCAAATCTCATGTTCATTGAATTCTCAATTTTTGAAAATTGCAAACAAACAACACTACAAAATAAGCGCTGTTGTAACTACCAGTTACACACACAAAGAAATTAGAAGAATAGAAATGAATTAAATGTATTTGATTTGTATTTAAACTGTTCACTTTACAGGGTACGCAAGATTAAACCTGAATGGATGGAATTGCCAATTCAGGGTATCAAATGTTCGCTATGGAATGTGAAAATTGCTGAAGATTGTGAGAAGAAAGTTCTTTTAAAGAGATTGTCCAAGTTAATATTTGATATTTCCCTTACTGCTAAAATAAAAGTAAGTTCTTTAATCATATTAGTTGATTTGGGGGCTTAAAGATAATTAGTTGAGGTACAATTACTCTGAACTGATTCAACAACACTTTCTGTTACAAATTTTGGAAGTAATTGAGGATTTGGGCCAGTTGATCTAGATAGTAGCAATCTCAGCTGGATAAGCATTCTGCCATATTTCCAACACTCAGCATTTATTTTATCTAATCCTGTTGCTTTCTTATTTTTTAATGCTTTATAATGGCTTCTGTTGCCTTCTTCATCGAGATGTCCAAACCATGTATACTAATACGGGAATGGTACTTCTTCTAGAGATTCCTCTTATCACAAGTTTTTGTTGTAATCTGTCCATACTTCATCGCTAATTACATGTAACTTCACCAGGTGTTTCTTATCGTTGCATAATGTTTTCAGGGCTTTGTGTACAAAGATTTGTTGGCTAAGTAAGTAGTCTTAAATATTTGAGATAATCTATCTCAAGACTCCTGTTGGCTTTTTGTCACTAACCTCTTTGCTGATTTCTTCTGCAGGATTATAAAGATATCTTCTATATGAATAATTTTTCTTTTTAATGGTACGCTCTATTTCCTCTGTCCATATTTTAACTTTTCTTTTTCCTACATTTTTTTTTTTCTGCCAAGGATTCCATAAGACATTTTACGTACAGCTTCTTGTATGTTACCCCATTCCTCTTGTATTGTTTCTTTAGTCCCTCTTTACCTGAGCTCCTCATTTAATCATTTCTGATATAGGTACCGAGTATCTCGATCAAGAAATAAATGAACTTCATAAACTTCATTTGCTTGTTCACATTTTCTTCCATGAGAAACATGAAAATGATCAGAACCAATATCATCACCTCAAGATTCTCTAACATCAGTACTCTTGCCAGCCAAATTCACATTTGTTATAGTATAATCAATAATTGATCTTAATCCTCTTGATGACCAAGAAAACTTGTGGTTATCGTTCTTTCTGATTAAAGTGTTTTGAATTTTTAATTAATTGTAGCTGACAAAATCTCAATTATTATAGCATTAGCATTACATTAGCAAATGTCCATTATTATTTATTGTATCTTCACTGTATAATCTGACACAGTTGCGATCTGCTTATTACCAATTCTTGCATTGATATCTCTAGCCACAACCAGTTGGCTGCTTTGACAATACTTTTCCACTACTTTTTGGAGTTTTCTATAAAATTTTTCAGATTCTTCAACTTTACCATCTTCTGGAGCATATACTCCGATTACTGTTAGATTTTCTCTCTCGTGTTTCAGATGTATAGTGATGATCCTGTGTGAGATTTATTTGTGGCTCTTTATTTTACTTTCTAACTTTTTATTTACTAAAATTGCTACGCCCTTACTGGCATGTTGTTTTGGTTGTTGGTGTTGTTGTTGTTGCACATCACTGTATAACATGATATAGTCATCTACGTATTTACTGACTTTTGATTGATACATATCTACACAATTATTTTTCAACACTCGTGCTAGTTCATTTTCTTTACCTGCCAAAGATCTAACATTCCATGTGCATAAAATTATTTTTCCGCAATCTACTTCCTTTGTTTTAAGCTGTGTTGTCATTGAATCCATTTCAGAGGCTAATTGTGGTTTCTGCCAGTAATAAGTTAAATCCCCTGGCTGCGTATGAGTGCTGCGCAGGTATATCTTGGTGATGGATTTGTCATCTTACTGCTTCCAAGCCTCCAGGGCAGTTTATTTGCAGTCGATCTCACCCACATTGCCTTGGGACCATTGATCTTTTCCCTTGTTAATAGCATTTTGGGCCAGACACTGCAAGGAGCAGAGTTCCTCTTCTGGATTGCTTTTCATCTGGATCTTCACCTTTGGCCTGTCCAGCAAGGGAGGCCCTGCTGGTAACTACGTTACCATCGACATAGCCCAAAGGATCGAGACCACACAAGCACTCCCACCAATGAAAAGGTCACGCAATCCCTGGGGGGAGGGGGTCTTTATAGCCATTAAAAAAATACAGTGAAACTCCGTTTAGACGTTTCTCACTTACAGGTTTTTCACATTTATATGTTGTTTTTTTGGTAGGTCCAGGATAAATTCCTATGCTAAATTATTTCAGATATGTGTTTCACGTTTATACATTTTTCACATTTATATGTTCATAATAAAAGTCTTTAAAACCGTATAACGTTCAAATGATTCTGGACTTGCGCCAAAGAGCCCAAAACTTGTATGTTATTCGAGTGGGCATGCTCCAGAGTACTCCTGTGGAGCGACCTGTCGCTCAGCCTCTGACGTGACATTCTGCTAATGAAACTTGTAATATTGAAGCTTAACTCTGCCCAGCTGAGGGGCCACCTCCGGAAGCAAAACTTTTCCGAGCGAAAAAATTTCACTCGGGTGTGTACGGGAGCTCTTTGAAGATCTCAGGAGGCGATGGCTCACCCCGAGGGAAAATGAAAGGAGTCTCCAGGAGAGAGTAATGATGAAGATGACCAATGAGTGAAGTTTGTGCATTAACTCTTCCGGTCTCCGAAGGCCCTTCGCTCACCGTAATTGTCATACGAGATCCTTTTGGTACCACCATGGCACAAGCAGCTAATGAAATTGATCGCTTTTTCGCGTGGCACAGTGGGTGTCACCTGACTGGCAGTCGTGCGCTTCCTGTCACCCTCATAGAACACAGTGCTTTGACCCTTGGAATCTCAAGTAACATCAAGCTTGAAACTGAAGCAACCAGCCCCAGGTTGCCTCCGGCAGTTGTAGCCCATGCAGGACACGGCCTTAGTTTCACTGCGGAAACTGAGTCGCACAAGGTCATGAGTAAGATTCCCATTGTGTCCAGTACCTTTACCTCAGGGGAGAGTTCTTTGATGATAATCTTCGACCAACGATATATTTCCAAGTAGACCAACGTAATTCATGGTCTGGTGGAGGAGTGGCACCACAATTAATGAAGCTTTAACACCAAAAATCTTGTCCTAGTGTGCAGTTACCAGAATCACTGTTTTTCAATAATGCTGAGTGTTGTATTACTTTATAAATTGTATATTTTCATAGATCTTGAATTTGGTAGGAAAATTCTTTCAAAATATATCTCTGCTGTGAATACAAACCACAAAATTAAAATCTTGCAACCTTCAGTTAATATTGTGAAAGCAACAAACACCAAGAAATGTCTTTCAATAGTAATATGGTAAAAATGGCTAGGTGGGTGATAAATAAGAAATGCTCTTGTTTTGTTTCTCAAGTTTAGTACAGATGTTAATTTACGTACTAAATAAGGGTTGAAAAATGTGTACCACGTTGGTGAAGAAATCAAAAAGCATAAGCAGTTGGTCACAGGAATGCATGCACAGTATGTACCATACTACTATTACTACTGGTAGTCAATTTCTTAATGCAAAATGAAAAAAGTAGGTAGGAATTGATCATGAAATTATAGTGCATTTTCATGTGTCCAGAAAAAAATTCAATTAACTAAATAATATTTTGTAACACTTTGATTTGTATTTTTTCTTTTTAAATTTTAGAAAAAAGATCCGCTTGCTGTTGAGTTGTACTATTGTAACTCGGAGAACCTAGTGTACCAAGCACTTCTGGATGCCAGCCTTCTTGTGGAAATCAATGAAGATAAAGCAACAGGAGTACAAGGAAATTGGCAGTAGACTATCGCTGAAGTCAATCAATTCATTGAAATTGAACTACTCAAACTTTTATTTCAACTTTTGTACATGTGACTGAGAAAACAAAATAAATTTCTTGCATCAACGTTGGGTGCTTTTTGCAATTTGTTCCTTCAGAACAAGAATACTTTGTCTTTGTTCTGGAGGTAACATGGCGATTTGTTCATCTGACAGCTGAAGCACTTGCATAATTAGAGCCGCCTGCAACAACAAACAGTAGCATAAATTCATAAGTGAAGATTAAGATATATTGCAAACATTTCTTTAGTGGTAAAGTATGAGAGGAGAATTTTTTAGTTTTTCTTAGATTTCTTTTGTAATAAAATGCTATTTGACAGGTTTTGATTTGTATCCAAATTATGTAATAAAGAGATTCCTTCAGTTCCAAAATGTCTTGGTATGAATTGCACAAGAGGTTGTCCATAAATTACAAGATGCTAAATCATTAAAAAAAATAAATTATAGTTACATGTAGTAAATTGGCTGTGTGTGTGTGTGTGTGTGTGTGTGTGTGTGTGTGCCGCCAACCTTGTTGGAAATTTTCTTGCATAAACATGCTCCCTTCACTCAAAAAATTGTGCCTAATAGGTAGTAAATAGGGTGCACCCTCCTCACATTTGGTATTTGGCCAAGAAGTTAAAGGAAGCAAACAATTTGCTTGAGTGCATTGTGTCCAAAAGACCACATGGTATGTAGGGAGAGCACCAAATTTTCATTGCTCGGCAAATTGCAACTCGGCCACACCATTGTTTTTACTACTGTTTTATAATTTATATTTTACTTATTGTAAATTGGAGTTGGAGTGATGTCACAAGCACACATTACAGGTGTGTATGGTGAGAGGGGGAACTTAAAAATTCTCCAATTTGCATTATGAAATTTATGGATAGCATATAATATACACATACCCTGAATCTTCTCTGAATACAGAAGCTTAGGGCTGGTAAAACTAACATTAACATGGCCATATAAAAACTTAACTAAATGTTCATCCCATAAAGTTTGTCAAGTGGATGCAGCACAGTCTGCAAGACTTTTTGTACATATCATCAAAGCCTACACAAAAAACATCAGCAGTTATTGAGACACCATTTGTTTCAGCAACATGAGATGAATGAAGAAATTTATCTTCACTTTTTCTGCCAATAATGACATCCTTACTAATACTTGACCAACACCACCTACACTTTGGAGGATTGTAGTAAATGTAGATGGTATTGGCTGAAAATGCCTTAAAGTTGTCTTATTGACCGCAAGATGTCAGATTAGCTGCCAACGCTTTTTATACATACCACCAGAGTAGTCTCCTAGCAAACATTAATCCAATTTGAAATTCTAAAGATTTTGATTTCAAAGCCATTTTCATATCTTTAAACAAAATGTTTCCTTATTAATTGAAACAAATGTAACACAAATAGCACACTGGCCTTTTGCAATAAACAATAATACTGACACCATAATCTTTCACTAGTATCTTAAAAAATAATTACAGGAAATAGTCACTGCCAAAAAGTAAAGAACCTACAATACATAACGAATGAAAACCACATATTTCAAAGTAAATCATAATATAGAGTGCAACAAAGTTTTGTAGTTTCTACAGAAATTCTGAAGTATTATTGGTAAATTTAAAACATCATACCTAAATCTTTTTAGCTGCCTGAAACCTCAGTCCACAAGTCGCTTTTTGAAACCCTGCATATCAACTACATGAAATTAAGAAGATCTTTAAAAACGAAGGTTTCATTTAGTTACAGATCAGCAATGCAAAAGCAACAGTTAAATTGGTTAGGATTTATTGGTCCCTTTCCTACTCCCCTAATGAAAATACGGAAAACCTTATAACAAATTATTCTCAGGGTTTTTTCTCCACATCCACATTCTAATAAAATTATGAAGTAAAAGAATATCATCACAACACTCATCCTTTGGATCTAACCAGTATTTTTCTCTTTGGGTGTAGGGGGAAAAGTACTATTATACCCCCCCTTTTTTTTTCCCTTCTTTTTTTTCCCCCTTTGGGGCACTTAAAAACAAAATTTAAACTGTCTAAACATTTCATGGTTTGAAGATAAAATTCAAATAATGACTGCTACAGGGAATTTAATTTTCTTTTGTAGAAATAACACCTAAAAATGTATTCTTAAAGTTTCTAAATCGCAATAGCAAATAACTAAACCTATCGGGAATGGAAGAAGCATTGAACCAACCTCATAGGTGATTTTGTCATCTTTGGAATATAGTCAGTTTTTGCTCTGATGCACACTTTTTAAAATATGAGAAAGAAAATATTTTTTTTCCCTCTCTTTTTCAGAGTTGTTGGTAGCGTTAGGAAGTAAGATATAAAAAAAAGTCACCAGACCTACAAGATGGTGAGATACAGGAAGGCATATACGAACACAAGGTCTCTATTGTGGTTTTCTGTGTGATCGACAGTGGAATAAAAGTCTTTTTTTAAGTTGCAGCTGTTGATAGTGAGAAATATTGCACAATTCCATATTTTATGTATTCAATTCCTATCGTGAGCTTATAACATGTGGACACTAGAAATGAAGAATGTGTCCTACTTACCTTTTCTTGATCAGAAGCACCACCAGATATGTTAGGTGACATTGTAGGTTGTGGGGTTGAACGTGCAATTACTGGAGGGACAGGTGCTGGTGCACGGGCAGGCACAGAAGTAGCACCTGCTAACAAAACACCAGTTGGAATGCTATAATTTGCTGAGAATCTAAATGGATGCAGATAGAAATACTTCAAACCATTTTTGTTTTCCAAGGATGTAATACTACGGTAAATAAAAGATGTATCAAAATTCCGCGATCACTAATAAAACTACCATCATACAAGTAGTATGTCACGATTTTCCTCTTTCAATTACTGCTACATCTCCAGACAAGAAGCAAGAAAAGAAAATATGTGGAACTACCTTTACACAAGTAGGATGTCATGATTTTCTTTTCTCTCTTACAATTACTACTCCTCTTTCAATCCAGAAAGGCTGCAGAAGCCTTTATGACTTGACTTCACAAATTGGTTAACCCTTTCCGGCCCATGAAAATAAAATATTTTTTGGAATAATGAGTTTTATGGCAAAAACAACTTACAAAGGGCTAAAAAGAAGAACTGAAAATGCAACTTTTAAATCAATATATTTTTGGCAACCAATAGGACATGGTTTCAATTTGAAACCACTGATTCACTCCGTAGTCACTGTCTGTAGAATTCAGCGGGCAGTTCTTTGATTTATTCAAGCATAATCCCACTTTACATACTGGGCACAGCCATTTTCTTCATGTGCATCTTTGGCAGTGCTTCAATTTGCTTTTCGCAGCGCTGCATCTTCATGATGTACTATTTTGTGGCATTTGGGAGACCTGATCTTGTCCCTTTGGGGGTGGTAGATACACTTTGAAAGTGTCTCTTTATCTTCCTTGATCTAGATGAAGAAAGGTTTGTTGCAACCTCAGTCAAGTCTACAATTATGGATAATCTCAATATTTTCAGGCCTTTCAAATTTCCATTCAGCTCCTTATGTGTAATGTATGCATTTACGACTGTAAATCCAGGAAATGCCAGAAAATTCTATACCACCATGTCTTGCTTTTACAATCAATTTTGTAAAGATTTCAACATATCCAACTTTTGGCCGAATATCTATGCTTACTGTGTAATCCCTTTTCCATTGCCAGTTCATAACCATTTCTTGCAAACTAAGAACTTATTTGATTTCTGAACAGTATACAAGTTTGTTCGGCGTATAATTAGTTCAACTATTCATCTGGGAATAACTCTTGAAAAATTTCGATTGGTTTGTCCTTATCATCTGGAATGTTAGGTCCCACATTTGCAACAAATTGTTGATTTTCAAATGGCATGGTTTCTTTTTTCTATTTCGTTTCAATGCACTCTTCAGTTTCCTGAAAGTGCAGCAGCAAATGAGTTAGTACTTCAAACTCAAGGCCAATGTCAACAATCTTCTATCTCTTTTTCATATTTGGTCTCTTCATTGGTGCTCATTTCTGGAGTTTCAGATTCAGCAACTGATGGAATGTCATCAATATACTGCAATATACGTTTTACTCACGTTCTTCAAAATTTAACCCATTGAAATTGTTCTTGCCAATTAACACTAATTCTTGCTTTTAATTACAAACCAATGCAAACCTCACTTCACTATTATAAAGCCCACTTCTGTTCAGTATCACAATGTCACCACAATGTTCTTGATAATAAGAACTTCTATTTAGAGTGTTTTCAAATCTAAACTGTACACTATTTGTCATCATTAATACTATCACCTGTAGACAGAATGCACATAAATAATAAGACAACTTCTTGAAATCTTACTAGAAACCGCTTCTTCTCAATAACACACCATGCGGAATACACCCTATAAATTCTACACAATTTATAACCACATACATAGGTGCGAATTAACGAAACATTGATATTAGGTCAAGAAGTGTCTCTTTTTGACGGTTTGAAACTGAAACCACATGGCCGGAAAGGGTTACATGTCAATGGTGGATCCCATAGTGGAGTTATTTTTCTGAACTTTCTATTGTCATTCCCCCCAAGTAAGTTCTGGAAGAACAATTAGTACTTCATCCTCTAACAGGCTTTACTTGATACTACTATTATAACAATGTTTCTATCCTCTTATTGTGATGATAATCATTAGCACCTTACCTGTTCGTGGATCAACTCTATCTCTTGGATCTCTGGGGTCTCGAGGAAATCTCTCGGGTCCTGCAGCTACACGAGGATCTCTAGGAAAGCTAAAATCAAAACAATCATTTTAAAACCTGGAAATCTGACACATACATCATCCAAGCACACTGCTAACTCAACACCAGATTGGACAAACCTCTCAGCTGAATCCAAAAGCTGAGGTCTGTAACAAAACAATGCTTTGTATCACACATGAGAAGACTAAGCAATGACAGTTAAGGAGATAGTTCTACAGGCAAGCAGTAAGAAAGAGGAGCCCTCCACCACTTACAAATGGCACACAATGGAACTAAGGTGTAATATAGTAACATGCATTTGAATCCTGTCGTATCACAAGATTTCTTCTTTTCATAAAGAAATTATTAAGAGTAAATGAGATTCTTTCATAATACAAGTATTAGTTTAGTATTGTTAAAAACATGTCCTCTAAGTACTTAATTTTCTGCAAGAACAATTGGCACTTCTTCCTCTAGCATAAAAATCCTGGTTTTGTTTTTGTTTCTTTCATACATTGAAACAATAATTGTTTTATATATTGTCTATCTTAATGTTGTAATGATACTCAGCACTCAATGCAAATCAAATAAGAAAATGAAATATTTTCCCTTTTGTAATTTAAATGCAATATTTCTTAAGTCATAATTTTAAGATGGTGATTAGATTCATTTAAGCAGTTTCCCAAAACATTGTTCTCAACAAATTACTGTGTGTGTCTGTGTGCGTGCGTGTGTCTGAGTGCGTGCGTGTGTGTCTGAGTGCGTGCGTGTGTCTCTGAGTGCGTGCGTGTGTGTGTGTGTGTTTTTATTACCCTACGTCCTTCGCCCCACCTACGGAACCGCCGTCAGGCATTACTTCGTCAGGTGGGGTGGTGGGGCTATTCTAGCCCTCCTCCTTTACGCCTATTTATTGGCTTCCACTTCTCGCACGCTCTTCAATTCTGAGGCGTCGCATGACCCGGGCAGCGTACGTCGCAATTGCGGCCCATCTGTCTTCCGTGGTCATCATCAATGGGATGGTGTTCTCCGGTGTCAGGCGCTGTTGCAGGATTTCCTGCAGCTGGTCTCGTTCTCCTGAGAATCGCGGACAGTTGTACATCACGTGCTCCACATCCTCCTCTTGTCCCGGGGAAGCTGGACACGTCGGGTCGTCATCGAGCTTAAATCGGTGCAGGTACGCTCTAAAGCATCCATGCCCCGTCAGCAACTGAGTCACGAAGAAGTCCACTTCTCCGTGAACCCTCGACGCCCACTCGCTGATCCGTGGGATAAGACGGTGGGTCCACCTGCCGTTCAGCGATGCGTCCCAGCGGTTTTGCCACTGTCTCATCGTTTCCATCTTCTCTTCTTCCAGCGCAGCGAGGGCTTCTATTCGCGAGCCGTGTCTTCCCTGATAGTAGATCCGTCGGCGCTCGTCCGCCAGAATCTCTATAGGCGTCATTCCTGCTACTACGCATACGGCGTCATATGACACCGTTGCGGTACGCACAGACCACTCTCAGAGCACTCCGACGGTAGACGGATATGGTCCTCCTGGCGTATGCTGCTGTTGCCAGGGTGCTGGCCCAAATGGGCGCTGCATACAGCAGGGTCGAGCTAACCACGGTCGCGAGGAGCTTCCGCCTGCTTTGCCTGGGGCCACCGGTGTTCGGCATAATGCGCGACAGGGCAGAGATCACACCATCCGCTTTCTGGCTAACGAGTCGAAGATGTTCGTCGAAATGGAGACGCGCGTCGATCCATACGCCGAGGAACCGCAGGTGTGGCCCGGGCTGGATCTCATGTCTCCCCACTCTGAGGGTGATGGTCTCCCGTGTCTTCCTGCTGGTAATCAGCACTGCCTCAGTTTTGTGATCGGCCAGGACCAGCCCGACCAAAGACAGCCACCGGCGAATTATTGCGATGGAGCGGTTGGCCACGAGGGTAACGTCCTCTAGGTGCTTGTCCACTACGACGAGCGTCACGTCAGCGAAGCCAATGGTCTCCGCGCCATGTGGTAACTCCAATCTCAGTACCGCATCGTACATGATGTTCCAAAGTAAGGGACCCAGAACCGACCCCTGTGGAACACCACCCGTCACGTCATAGCTCCTCGGACCGTCATCTGTGTAGTACAACAAGACTCGATCTTTGAAGTAGTCGCTGATGATTGTCCTGATGCACACTGGGACTTCCAGGAGATGAAGGGCATTTAGAATGCAGCTCCACCTCGCTGAATTGAAGGCGTTTTTAATATCCAAGGTCACGACGGCGCAGTACTTCTTAGTGCCACTTCTCCAGCGTGCTCCTGATATGGCCTCTCTAGCAATGCTCACCACTTTACCAATTGCCTCCACTGTTGAGCGCGCCTTTCGGAAACCGAACTGATTATCGGAAAAGCCGCTGTTACTTTCGACGAAGGTCTCAAGTCTGCTGCAAACAATTCGCTCCAGGATTTTACCTGCTGTGTCCAACAGGCAAATCGGGCGGTAAGATGACGAGTCGCATGGTGGTTTCTTGCCCTTAGGCAAGAGCACTAGCCGCTGTCGTTTCCAGCAGCGCGGGAAGGAACCTTCCCTCAGATATCTGTCTAGAACGCCCAAGAAGAGATCTGGGCGAGCTTCGATGGCAGCCTTCAGAGCCGCATTTGGTATTCCGTCCGGACCCGGAGCTTTAGTGTCCCGGATCCGGCGGCAAGCATTCCGAAGTTCATCTGGGCTGACTGGGGGCACGTCCGTGGGTCGATGTATCGGGGCTGCGTGGTTCGTCTCCGTCTGGGTCGGGAAGAGAGTGGCCACGATGTTCTGCAGTAGGTTTGGACAGGTCGGGGACATGTTGACCGTGCCATTCTGCTTGGTCATAACGATTTTGTACGGCCTGCCCCATGGGTCCTCATCAACCTCTCGACACAGCTCACGCCAGCAGAGACGTTTGCTCGCTTTGATGGCCTTTTTCAAGGCGTTGCGATCATTCCGGTGTTGTTCCCGCAACCTCTCAGAATCGGGCCGGCTCCTTGCTCTTTGGCACAGACGTGTGTGTGTGTGCGTGTGTGTGTGTTAGACTCATTTCCTTGCTTGATTCGATGGATTGTTGCCTTTTTCCATTCATCATGGGTTTTCTAGGTATTTAAATAGAATTAACAATGTAGGGAGTGGACTTTCATGATAAAAAAATGAGGAACTATGCTTGCCATTATGAAAAATTCATGAAAATATAGCCAACACAACTCAAAATTCTCATAATTTTCATAAATTTTCTAATTTATCATAAAAAAATAGAAAATGACATCTATGAAGATCTACAAGAAACCCTCGACAAAATGTGCAAGACAGATCACGTTATACTCGTCGGTGATTTTAATGCGAGAGTGGGTTAAAAAGCTATACCAAATTCACGCACATTTGGAAAAACTCGTGTAAATGGAAATGGGAAAATATTAAGCAGAATAGCCAATGTACCTGGAATCTTTGAAAAGGCCTGGAAGAACCGAAAAAAACGGAAATTTGGTTTGAAGAAGTTTCGGATATTTCGTTATTTTCATATTTATCCCCAAAAATTAGTCGAAATTCTCATATAGCATTCAATAAAGTGCTCGATTCAACTTAGAATATGATAATGGCTAGTGTGAAAATCAAATTATGTATGAGACGTGCCGCATGTACGATTGAGGATTGGGAAGTCCTGGACTCGCGCGTCACATCTTTCAACACTGCCGCATGGATAGTTGCAACATGAGTAGAGTTAGATTTATTTAGTAAAAAAAAAAGTAAGTAGTAAAAACTGTATGTGACGTGTGGGGGAGAATATCTGCGCATGTTTTCTTGAGTTCCGGAATCCCTTCCCGTCATTTTAACAATAGTTAAAAGATGAGTAAAAGTTTAATGATAGAGATGGCGGTCATTGACACGGAAGCTGAAGTGCATTATTTGTTACAAACATTACGTCTTTTTAAAAAAATATATACAATACAAATGTAAACTAATTTTATATATATATATATATATATATATATATATATATATATATATATATATATAATGTCTGTCCATCTGGTGTATGTGAACAACACTAGCGCATGCGTAGGATTTTTCTCAAATAGAAGAAATCCCTGTCCCTTTGGCCTGAGTCAAAGTTCTGCGATTTTGAAAAACATTCATCAATTTTTGCGGGTACTTTACATAAAACACCCGGGACATTTTCACAATTTCCTCAAAAACGGCTTCATATATTTTCTTTAAATTTCTTGTAAGGATAGAGTAAAATACGCTTATAAAAGTGGCACAGCTCCAATTTTCACAAGTAACTCTGAATTTTCGAAAATTTTGAATTTTGAATTTTTTTCGGCGTCTACAACTACAACGTCCTACAACTACAAAATTGAAGATAAGATTTTTCCTTCAAATGATATACCTCCTTCATAGTGAGTTCCTTTATTAAGCTCATGCACATTGTCTTGAAATTACTTTTTATTTTTCGCGCAATATGTGCAATTTTAAAAAAATACAAAAACAAGATTTTCGCAAAAAGACTCCAATTTTTTTTCTTTAATTTTTGGTAGAGATAATTTTAACATGATCATGTTAACATGACTATATGAAGATGAAAAACATCGGTCTACTCTTCTGTTTTTTGTTTTTTTAATAATTATAAAAATTTAATTTCTTGTCTCTCACGTCGTTTTTGTTTACATTTATGAGTGCATGTGCTTTAAATAATGTCATATCAGGTTTATCGAGAACTCAGCAGTTTTCTGTGAAAAACTCAAAATTCCGCATTTTCTCAAAAATGATTTTAAACTTTTCGAACGGATAGTGCTTATTGCAATCTTTAATATGGCGTAAAGTGTTTTTGTTTTTTTAAATTACACAAATGTATTTTTTTTTAAATCTCACGCCGTTTATATGCACATTTCCAGCAGTTTGTAAACACTATTTTATTTGTGAGTTATGTGCTTCAAATGACTCCTAATGAAGTTTTCCGAAAATTCAAAAATTTTCTGTGGAAAAGAGCTTCAAATTTTGAATTTACAGTAGCGCTTAAGCGCCATTTTCTTAAAAAGTCTCAAAATTGCCATTTGGGAAGTTTTACTGATCTTTAATTTTCTTAAAATAATATTTCCGTTCTATTAAAAAACTGAAAAAAATTTGAAAACTTTAAAAAATATATAATTTGGGCGGCGATAGATGGAAACTGGGAAGATTATGTGGCAAGTTCCAATATCTAGGCGAAACCAATGGAAATAGAAAACTAATACGGGAAAGTCTATGCCATTTGTAGCCCTACTTGTTACTTTCTCTCTTTCGCTTACGCAGCAGAAGGAAAGTTATGTAATGTTGGGCAAAAACTTTTATGGCCCTGGTAACGTAAACGTAGATAAATTCAGTTGCCTGTTCAAAAGTCCTGTAACACATGGTGTAGCCAAAATCCATTTTTTGGTTCCTTGAAACCGAAAAATCGATTGACGGCAAAACTTTAAACTTTTGGTAGGGATAGGACTAAATGTACTCTACGAGGTGAAATAACGCCAAATTGCTCTAACCTTTTTTCCCCTTCAAAAATTACAAACATTTAATTATTTTTACTAGTCTTACGTCGAGAATATTTGCATTAGCGGCAATTTGTTCACATTACTGCATTTATTAGTAAAAGTGCTTTAAATGATGACTTTTAAAGTTTTTCTAAAACTCAAACTCTTTCTGTAAAAACGAGCTCAAATTTCCATATTTTCGGAAACGAACTGAGCATTACTGAACTTACAATGACCGCTAATTCGTATAGGATACATTTGGTAAATAGCAAACAGCACATACCTCCGGAAAGAAAATTAAAATGGATGCAAAAATGTCATAATTGAATATAACATTGTTATATTCATCAAAACTACTCTGTTTTACGCGCATTACTCTTCATTCCCACATATGCAAGAAGAAAACATCCATTCGTTTTCACATTTAACACAATTAAAGATTGCAATTTTAATTAGGCTTTAAGTAAATTATAAAATATTAATTTGTAAAGTAGAACTCGAATGTAAGAAACGAACAAAGAAATATGAAATAACATAAAAGTTCTTATTATCGAAGCATCCTACTGGAGTTACCTCTATTACGTAAAAAAAGTGCAGTCAATTGGGAACGGGATATTATGTTTGTCACGAAATTATACAAAAAATACTGATTTTCTAAAAAATCAACGTGACCTTATTCGAAGATTGTTTTTTTTGCAAAATCAGGCATTTTAACGAACGTGGGATATGAACCACTTCTCTTAAGTGTCCTTTATCATATCTAAGGTGCTAATTTTTTTAAAAATTATGCTGTTTTTAAGAAAAAATGATTTAAACAAAATTAAAATTGCCTGTGTTTGACACAAAATTTCACAAAAAATACTCATGTTTTTGAAAAATTGAACATATCTTATTTGAAGATGTTTCTGATGAACACATTTCATTAAGGAAAAAATGTACCCTTGAAATTTTTGTTATAGGAAGACTCCGAACAAATTTTGAATTTTTTTCATTTTCCAAAAATCAGGGTTTTCCCTAATGGTACCTGCGCCATTTTCTGAGGGCCACTTCACACATAGCCACCGCTGCGCGCTTCCGAACGCCTCGGCTCGTAGCAGAGCATTGGTTTGAATAGAGACCTTCCCACGTGCGCCGCTGCGGTGTTCGGCGCCGGACCATCGCTACAAGAAGCGCAGGAGGGCGTGTACACGCCGCCGCTAGCGGCTAAAAAACAGCTAAATGGTGAACTTCCCACTGCGCCACGACCGCAGCGCACTACTGCTATTTATATCTGCTGCGGTCCCTTTGTTCGTCGTCGAAACCTGCCCCTGCAGAACCCACCCCCTTCCACGGCGGTACAGCGTGGCGGCGTCGAAGAGCCCTCCCGCTTGTCGGAAGCGCGCCGCTGCGGCGACGTGTGAAGGCGTCCTTAAACGTTCTTCAGGCTACTTTTTGTTGTTGGATACAACAACAAAATTTCATCAAAAACGATGGAGGCGTTTTTGAGACTAAAAATTGTTTAAACAAAATTTTAAAATGCCTATATTTTACTCAAAATTGTCGTGCAAAGTACTCAAATTTTCGAGAAAGTATACATGACCTTATTTCAAAATCTACTTAAGGGAACAGATTTTAATAAGAAAAAAAATCTCTATTTTTAGTATTTTAGTTGTAGGAACATGCCGAAAAAAACTGAATATTTGCAATTTTGAAAAATCAGATTTTAAAGGAACATGAGACTTGCACCATTCTTTTAAACGTTCTTGACACTATCCAACAACAAAATTTCATAAAAATCGATGGTGCCATTCTTTTAAAAAATCAGAAAATGTTCCATTGGCTTCATGTAAAGTACCTCCAAAATTAAAATATCAGCCAGATCGATCCGAGAATGTCAATTTTGTACCAAATCGCCTGAACGGTGTAGCCACAAGCGTTGTTCACAGACAGACGGACAAAAGTTTTGACGTTTATCAATTTTTATTATCAAAGATACACAAAACAGGGATTCTGGCTACATCACGTGCTACAGAATTTTTTCTTCTAAATTTAGCAACAGAATTTATCTACTTTTTCGTTACTGGGCCTTGAAATAGAGGGTTTTTTTCCCAAAAATTTGTTGGTTTGTTCGCACGGGCTTACATAAAGAAGAGGAAGTAAAAATATGTTGTAATGTGCAAAACAGAACCAGGAAAATTTATATTCTCACCCCTGGAAAACCGGGGGGAAAACGTGAATTCCAAAACGCCAGATCGCTGGTCACTCTGTTAAGAGACTTTGCAACACAAGAACTCAAAATCACGAACACTTTCTTGGAAAAGAAAATGATTAATAAATATACTAGGAGCACTAGAGGATTTCAGTCGCTCATAGAATATGTCATTGTAAACCAAAAACTATCACCAAGAGTGAGAAATACCCACGTACACTATTGGAAAAAAATTATTGCATTACTTCATTTTCAGAAACTTATCTGCAATCAGGGAGTAACTGCCAGAGGAAATTCATTTTCTGCCACGTTATGGTTGCACTTATGGTTGTTTATTTTTCTTAAACAAAGAACTGTCACATTGGGAAATAATTTGTAAATTGTGTAAAATAAGAGTGTAGTGAGTATTCAAAATAGGAAAAAGAGTTGAATTAACTCCTCGGAAGAAAAGTGTCATTATGACTGTAGCATCTGAGGGAATATCTACAAGATATATAGCTTAAAAATAGGTTTTAATCAATCTACAGTGAGTATGCTATTGAACAACTACCGGGAAACAGGATATGTGGACAGAACACAAGGAAGAGAGCAATTACAGCAAAACAAGACAGAATACTGAAATGACTATGCTTGAAAAACAGTTGTATGACCTCATGTGAACTTGTGCGTGAATGGGAAAAGCGAGCTAGAGTTGTACTTTAGTACCATAAGTATTTGAAACAGGTTATTGGAGGTAGGATTGAACACAAGAAAAACACGGAAGAAGCCTTTACTGACTAAGATGATAAGACAAGCTCAATTAAAATGGGACAACGAGTAGGTAGACTGGACTGAAGAAATGTGGGCACTAGTAATGTTCTCAGGCGAGTCAAAATTCTATCTGTATGGAAATGGTATATAGATCTTAGTCCTCGAAGTGACGATGAATTTCTCCCTAATACATGAAACCTAAAGTTAAGTTTCCTCCAAGTCAGATGGTCTGGGATGTATATCTTTGAAAAGAGTTGGTGCACTGCACATGGGGCAGGAGAGAGTAAATTGTGAAGTTTATATTGACATTTTAGCAAACAATTTCCATTAATTTTTTAACATTTCGGAGCAGTAAAGAACTGCATCTTTCAGGATGATTGAGTACCGCAGAGCTAAAAAGGCACAAATGTTTCTAAGAAAACATCAAATAAAAACTTTAGACTGACCAGGAAACAGCCCGAACATAAATCCGATTGAGAATTCCCAGAAATTAATTGAAAATGCAGTTTCCCGAAATAAACCCAGAAACATGGAGAAGTTTCAAAAAGCTATTCATAGTGTATGGTTCAACCAAATTTCGGAACAAACTATTAAAGATTTAATATTTTGAATGTCCGGGAGGTGTAAAGCTGTAATAAAAGCTCGAGGAGGAAATACACAGTATTAAAATCCATTTCTACGCATTAAAATACTGTTTTTACCACCAATACAGATATGGATGTGAATGGTTACTAAATTAAAAGCTGTAACACCTTCAAATATCTTGGATCTTTAATAAACAACTCGGGTACATGTACCACAGATATAAACTCAAGAGTAATTATGGGGAAGAAAGCAACCAAAGCTTTACACAGCAAATTATGGAATAACATTATCCGCCAAAATAACAAAAGAAGGATATTCTATTGTGTAGTAGAAAATATAGTACTATACGGTGTGGAAATGTGGCCACAAATACAAAAAATAAGAGAGAAGATTAGGACAGTAGAAATGGACGATGCCTTCAACTTACTCACAGGGACAGAGTGCGAAATGAAGAAATATGGAGAAGAATTAATGTAATTTGTTCAATTACAAAGACCTTAGAAAATAAAGCACTACAATGGTATGGACATGTTTAGAGAATGGCTGAAAACAGATTACCACGCAAGAACATAAAGTGGCAACCATCTGATAGGAGAAAACGAGGAAGACCCGTTTTAGGGTGGGAAAAATATATCCAGGAAGATATGGAGGATAAAGCCCTCAAACCAGGAGGTTGGGAGGACCGATAGTTATGGAGGGTGAAAATGGCAATCTCCTAAGGGGTAAATGCAAAGAAGATGAAGTAAAAAGTTTTATTAGTTTTTTTTTTATTTGCTTTCAAAAATGTCTTAGTTCATTTACTTTGTTTGATGATTTCATTTTTTATAGATGCAATTTTATTAATATTTAATTATAATGAAAATTTGTAATAAAATTGTTAATTACTTTCTGTAATCTCAGTGATCTTAAAAATGCTGTATTCAAACTTAAAATTAAAACCTTAACAGGAAAAATATTTATTATACAATATATTCCTACTTAATTGCATTCATTTGTAATAGATTTAAACTCATGATTTCGAATTTTATGGAAATATATGTAAGAAAATGAAAATTTCACAGCTGATACAATACTTTTTCCAGTAGTGTATTTAGAGGGGCTGATATTTACTCAGATTATATCTATATATCGATATCAGCTCTATTAGAAATTACAGACAACAAACATAGATGATGACAAGATCAAAATCTAAATAACTATGACATTTATGAAGTTGATGAAATATCCAAACATGAGCATACAAAAAATTTAAAAAAAGAAAAGCCGCAGGACCTGATAATAGAAGTACACAACAAACATGGAGGAAGTTACCTCATGGAAAGATTATTGATATTTATTAATAAATGTTGGAGCAAAAGGAAAATCCCTGAAGAGTGGAAATTAACCAATGTTAAACCATTGTTTAAAAAAGGATCAAGATGCTCTTGTGACAACTACAGAGGAATTAGCCTTTTAATATAGGCTATTAAATATATAGTAAAATTCTAAATGAAAGATTAAAACATGTCTCAGAAGCTCTATTATTAGAAGAACAAAGTGGCTTCAGAAAAGGATGCTCTTGCACTGACGATGTTTTCACTATTGAACAAATTATCAAAAAAAGAAGGGAATTTAATTTAGAGACGCACTTAGCCTTCATAGACTATGACAAAACTTTTGAGATAGTGCTAAGAAACAAATTATGGAACATCATGTATAAAAGAGACCCATACATTTGATACAGATAATCTGACAAACATGTGAAAACTATAAAGCAATGTTTGACATTGGAGGAAAATGTTTATAGGAAATTTTGTATAAATCAAGGTGTAAAGACAAGGCTGCAGCTTGTCACCGACATTATTTAATATTTATCTCAAGGATATGATAAGCGAATGGCAATCTAATGTTCCATAAGGCATACTACTCTCAAATAATCTCAATTAACACCTTGCTGTTGGCAGATGACCAGATAATTCTACAAGAAAAGAAGATAATTTGCAGAAATCCGTACATTCCCTCCATAGAATCTGATATGAATATAACATGAAAATATCCATTCCAAAAACTAAAACTATAGAATTCCATGGGAAATATTCTGTCAAAACTAAGATCATCGTGGATGAACACATTCTGGTACAGTAAAAACATTTAATTACTTAGGTTGTAATATTTCTTATGAGTGGGATGAAGACATAGAAAATAAATTACATAAATTTCAAAGAATTTGTGGATGCATTAAAAAAAAACACTTCAAAAATAAAGCAAGAAAGGAAATTCAAATACAATTCTAGAAAATAATGGTAGTACCCGCACTTCTTTATGGCTCAGAATAATGGGTTACTCATAAGAAAAATGTGTAAAGAGTAAAGGCAACTGAAATGAGCTTCCTGAGATATGTTAAAGGTTGCACTAGACTCTATAGAATAAAAAATACTGACAAACAAAGTTAACTCATTATCTTCTCACAAACCACTTGTACACAAGAAAATAAAAAAGAAATGGAAAGAACACCTACAAAGTATGACCGATGGAAGATACCCAAGAGAAGCAATGAAACATAGGCCCCAAGGAAGAAGAGATCCAGGTTGCCTAAGAATAAGGACCGAGAGGCTGCAACTGGCATCGCCCCAATCCTTGAAGGCAGAAGAAGATTTAGCAACTGAATTTATCACCTTTTTTTTTGTTTCCAGGACCCAGGAATAAGTTTTTCTCCCAAAAATTCGCCGTTTCACCTCGATATTATATAACTTTCTTCTTCTTAAGAAGTTACTTCTTAAGAACGAGAAAGTAAAAAGTAACTAATTGCTATGTTTTGCCTGATATCAGGCATGAAGAATTAGTCTTGAAATGACCTACAAGAAGTCTCAATAAACATTGGTTTCTAGAGTTTTAAGTTCAAGATCAGATACAAACAACAACGGTATTCTCTAATAAAAATATAAGTTTGATAAGTGGTATGTGGTTATCCAATTGGGAGCTTCAATTTCTAAAATTAAGCCATAACAAAGCCCCCAATCTAATAACTGTGCCTCAGCTAATCAAACATCAATTCCACTGATATTTTAATTAGAGAATACTACTTCTCATCCTTATGTCTAGTAAATGTATAAGATTCTCTATGGAATGTAACCACTTCTCACACCACATAAACATACTTTGTCATCTAGATATCTAGCCAATAAACAATAACAGCAAATACCAAAACTCCTTTGCTGCAACATGCCTTGTGAATGGATTATGGCTGGGTTCCGCATGTGTATGCTAAGTGTTTGAATCGTACAGGAGTTATGCACCAACTGTTACATGCGACTGTATTGTAATTTGATACGAAATAGAAGACAGTCCTAACGCTTTCGCTACGTGGTGGTAGCCAGTGGTATATACAAGGGGCTCCTCTTTCGAAGTAAAGCGAGAGTGTACGGCACTTACTGGTCGGGCCCGGGCAGGCCGTCGCGCATGGCGGCGACGGCGGGAGCCACGGAGGCCGCGGCGACGGCCGGCGGCACGCGCAGGTCCTGGTCGGCAAGGCGCGCCAGGCGCGGGTCCACGGGGCGGTGGTCGACGTCGGCGAAGGCCGCGGCGGGCGGCGGCGGAGGCGGTGGCGGCACCACTACGGCCGCCGTGGGCTGCACCACGGCGTTCTGCGGTGGCGCGGCGGGTGCCAGCAGCGGCGCCACGGGCGCGACGGCTGCGGACACCACCGCGACGGCAGCGGCGCGCGTCGCCGGCACCACGCCGCCCGCCTGCGGCCACGCCTCCTCGCGGGGTCCCGACGGCACCACCGGCGCCGGCACGGGCACCGGCGCGGCCGCCGCCGCAGCCGCGGCTGCCGCCACCGCCGCCGCCGCGCCGCCGCCCGGCGCCGGCGGGGCCGACTTCTCGTTCGGCATCAGAATCTGCGGGATGGGGTTCGCCTTGTGCAGCATGCTCTGCGAACACGCGAGATCCATTCAAGGGAACTGCCCTTATTTCAGTACGAAATATAAGACACCTGACAGAGGTACCCGTTTGCCATCGCCCCCACAGACACCCATGAGAATTTGAAGCCTATGAGCAAGGTCGACAGCTCCTTCTGCACACTATTGTAATTTAAGGTTGAAATCACGTCCGGAAATTGTTGAACTTCATTGCAGATCACGAGTAACCATGCTACTGTAAGATAAAATGCACCTGCATTGTAAACTGAATTTTCCATCAGTCCGTACCTTCCACGAGCTCCGCTAGCACGTATTTGAAGGGCGAAAGTCAGTTAACCACATTCTGTTTCTACTTGTGGGCGGGAGTGGACATCCAGAATTTTTTTCACAATCGAAGTACCAATATTTAGAACAATTGGTCGAACGTGTAATGATTATAGTAAATTTCAATACAAATTAGGCATATTTAAATGCATCTTCAGTAGGAATTTATTTTCTGACATTTTCATCCTTTATTGCATTTCTTACAGAACTACCTGATCCAATAGATAATTCAATTTTGTCCCCATAAGATTAAAAAACAAATTAAATTATAGATGACAATTCATTACAAATACAATATGTTGTTTAAATTATACTAAAATGCTTTAATATAATTAACATTTTATTGTGATAAATTGTTTAACATGAACAAAATAAAACGTCTCAACACCAAGTTATTGTACACGTTACAGCTAGTCTAAATTTGGCTAATTAGCCAGTTCACAATCTCCAAAATTAGTGGATAAAGTTTGAAGAACAGCTTAAGGCTTTCGTTGAATGAAGTGCACATTAGCCAACGCAAGATAGCTTGGGTGAGTTAAGTACGTTAGGGCTATGAGGAATAGATAATGTTATAAACAGAAATCAGACTGCTAGAGGGAAGTTTCTATGGCTAATGAAAGGCGGCGTGTGGCATTGAGTTACACTGTCAAATGTAAATTTATATTTGCATGATATCATCTAACCTTAACTCTCTAAACATGCTTTGCATTTCTGATTGGGGGGGGGCTCTGCGATTTACATAAAACTACTTATCACGAACTCACAAGACACCACGTACTCCAACAATCACCTTACTTCAACTTACTCCAACAACCACCAGTGGCCTTGACTACAGCCAAAAATATTCGATGTGTGAAATGATCCATTCACCGTCCTTCATACAAGTTCATCCAAACAGCCTGGCTAACATGTGAATTTTTGACTTAAGCTGTAACATTACTAATTTTTCCATTTAGTCATTTTTTGTTAATTTCTGTTTCTCCCATAAATCAATTCGGACAGAGTTCTGTTTTTCACCGGGTCGGATCACGTTGTAAAAAGATACCAAGACTAACAATCAGACGAAAATCTGAAAACAAAATGTAACTAGTAATCCTAAGACATTCTGTCCTCCACAAACCCCGTTGCCAAAGCTAAAAAAATTTGGCCAAGGTTGTTCAAGGAATCAGCATTCTGACAATATCGTGAGAACAATACAAAAATAAGTAATTCACGATTTCAGGACCGTAAACTAATTTGTCATTATCATGTAAGTATGGTACTTCTTTTATCAGAGAGGCGGCGGTTTTTCACCTCCGCTAGAACAGGAGATCTGGCAAGTTGCCTTGCGAGGTTTCTTTCACAAGGTATCTACCCCAGCGGGGAACCGCCTCAGCCGGACTAGCCTGATACGTGTAGTAGTATAGTACATGTGAGGACAGGAAGTTGTTCATACATGTTCTGTTGCCTTTCAGTTTGGACACTGCTCCAGGATTCGTCTGGTATTGAACAGTGGAGCAACCACAGGTAACTAAATACCAATCACAACCGTGTTACTGTGATTTACGCAGTCTGCCCCTTACAGGTATCAGCTGTTGACGGTTTCATCCAATTGGGAGCTTGAACGTAACCATAGAGACGTTTAAGCTCCCAATTGGATGAAACTGTCAACAGCCAATTCCTGCTAGGGGTAGACTTGCATAAATTGCAGTATAGCTACTTCTCCAGACGACGATTGAATTCAATCTACACATGATGCTAGTTGAAAATCTGACAACACTGGGGTTCAAACCCTAGGATCTCCTGTCTGCAATGCTGCAGTGGCAACGACTGTCATCGAGTCATCTCAAAATAAAAAATAGACTTATAAATACTATGAAAATTATCACATTTTACACTTGCGATATGGAATAAAGAAGAAATAAGATGCTAACAAACACCCAGTGAATTTTCTTTCTTTCTTGAATTATATTATTTTACGTGTTTGATTAATGTAGCACTTAGTAGACTGAGAAGTAAGTTCTATGTTAACAGTCACAATAGAGAATGTCCAAAAGCCATTATCGGAATCATAACAGCACACTATCCACAAAAATTAAAAGGTCCATTTCAAACTTAAGAGGGATTCAAGTTCTGCCAGATTGTTCACGAACTGTGACCTCTAGTGTGTGTATTGTCTCATCTTGAAGGCAGAAAAAAATGTTAACTTCTTATAGAAGTGTATTAATGTATGATGGAAAAGATTTACTTTCATAAATTTCTTCTAACTTGATAATAATGTTGCCTTATGCACTCCTCATAATAGCATGTTACAAAAAAGAATAATTTTCACTCACAACAGCTGTTTGAGGATCCACTATTCTCATGACAACCTGGGCTTGCAGTAAAGCATATGCCAACTGAGGATTCTGTAATAGCATTGCCCTAGCTTCAGTGGGGTTGTTTTGCACGCACAATTTCATTTGCTTCATAAGCTCAAACATTTGTTCTGGGGGCAAAGAAGCCACAGCTTTACTGATGGCTTCAGGAGCTTTATCAGCCTGCACAGCTTCTCCATATGGGTTTTCAACAACAGGGCCCTGAAGTAAACCTAGTCAAAGTAAAGAAAAATAATGTTAAAAGTTCTAACTTTCTTTTGTTTTTTCAAAAATATAAATACATTAAACATTCTGTATCTCACTCTGCATTTCCATTCGTGATTTTTCTGTGCAAGCATTGTCAACACGAAGAGTTCGACCTCCAATCTCATAACCATTCAAATTTCTCATGGCACTTAAAGCAGTTTCTTGATCTTTGTACTCACAGAAGCCATACCCTTTAGGTTTCCCTGTCTCTCTATCATACACCAGCCTGCAAAGCAAAACTTAGTTAATGCAAGCATCTCTCATTATTTTCAAACACATTTAAATGACACTTTTTACACATACTTGAAAGACAAAACTGGGCCAACTTCACTAAATATGTCTTTCAACTTTTCTTCTGTGGCTTCATAAGGAATGTTTCCAACTGAAAAATTAATATTCGAAAATGAAAGCTAAATATTTGCAAGGAAATTCAAATAGCAATTCAAGATTCCCTTATGATGGCTTACCGAACACCGAACGCAAAGACTTATCCATTAAACTTTGGTCCGTCATTATTATTATTATTATTACTATCAAGGCAGGTTTTTATAAGAAATGACTCAAGTACGTCAGGTACAAAATATCGAATGTTCACTTGTATACAATGTGTTATACACTTCAAATCTTATCTGAAACAACACTGAAACATAACCTTCGCGTGAACACTTGCATTGAAACGTCCGGAAGCGTCCCCGAAAGCAAACGAAACGAACCTGACCCCGTCAAAACAACACAATCCCACAGCGCAAGGATTGAAGAAAGCACGGAAGAATTATTCCAAGCGCCAACACCATCCCCATCTAGTGAGAGAAGTGAAAGCTAGTGTCATCGAGTGCTAATGTTTTCTCTTGGTGCGGATTATGCCAATCTTCACAACTGTTCACTGACAAATGCGTGGATAGGCGGAAGACGGAAGAAAACAGCTGTATGCATTTGAAAGCATACTGCTGCATTCTCCTCATGTTAGAACGACTACAAAAAAGATGTAAAAAAGCTTTGAAATAGAAATAAAGCAATGTAGCGATTAATGAAATATTTCATTGAAGACAAGAACATTTAACTTACAAAGGGTCTTCGTGGCCTTGACTTCTAAATTTGAATCGTGCATCTATTATCTTGTATGTTGATATTTATGCATGTCAATATATTCCGCCGACCGTGTATTGCCTTTACTTATGTGATTCTTGCAGTTAGATGTAAGTAAATCCTAAGAATTTTCAGTTTTATAAATAATCTGCTAGTCTTTACATTGCAGTGATGACAATAATATGAGTCCTAGACCTTGAATGTGAATCTATTTGTGATATTTAGTTCTAAAATAGGAAACGATGTTGCATGAGCAGTTAATTTGAAAACCTTCCAAAGGAACTGAAGGTTGGGGTAATGTTGCCTGTTGTCTCTGGTAAATTCTGCTAGTGGTAGCAGACCACAAAGCAGCTTCTCATGGTGCAACCTGTCAGATTTCAGACAAGATAATATGAAAGAGTCTAAATGATGGGTTTTCAAGAAATAGTTTCATGGTGAGTTTATGAATGATTAATGAAATACTAATACTTGATAATTAAGTAAGGATATGGTTTATTTTCATGAAAATCTACTTACAGGTATCAGAAGAAAATTGGCACTTATGACAAACAACAATGGGAGCACACTATTGAACAACGAATTTTACATGGACTTACTCATGTTCCAAAGAAAACAGCAAAATTGAAGACCGAGTTGATAGATGTGGATTTAGTAAGAGGTTTGTATTTAATTTTTTGATTGGATTTGCACAAAGAGAAATAATTAACTAAGCAAATGAACTTTATAACAATAATTACCACATTTTATCCATGTGAAAGAGATTGAGATTACAATTATAGTGAATGTGTTTGGGAATTAATTATTGATTATTTCTAAAGAGTCTCTTTATAATATTTCTAGCATTAGTACCATATTGAGATCATGTTTTTTATTCTTCAGGTTCATCATTTCCCAAAGCAAAGCCAAAATATGGATTAATGACTGTGATGCGGCTGTCTCTTGTACGGCTGCTTTTATTACCACTATATGGATCTTGGTGGGTACAGCAGACATCACGAAAAGTGTTTGTTCTGCTGTTGATGCTTTATTGTCTGCAGCTCTTTAATATGGCATTGTTCTTTTGGTGCACTTGGTATTCGGATGAGGATGTGTTAGAGGTGAGCAATAACAATTCTTCTTTGCACATAGTTTAATAATTGAGATTTGTTCATTTGTAGATCCTTTTCTTAAACACTGTCAATATTTTCTCAAGCATTTTGTTATTTATTGAAGTTTTTCTGAATATTGTGCCATGGATTGGGAAGAAATGAGTGGAAAGGATTCAAAGTGAATTCATTATTAGAAAATATTTAATTAGAATTTTAGTAAGATTGGCTTGTTTGTTAATACAATTTTTGGAAAATTTAACTCATCAATCATTCTTGAAGCATTGTTATCAATTATTTATGAAGTATTTTAAAGTGTCCAGAACTTTGAATGATTTTATGAATTTTATGAACTGCAATATTTACATTAATTTAGCAAGAGAGTGTTATTATTTGATTTTATCTTATTTTAAGTAATAAAATATTACATTCTAGAATATCCATGAACTGTTGTATTCCTGAGCATAGTGATTGTTAAATTGAAATAATTGTACTGGTAGAGTATGCTCATCTATTGATGTGATTTTATTTATTTACAGCATATCTGTGCTTCTGAAGTTTTGGTTCCATCAGCAATGATGCTCATTCTCAGCTTCTTGCACTCACAGATTGTAGCACCTCATGCTGCACCTGCTGGTCGCGATGTACTTTCTACTAAGTCTCGGCGTTTAAAACGCACCAAGCGTCGTGTACTAGCTTCTTCTCGTTCCCGATCTGTCGGTGAGTGACTTCAGAATGACCATTACATTCATGTAATACAAAGGTGCCAACTTAAAGAAAATATTAGGAGGGGGAGCCCATGTAGTATATACCCAATCATTTATTATTTCTTAGGGTTTGGTTTTCAGTTTCAAAAGCAGACATTTTCCATTTCCAATTTACACTTTTGGCTATTAACTAAAAATGTATGTTTTAGAATTTGAATCATTTGGCTCATGAATTTGCTAAGTACTACAAACACTTGCAACCTTGAGCAAACTTCCAATTTTTTGTACAACTATGATTTTTCTGTGGAAAAACTAAACAGTCTTTGGCAGACTGCCTGCATACTCAACCTGAAAGCATTAAAGATTGAAAGTGGTAAGCAGTCTGATATGTGGTCCGGTGTATAATGAATCACAAGAACAGGCATGGACCTCCTGGTGATCATTTTAAATATAACTGCATTGTCAGTAGATTTATTAAATTTAAGGAATATTCTCATAAAGTATTCTTCTTCTTTGGCATTTTCGCCTCAGGAGCTTGCTGTTTTCACCCTCCACAACTCTCAGTTCTCCTAATTTCGTTTGAGTCCTCTATCCTCCATAGTTTCGTGGATGTATTTTTCCCACTATAAAATGGGTCTTCCTTGTCTTCTCCTCTCAGGGTTGTCATTTTAAGATCTTGTGTGGCCATCTGTTTTCAGACATTTTCTGAGCATGTCCATACCATTGTAGTGCTGCATTTACTGAGGTCTTTGTAATAGAAAAATTACATCCATCCTTCTCCATTTTTCTTCATTCCGCACTCTCTTTTGCGAGTAAGTTGTAGGCATCGTCTTATGTAGTCCATTTTTACTGTCCTAATCTTATCTCTTATTTTTTGTGTTTGTGGCCACATTCCCGCTCCGTATAGTACTATATTTTCTACTACATGGTGGAATATCCTTTTGACATCTTTGCAGTAAAGCTTTTGTTGCTTTCGTCCTCCTAATTACTCTTGAGTTAATATTTGTAGCACATGTACCCAAGTTGTTTGTTAAAGATCCAAGATATTTGAAGGTGTTGCAGCTTTTAATTTTGTTACCATTCACGTTTATATCCATTATTGCTTGTCCAATGCGCATACATCCAGTTTTATTAAAATGTGTTTCTAATTCCCATTTAGTATATTCTATTAGCTTTCTTAGTATAAACACCATATCCTCTTCATTTTGAGCAATGATTACCTGGTCATCAGCAAATGAAGGGAAGGTGTCATCTCTAATTTTTATTCCAGCACCTAAATGTTTCCTGTACCAGTTATTTAGGGCTTGTTCTAGGTAGATGTTGAACAAAATAGGAGGTAACCAACATCCTTGTTTTGGACCCTTGTTTATCGAAATGCTTCCAGTTAACTTATCTCCTATTTTAATTTGTGTCAGTGTTTTTGTAAAGTTTTTTTGTGTAAAGTTGTTTTAACTAGGTTGACCCATTTTTCTTTTTTTATATCAACCCTTCTCAATGCTTTACGTATCTTTTTTCTTGGGTCACTATCATGTGCTTTCTGGAAATCTATAAAGGTCACATAAATATTCCTAATTATGCTTTTATGTTTCTCAATAACTTGTCTGATTCAGTGGATGTTATCTAGGCATGATCGTCCTCATCTAAAACCACTCTGCTCTTCCATGAATATATCTGGGTACATCTTCAATTTTTTGACTCAAAATACTAGGAAACAATCTTGCTGTTGATGGTATGACACTTGTTCTCCTGTAAATCACCCATAATCGTTTGTCTCCCTCTTCAATATTGAAGAGATGTAGAATGTGTTCCATTCTACAAGTGGATCCCTACTTCTATCTTATTGAACATTTTCTTTAGGTATCTCACAGCCACAACTCCACCATATTTCAGGAGCTCCATTCTTATATTTCCCTCTCCTGGTTTGCTTCCCCTCTATTGGTTTTTGCTTTGCATAGTGCCTTCTTAATACCATCCTCAGTTTTTCAAAATTATTTTCTTACAGATCTCTTCTTTCTTCTCCTTCACATTCTGGTCTGTTTTCTTGTAGAAGCATTGAGTAGTGGTGTATCCATTTTTGTGAGGGGATTCTTTGTACCATGCTTTTATCCTCATTATTTCTTCTCATTTTCTTTCTAATTTCACAGGCTTAAGATGATTTATTGTATCCTACAGTTCCATCGATGTATGTATATAACCAGTCTCAATGTTCATTTTGTTCCATTCTTACACCTGATTTAACTTTCTGTCGATACAGAACATATCTCTGTCTTGGCTCTGGTATTTTATCATTTAACCATTTCATATATGCTTTTTTCTTTTCGTGAATCAATTCTTCTAAATTCTCAGAAAACTTTTCCATATATTTCCTTTTTCTTTCTTTTTCCCCAAGGGCATCCTTAGCCGCTTCCAAAATACTTTCCTTCAAGTGTTGATACATTTCTGTGGGATTATCGTCCTTTTCCAATTTTAATTTGTTTCTATCCTTTGTTACTATCCTCATTTAAAGAGGTCTGTCTTGAATCAATTCCTTGTTCTCTATAAGCTCATTGTCTACTCATACAATCTTGGTACTATTAATGTACTCTAGTGCATGGCATGTTTTTCCTCATAGGCAATTAACATTTGCATACTAATGAAGGGTCAATGAAGTTATTGTGTTTTTCCTACATTTCTGTTCATGTGAGGAGTTTTTGTTTCATGTTAAAAATATACATGCCCTTGCCATACCTTAAAAACTGAAAATACTTATTTCAGACCAATAAAGTATAAACAAATAAAAATAAAAAACAAATGTGCAGAAAATTATGTTAATATACTGATGTGTATTGTTAGTTCTTAACATTCGAAAGTTTTCTTTCAGTACAGGTTAAATGGGAAGAATGCGTATTTTAAAAATACAAAAACTAATTACCTAAAGAATATAAAACGCCCTGCAAAACAAATAACTGCCTCACAGTGAGTGTCAGAGAATTACATGTAAAAGTAGTATACAGAGTCATAGAATTAATTTAAATCAAGTGGTTAATATGCGTTGGATCAGAGGGTAAAAGAAGTTTAAGGCCACTAATTTTTTTTTTAAGTCATGATTGAAAAAAGTCAATTTTATTAGCATAGTAATTGGCAGATCTAGGCAGTCTATTAAAGATATTGTTGAAGATGCCTCCACCCAGAATCAGGTAGGGGTTTCTCATTCTCATGTGAGGGATGGGAAGAGAGAGAAGAGAAAGAAGCTCAGGGCACTCATTGAGACTTGGCAAAATCGACTTGAGAACCTGATTCAAATGCTTTAATGATGTGATATTCTGGTATTTTACTATTTTGCCAACAATAATTCACGATGTGTTGCAGTTGCCAGTGGAGCATCAACCTGCCATATTTTAATAGTTCTTCAGTTAGGTTATCTGTTCCTGTTGTTTTCCTATTTTTCAGTTCTTTTAAAGCCTCTTGGATCTTGTTTATTGTTATGGGATTGACTTCACTGCATAGTACTTCACATATTTTTTCGTGTGCTTCATTTTCGTTATATCATAGGTTTCTATGGTGCTTAAGACAGTCTGACTTTTTAATTACATTTATTCTCATTGTATCTTTTTCTTCTTTGTTCAGATGTTTAAGAATCGTCTAAGCAAAATGTTGTCTTCCATGTATTTCATTTTCTATTTGTGTTATAAATGTATCTCTATGTTTGTTGTTGGGATTGTCGAAAACCTTTTTTTGCTAAATTTCGTTTTTCCTTATATCTTTGTTCAGTCTCCTCAGTATTTTGTTAAAGGTGGTGAAAATAGTCTGTTTGTTTGTTTGTTTGTTTCTTACTAGGTTCTCAATCTCACTGTTCCATATTTTCAGGCCTTTTTACTCCCTATTTACCTCTTCCTGTAGCTTCCCTTGCTGCATTTTCATTGCGGTTTTACACATTATTCCATTCTTTCTCTATATCGTTCTCAGTTGGTGTTTCGAATAAGTATTTCTGCAATCTTGTTTGGTACAGCATTTTTACACTTTCTTTTTGCAGATGTACTTTTTATACTTCTTCTGAAATACTTTTCTGACTTTTTGTAGTCCTCCATCTTTTCCAGAGATTGAATTTGCTAATTAATATAAAGTGATCAGAACCTATATCTCATCCCCAATAAACTTGCACATCTTTTATTTTGATTTCCATTTTTCATTTATTAGGAAATTATCAATTATTGTTCTGTATCCTCTTACATACTTCTCTATATCATGATTCTGCAGTAGCTGATATAGATCTTGTGTTTCCTCCTTTTCCTCTCTTCTGGGGCATACAATCCTATTATAGTCAGATAACCTCTGGAGATACTAAATCGTAAAGATATTACTCTTTCATTGAAGAAATTGTAACTTTCAATTCTTGATTTTCAACTTTTATGAATAAGAATGGCTATGCCTGCTCATGCCCTTGTATTTTGAGATACACCACAATAAATCATTATGTATTTGTCCATTTCTTTTCTTCCTTTCGATTTTTTCATAGTTTCTGTTATGATGGCAATTTGTGTCTTTCTCTCGAGCATAAGTTTTTCCAGCTCCATCTCTTTAGATCACAATCCTCTCATATTCCAAGTTGCTATCCTCAATTCCTGAATCTGAAATTCCTTTATTCGTTTCCTTTTCATGCACTGGTCATCGTCTTGTTTCTGTCGCGTGTGGAGGCACTCAAACTCAACCACCAGCGTCAAGGTCATGTATTCCCTAGGTGGAGGCGATCATTTGTATTTGCAATTAATGTTCATGGTGACTTGTGTGCATGTGTATATTCATTGTGGTAAATGTGCTTGTGGAAGTGCATGTCTTTAAAATCCTATTCCCTTCAAAATAAATTCTCTTAAAAATGAAGTAGGTTTATTAAGCAACATGAGCACCAGGGTAAGAGTCGAGGTGGATACCAGGTCATGAGAGCAAGCACCAGAAGGAATTCACGCCATAGGGGTTGGCTCTCTTCATTTCTAGTAGATTTTCATTCGTCAAGATCTTTCTGCATCCGCCTTGGTGACACGTTATCCTCAAATCACCAGTTAGGAAACGCTGTTCCCCAGGGATCAATTCTGACTGCCACTTTGTTTGACATTGCTATCGATAGTATCGTAATTGAAGATAGTAATTGGAGAGCCTGTGAAAGCATTGCTCTTCGTTGATGACTTTGGTATATTCTGCTCCTCGAAGATCATGCAAGTTATTGAGAGGCAGGTAGAGCTTGGCCTCAACCAATTGCAAGAATGGAGCGATAAAACTGGATTCAAGTTCTCCACCTCATTTCTGTAGAATGTATCACCTCCATAATCGTCCTGAACTTGGGAGGGAGGGGATCGTCAAATTCCCTTCGTCGAATCTGCCACTTTCCTTGGCCTGACCTTCGACAAGAGTTTAACATAGCGAAAGTACATTCAAAACTTGAAGAGATGCTCTGTATCTCCATTGAACCTCCTTCGCGCCCTTACTGGTAGATCTTGGGTCGCGGACAGAGTATGTCTTTTCCGCCTATATAGGACTATCATCCGTCGTATCTTCGATCGAATCTATCTCCTGCTTCTTGTGACCCTCTGACAACAATCATCCAACACCAAATCCACAATTTACTGGTTCGTCGTTATAATTTGGTTTGTTGGATCCCAGGTGATGTTGGGAAAATAGGGAACGATCTTGGTGACCAAGCAGCAAAGTGTGGCGTCTTTGCCGGGGCAAATAATTACAGACGTGAACGGCTTGTAAATATTTAGTATTTATTAAAATAAAAATACTCCGACACCAAAATACTATATACAATATTTACAAATAAATTAGACCGTTACAAGAAGGAACCTTTCCTGGTTACCACCACCGCTGGCCCGATAATTAATTACCATCCCGGTGTGATGCACCAGTACCTTACGCGAGCATACATGCGAGTATGCCGCACCGACCGTCACGACGTAGCACGCCGGCTTCGGTTCCCCGCCTCGGTAGCCTATGCATTACAATGCAACGCCGCGCACAACTCACACGACGCCCTACCGACGCGCCCAAACCTGAAGAATCAGAAGAACAGAAGAAAGCTCTTAAGTCGGAGTCCGCTTATATAACCTCTGGACAGGCTGACGGAACCGCGTCACCGCAGTGTTCGCCGACGCGTTTCCGCCGGCTTTGGGCTTTCCAAGTATGCACCCACGACACGGCACCCCTTCCCTAGCCTTTGTGCAGCCCAGCGTCACTTCCGCCAGCGCTGTCCACATGGCTGATATAGTACGTTTGTACTGGCGACAGATATGACGCCACAAACTCCTCTATACTCCCCCCCCCCCGGGAATTTTCGTCGCAGTTGCAATCAACACAGAAGGAAAATTCCACAAGTATGAAAATCCTAGGCCGATCGGCTCACATTATATACAACTGCGCCTGACTTGGCTAATACACAGATAAAGAAAACAAACAGAGAAGGCCCTACTAACCTACCCCATTGACATATTTTTACACTCATATTGTACATTGTACTTGAAATATTAAAGATCTTGCCGTACGGTCGGTCCCTCTTATGCATTGTTAAGATTTTTCAGCCTGGCGTGGTAACCTCAAATAACCATAGTATGTTCCTTTTCCTTTTACAACCAAATTCTTGAATTAAATTAATTTTGTACAATACACCCTTTACCAAAATGACACATACAATATCACCAATATAGCCCCAAACATTACATCAATAAACATTCAAAATCAGATACAGTTCTATTCACACAAACTGACACACTGAATTACAAAACCCTATACAGTGATAAATGCACAAAAAACAACAACAAAAACTAAATTTTACCCTCTTTTACATTTAAAACCACATAAAGTGATACACTTAAAATGAAACAAATAACCAATTTTTACATCTCTCTCTTGAAGGATTGTACAAAGTTTTCTTCTTGCCAGAATGAATATAAATGAATACAAAAGTTCATGATAGTTGCTGGAAACTATTCTTTCGTAGGTTTCTTGGGAAAAGTTTACACAATCCTGACACAACACAACAAACATCACATTCACTTATACATCATTCTTCTTGCACTATTTGTTTTGCACTGTGTTCCAGTGTTCTCGGCGCACACGTATCGGCATTGCCGGGTGCAGTGTGCCCCTCTGCAACTTCGGACACTGTCTGGCGCTCATTTTCAAACACCCTACTGAGAATGTCAGCATTTACGTTTAATATCCCTTTCCTATGGCTTATGATAGTGTTGTAATGCTGAATCGCCAGAGACCACCTAAGCAATCTAGGATTATTCCCAGCATTCTGTTGTAACCAGACTAACGGGTTATGATCCGTTTCTATCTTTAGCAAAACATTACCGTCTAAATAGTAATGCAACTTCCCTAAACCCCAAATTAAAGCAGCGCACTCTTTCTCCGTGGTGCTCCATTTTAATTCCCTGTCTGAGAATGTTTTACTGAGAAAAAGAATCGGATTTTCATTCCCCGTCTGAGAATTTTTTACTGAGAAAAAGAATCGGATTTTCATTCCCTTCCTGATCTAACTGTGATAACACAATGGCTGCTCCCCTAAGTGCCGCATCACATTGCAGTAAAAATGGCTTACTAAAATCAGGTGCATGTGTGACTGCCCCCTGACACAGTGCGTCGCGAAGCTGTATAAACGAGTTTTCGCACTCTTCCGACCACCGGATTTTGCCTTGCCTATGTGTTCCCCTCAATAGATCAGTGAGCGCAGCTGATTTCTCCGAGAAATTTCTGATGAACCGTTTATAATACGATATCAGACCTATAAATTTACGGATTTCCTTTTTTGTCGTAGGCCGTGGATATTCTTTTATTACTTGAACCTTGGCTTCATTTGGTCTCATCAGACCACTGCCAATCTCGTATCCTAAGAACGTAACCGATTTCCTAGCGAACTTACATTTCGCCGGTTGCACGCGTAAATTGGCCTCACGTAACTTTTGGAATACTATTCTGAGATGTTTGCAGTGATCATCCCAGTTGTCGCTAAAGATTGCAATGTCGTCCATATATGGGACGGCGAACTCCGCGCAATCTTTCAGTAATGCCTCCATAAGCTTACTGCAAACATATGGTGCATTTTTGATGCCGAAAGGCATCCTGAGGGGTTTATAAGACCCGAATTTTGTCGTAAAGGTGGCATACCGTTGAGCGCGCTCGCTCATTTGGATCTGCCAAAATCCTTTACATAAGTCAGTCGTGGTTATGATTTTGGCCCTCGCAACTGTTTCAATTCGCTCGGCTAAACTCGGAAGCGGAAAATATTCAGTACGAATAACCTGATTTAACTTGCGGTAGTCAATACATGGCCTGGGTTTTTTTCCGGGTGCTTCCACCAAAATCATGGGGGATGTGAAATCAGAATCTGAAGGCTCGATGATACCATCCCTTAGCATTTTCGTTATTTCATCCTGGAGGATTTTAGTTTGGCGATGTGACGTGCGATTCGGAGCGCTCCTCACCCTTGCATTTTCGTCCAGCAACTCGATGTCCACCTGAACGTTTTTAGTGAGCCCTGGCCTATCAGAAAAGGTGTCCCTAAACTCAATTACAAGCTCTCTCAGCTTTTCACTTCCTTCCGGCTCCATTTCTGTGCCTGCGAGCATTGCCTCTACATCAAATTCCTCCGGTTCTAATTTTAAGGCGTATTTCTCTATTCCGTCCTCCATAAATTCCCCTATTTGTTCTTGATTGACAATAAAGTTAACATACTCTGTCCTTTGTACGTATGCTTTGATCATATTGACATGATATACCTTGCCTGTACTTTTGTTCGGCATTTGAATGACGTAATTCGTGTCAGACACCTTCTCTACAATCTCTCCCGGTCCTATCCATTGCACAGATAATTTACGCACCTTGTTGGGAGCAAACACTAATACTTTGTCTCCTACATTAAATGTACGTATCACCGCTTTCCTATCATACCAGGTTTTTCTTTTCACCTGAAGTGCCGATAGTTTTTCATGAGCTGAGTCTCTAATTACCTTCAGTCTATTTGCGAGACGAAATATATACTCCGTTACTTCGGTACTTTCCGGCTCTATTCCAGAGAGATTCTCGTAAAGCAACGTAATAGGAGTCCTTAAATTTCTACCAAATACTAATTCTGCGGGCGAGAATCCAAAACTTTCATGAAAACTTGTTCTTAAAGCGAACAATATGGCCGGGATCTGTTTTTCCTAGTCAGTTCCAGCTTCAAAACACAGAACATTAAACAGCCTATTTATTGTACTATGTACACGCTCAACCGGATTGGTCTGCGGATGATAAACTGAACTATGGGATCAATTTAATTCCAAATTTATTTGCGAATTCTGCCATCAGCGTGCTTCTGAAGCACGGGCCTTGATCCGTTTGAATTTCCCGTGGGAAACCGGTTCTGCTGAACAACTGCAAAAGCGCATCAATTACAGTAGGAGTTTGAAGATCTGGAATCGGTATTGCTTCGGGGTACCTCGACGCAACACAAATAGCAGTAAGTACGTGGACATTTCCGGTACTGCTTCTCTGAAACGGGCCTATCGTATCTAAATTCAATCGCGAAAAGACCTCTCTTATAGTGGGGACCAACACTAAAGGTGCCTTCTTCCGATCACCACTATGACCTACGCGCTGGCAGCTGTCGCATGAACGCACAAATTGCTCCATCTCTTTAAAACAATTTGGCCAGAAGAAGTGCTTAGACAAATTGTTCTTTGACTTAGCTATTCCTAGGTGAGCACTGACAACTTCATGACAAATCTTTAATATAGGTCCACGAAATTTACCGGGCACAACTAACATTTCATAAATGTCACCCTTTTTGCTCTTCCGTTTCTTAAATAATAAGGAATTCTTAACAAAATATGTATCTCTTTCCGATTCTGCTTTTACATCCTTATACTTTTCAAACAAACTATTTACACCCTCATCTCCCTTCTGCGCCGCGCTGAATTGTTCCGTATTTACTTTCAACATTTCAGCGATCGGCACAGCCAATTCTAATTCTTCTCCGTCTGCTAATAGACAGATTTCCGGGAATTCCTCCGACGGCTCATGCTCGTCTTCGCCCGGCTTTGCTGTGAGGTCGCCTTCCGCCTCCGGCAATCCTACCTGCGGGTCCCCCGCATCCTCTGCTTTTGTCCTACTTTCCGCCGCAGCCTTACTGCGCGTCGTAACCATGTTTACCGTTTGTTCTTCTACTAAGCCCTGTTTAATATCTTGCAGAAGTTGAAACGTTCTGTTACTCAATAGATATTTAAGTTCGTTTTCCTTCGGCACTATAGCGGCCCTAGTGATTACACTACCTAATTCTGAATTTAGGCGAATTTCCGCCACCGGCAAATTAATGGCAGCTGAATGAAGCGGCTGTTTGATCCAGACCGATTCGCCCGTATAATCACGATCTGTGACTAGATTCGCGGATACAAGATCAAATGACGCGCCCGTGTCTCTCAAGATCTCAGTCGGTTGCTCATTCACGGTCCCTGCCACAATGTGCTGCCTCAAGAATTCCCTTGCCTCGGGTTCACACACGTGATTTATTTGATTGCCCTGTTTCCGCGGACAGTTCTTAATCAAGTGCGTTGTCGACTGACATTCATAACACTTGCGGACATAAGGTGCATCGAATTCTTTCTTCGCGCTATGTTTTTCTACCCCATTCGTACTTCCTGCCGGCTTGGGTGCCACGTGAGGAGCAACAGGTGCCCTGTTGTTTCCGTGTTCTTTCCGGAATGTTCTTTCCGGCCGGAAAGATGGTAACTGTGGCTTCTTCCACCCTTGCCGCGCATTCTCGTACGCATCAAGTCTTTTCGCGAACTCAAGCGGATTCGAAAATTCACCCCATCTATCCACAAAGTGTTCCCACATATCCCCTGGAACTTTATGCTTCATTTGATCAGCCACGATCAAATTCAATAGACCCTCGAATGTGTTTATTTTAAGCCCCGCTACCCACTCTCTGGCATAGTTTAGCAATTCCCTCGCGAATATGCTCCAGGTCGCTCCGTTTTTGCTATGTTTCCTAAACAGTTGCCGGAATTTCTCGGCATCAAACCTGTACAATTCTAACAATTTCGATTTCAACTCCGCATAATCTAACGCTTCTTGTTCATCTAAAGTAAGCCATGTGTTAACATTATGCGGAAGTAATCCTATTAAATTCACAACCCAATCTTCTTCGCAGATTTTCAATTGCCTGCACTGGCTTTCAAACGCGCTCAGATAAGAAGTGATGTCGTCCTGCTCTCCTTTAAATCTACCAATTATTTGTCCTATTCTAATATAATCCCTAGCGTGTTCCGAACGCGCTTCCGAACGATTCTCAGAATTTGTTTCGCCCGTCTGGGCATATTGCACTCTTGCAAGTTCTAACTGATATTCCCTTTCTTCTAATATTCTCCGATCTCTTTCGTGCTGTTGCCCCAATTCCTCCGTTAATTCAACGGAATAATCCTCATGCTCTACTATTAATTTCTTTAAAGTCGGATTTGTTTCCGATCCATCTAAAACTATTCCTAAATCGCTGGCGATTCGGATCATTCCCTCCTTTCGAAATCTCAGTAAATGCGCCATTGCTTTCGAACAGTGCCTTACGCGTTGCAAAAGAACACACTTACCCTTGGCTTCCACTGCGTCCGTGGCTGCTTCCTGCTGCTTATGCGTGCACGTTCGGCGCTAACGGGTGTCGTGATGAGATGGTTGGATTGGCTGCAACACGTCCTTCCTTCCGTCCTTCCTTCCCGTCCTTCTGCTTGAAGTTTCGCCTCGCCGGTGTACTCGCACGTTTTCGTTCGCGTTTTACTTTATTTCGCGCACTATGAATATATTTACGTCGAAACTGTTCCCTGGCTGAGCTTTGCTCGCTCGCCCACTTTTTAATCTTTCTCCGGCGGATACCTGCGGCCAAATTTACTTTCACTTCCACGCGCACGGTCCGCTGTTCTGGGTGACTGTCCCGCTGGTACAAAGCGCCCTAACTGCTGGGTGTTTTGTTCTTTTCTATAGCTGTTGCTACAATACCGACCGAACCTTGAACGTGAACCGCAGAATTCTATCCCTCCTACGCTCACTAATTACCCATGGACGGATGAAGCCCCTTACTGGCGTAATTATACTACCTGCCGTTCCTGGCGTGCTTCCGTGTGATATACTATATGATATACTTCCGTGTGTTATACTACCTGCCTACCACAAACACCGCACATACACAACCGCGTGGTCGTTTACTAACCAAAACTGCGTGCTTGAACCGCTACATACACTACACTTGCGTGGTAGTTCCTGAACCGCTGTCTACACTATACCTACGTGGTAGTTCTTGAACTGCTGCCACCATTCTACACCTACGTGGTAGTTCGTGATCCGCTGCATACACTCCACTTGCGTGGTAGTTCCTAAACCGCTACTTACACTACACGTGCGTGGTAATTCGTTAACCGCTGCCACCATTACACGTGCGTGGTAGTTCGTTAACCGCTGCCACCATTCTATCCCTCCTACGTCTGTGGCGTCTTTGCCGGGGCAAATAATTACAGACGTGAACGGCTTGTAAATATTTAGTATTTATTAAAATAAAAATACTCCGACACCAAAATACTATATACAATATTTACAAATAAATTAGACCGTTACAAGAAGGAACCTTCCCTGGTTACCATCACCGCTGGCCCGATAATTAATTACCATCCCGGTGTGATGCACCAGTACCTTACGCGAGCATACATGCGAGTATGCCGCACCGACCGTCACGACGTAACACGCCGGCTTCGGTTCCCCGCCTCGGTAGCCTATGCATTACAATGCAACGCCGCGCACAACTCACACGACGCCCTACCGACGCGCCCAAACCTGAAGAATCAGAAGAACAGAAGAAAGCTCAAAGTCGGAGTCCGCTTATATAACCTCTGGGCAGGCTGACGGAACCGCGTCACCGGCAGTGTTCGCCGACGCGTTTCCGCCGGCTTTGGGCTTTCCAAGTATGCACCCACGACACGGCACCCCTTCCCTAGCCTTTGTGCAGCCCAGCGTCACTTCCGCCAGCGCTGTCCACATGGCTGATATAGTACGTTTGTACTGGCGACAGATATGACGCCAGAAAAGCTCGCCACAAAGGAAACTGAGGTAGACATCCTCTCAGTCCCAACAAACCATACCAAGCTGTTTATCAAATGTTGTATTCTCAGTGTTTGACAGAGTGGCAGAACTCAGACTTTAAACTCACGAGAATCAAGGATTCCGTAACGCCGTGGTCCTCTTCATCTTGTGGGTCAAGACGCAAGGAAATAATTCTGACACGCCTTTGGATCGGTCATTGACATTTCTCCCATGGACATTTTCTCCGCAGAGACCCCACCCTCTACTTGCGATAGTTGCGATACGGATCTTACCGTGGAATGTTCTCCTGCACTGCCGGCGAAGGCTTTATCTTGCTAGCTCTCTAGCACAGGTACTTGGAAATGACGAATCTTCTCTCTGCAAGCTTTTTAGCTTCTTACGAGAGTCTGACATTTTCAGCATTATCTGAGAGAAGAGGATGATGCCAATTATTTGGCTTATAATTGGAAATTTTAAAGTGTTTATCTGGCTCTTTTCAGCCAACTCTTTTAAATAATTGAACATGTTTATGTTCAGTTTTACTTTTTACCTTGAAAAAAAAGTTTTAGTCTGACATTGCTACAGTGCGTATTGCTCTTTAAAAATATTGTCACTAGCGCCAATGACCTTAGCTGTTGAAGCGCCCTTAAACCTTAATTATCATCATCAGCTAGCAATGCGTGTTGGTATATCGCAGACCACTTAGTGTAAATATGTTTTGGTTATAGAATTAAATTCCTATCCTAAACAACAAGTACTGAAATAACTGATTCATTGAATGCATTAAAGAGTTCCTTTCATTTCATTCCTTTAAGGCGAAGTGTACCGACACTAGTTCAATTTGTCCCCACCACGTAGCAGCACCAAAATAAGCCAAAATTACTTTACTAATAACGTCTGAACAAGTGGCTCGATTTTCAATCAGAATTCAATCAACGACATATGAGTTGCATTTAATATAGAATTTATGCTATGAAGTCTCTTTTTAAAAAAAAATTGAAAAATTAGTTTTGGATTTTTTTAATAGTTCTGAGAAGAAATTAAAAAATGTGGGCTTACAGAGCGATGGCGAAGTGCTTCCTGAATCCAACGCCGTATCAATCGTCCAAATCGGCCGAATAGGCGTGTGGTAAAGGGAAATTTGTCAAAATACAATGCCCCCCTCCCCCATGTCGCGCCGGCTCCGAGGGACAGAGAAGCATTCCGTAAGAGGTAGGAGGGGGCCGGCTAGGAGCGAGGAAGGTAAGCAGGCGGTTCTCTTGTGGTCCGACTGGGATTTGTCAGATAATGCTTTCGCTATTTTCCGCATCACAACATTGGTTTTACATTCTTGTATACGTACGTATATACTGAGTAATATATGCAGTACAGCAAAAGTTGTGTAATAATGCGGAAAATCAATTTTGAGATTTCAACGAAAATCATGTTTGGGGGCCCTCTGATATGGTAAGTTTTAAGTTAAAAAGTATGGTTGTTTTTTGTTTTGATTTTTTCAAAACGTCCGACTGTCTGTCTGCTCATCTATGAACAACACTAGGGCCGATACTACAAGTATTCCTAGAATTTGATCGAAAGTGAATATTCACTGGTCGATCTGGCCTGTTTCAAAGCTTTACGAGATCGAAAAATATTGTTTAAAATTTGGGGATACTTTAAATGACGCCCCAAGGACATCTTTTGTATTTTCTCAAAAATTGCTCCAACTTTTTTCTTCGAATTTATTGTAAGAATAGATTGAAATAAATTAAATTTGTTGTCCCTAATTAGTTCTTTCATTGACGTCGTGCACATTTCTTTGAACATTTTAGTAATTTTCGTGTAATATTGCGTGAAATATGTGCATCACAAAAAATACTAAAAAGCAGAATTATTCAAAAACGGCTCCAAATTTTTTTTCAAACTTTTGGTACGGATCTTTCTCATTGTCCTGTGTAAGATAGCATAAACACCGTATTGCTTTATTCTTTTTTTGTTTTTCAAAACTTACACTTATTTTGACATTTCTCTCACGTACTTAATATTTAGATTACCAGCGATTTGTATACATTATTGCATTTGTTTAATTAATGTCTCATAAATGGAAACCGGAAAAATATGTATTGAAACCAGTAAGAATATACAGGGTGCGCCAGAGAAACTTACTTATTTGAAAAGTCAATAAAAACAAAAGTACTTCAATTATTGTTTTAAATTTTTTTATTTGAGAATACTATATCCCAATTTTTTTTTCATGCAGTCTTGAAAATGACATCGGACAAATGGCGACCCCTATTGCGCATACACTGATGAAGTCGATTTTTGAAATTCGTATCCACACTTTGCAGCATATCAATCGGTATGTTGGCAATGGCGTCGCGAATGTTGTTCTTGAGGTGTGCTATGGTCCGTGGTCGATCGACATAAACCACAGATTTCAAATAACCCCATAAAAAGAAATCGCATGGAGTCAAATCTGGGGAGCGTGCCGGTCATTGGAGATCGCCTCTGAGAGAGATGAGGCGGTCGGGGAAATGTTGTCGCAACAAATTCATTGAGTCTCGTGCTGTGTGTGCTGTGGCTCCATCTTGCTGAAACCACACGTTCCTAACGTTCATTTCTTCGAGTCTTGGAAGAAAAAATTCCTCGATCATGTTCCTGTAACGAGCTCCATTCACGGTAACTGCGCGTTCGTTTTCTTCAAAAAAATAAGGACCAATTATTCCCATTACCGATATCGCACACCAGACAGTAACTCGCTCACAGTTAAGTGGCTTCTGGTGAAGCTCACGTGGATTTACACCACACCAATAACGCATGTTTTGCTTGTTGACGCAGCCGGAAATGTGGAAGAGAGCCTCGTCACTGAAAAAAACGACCGCGTCTTCAGGCAGGTTGTCAACCAGCATTTCACATGCATTTTGACGGGCAACAAAATCGCGTTCAGTTAATTCTTGCACAACAGCCAATTTATAGGGATGATAGTGAAGGTCTTCATGGAGAATTCGTCGAACAGTGGTTTCAGAAATTCCCATAGCAGTTGCGTGTTTGCGAGCCGAACGCCGGGGAGAACGCACAACTGACTGCCTCACTCTTTCGACATTTTCCGGAGTTCTGATGGTCCGTTGAAGTCCATTTCTGGGTTTAGCGACACTTCCACACTCCCGAAATGAGTTAACCCACGACAGAATCGAATTACGGCCAGGAACGAGTCTGTGAGGAGGAATTTCAAAGCGAGCGCGGAAGGCACGTTGCGTAGCCACAATTGAACGACCGTTAGAAAAGAAGCTCTCGACTGCGAAGGCCCGCTGCTCTCTAGACCAGAGCATGAAGGCAACTGACTGGAGGGTAAAACAAACTTGGGAACTTCCCCCTCCAGATGCGCTCCCTCTCGCCCCTCTACCCGCCCAACTCACCGCGCGGGATTTTTTTCAAATAAGTAAGTTTCTCTGGCGCACCCTGTATAAAATAGGATAAAATATGTAATATGAAAATACACAATTATAAAACGAACATTACATAATATGAAATCACATTTATTAAAAAAATACGATATAACTTTTAAAAGTGATACAAATATTTTAAAAATAATTTGAAGAGTTCAAATTGATCCATGCTTTGTACCATACAACTTTCTTGTCATTTGTAAAACTTTCATCTACTGCTATTCAGTACGGTCGTTTAGCAGCCAGACTAGACGCAATAGAAACCATCCTACAAGCGGGCGATATCTACGACCTGCAAACTATCACTGCAGCGTGTAGCATTCTCAGCGAAGAGTTACATGTCAACATTCGGCAAAGTTTCTCGGAAATTAAGGTTAAAGTTCACGAGACACGGCGTCAGTGATATTTTTCACACCTGAAGGTGAAACTGATCTCGGTCACTGACGTACATTTCCCGCCACTGAGGTAACTGATGCAGACAAGCAGGACTGTGAGAACATTCTACCGCGTCTTAATATAGCGAACCTCGAGTAGACAACACGCAGTAACGATGTAGGAAATAAGATTTGAATTGAAGAAAATTGATAGATTTTTTGTGTGAAAATAGTAATAAAAATAAAATATAGTACTAAATATGTAAAAATATGTAACGCAAAATGTTGTTATTGTTAGGACGGCGACGATTCGCCAAAATTAAAATTTTTGGATCGGTAAGTAGAAAGATAAAAAATCCGGTCTCTACTCATAAAGTTCCTCGAAAATTCAAAAGTATTCTGAGAAATTGAACTCGCAGTTCTGCGTTTTCATTTACACTCAAACATTAATTTCTTAAATTTTTTCAATAATTATGTACATGTATGACGGGGTTTTATATTTCTAGAGTATTCTTAAAGTTATGATTCGGTTCTATCTTTAGGGATACAAAGATTTGAAAAAAATGTGCAAAAATTATCTTTAGGTGGCAGTAGATGGCAGCTGGGAAGAGGGTGGAGTAAAACCGAAAATATAGACCAGAGCAAAGAAATAAGGAAACGAACTAGTTTGAGAAAGTCTGTATCATTCTGTTGCATCGATAGTTTATTTTATTTCACAAATCACACTGCTGGTGCTATAATTGAGGCACACGTTCTCGTATCCTCTATAACCGAAGTATAGAACTGCATTTATCTTGAAAAATTGTGCGTTTCCAAATAATTCCGATTTTTACGTGGTCATCCTTCGAACAAGTCCCATAAACTGAGGTGACTTGATGGCTCAAGAATGATCAGTAGTAGCGATAGCGGAGATGGAGCGGAACGTATAAAGCGAAAAACGGGAGCGAGCAAGCGAGCCAATCAGTATTAGTAAACTTGGTAAGGGCATTCTCAATGTTGTCTATTTGCGAACAACAGTTCCAGTGCCGCGTCGGATTTGGAATTTCCGGACCTCCTCCTCACGAGGTCCGTAAAATTAGCATAGCAAAGTTTTAAAAAAATGGAATTAAACTCAAAATTTGTCGATTTTTTGTTGCAAATTTGTTACGCAAAAGAATTGCCGCGCTTCATTTGACCCTGCAATAAACAATTGGCAAACTGGACATCACTTTAGCACCGCAAGTACCAGAAAACGAAGAATAATTACATGGGAATAAATAAAAAATAATTACATGGGAATTTGTCGCTTTTTGTAGCCCAGTAGTATCCGAAAACAAATTTCGTTGCTTTTCTGATACCACCTAATACCGGAAATGCGAAATTTGCCCTCTTTGCGGCTGGTGACGGTGAAGTCCGTCCGACTGTGACTGTCCGTCGCATATAGATACCACGGAACAACAACATACACCGTGGTTTCACAACTGTGGTGGACAGATAGAATCAGACGCGCAGAAAAAATGAAGAAATTAATAGCCTCACATAGAAAGATGAAGATTCACAATTGTTATAATTGTTGGCGAATCAGAAGATTTTGAAGTGACGGTAAGTTTCACGAATTATAAAAAGGACGAGCATATACATTTTACTTTCGTTTTTCTCCAATAAGTCGTGCATATTATTACAACGGAGCTCTTTAATTGCGTTCTTTCCATGCATTATATTTCTCTGCGCGTCCAGCCGCTGCGAAGGGTGCTAAGAAGGGATACTCACAGCCGTTGCTTCACTGGGGCGGACGCCTACAAATAGGCGTCATTGCTCCGAACAGCCTATTCCCACGTCCAAAAATATTTTTGATACCGTACCGTGTACATACTGCCATTGTTTGAAAAAAAAGCCGCAGAATCATCGCGCCCTCCGTTAATCGGACGCAAAGACAATATTTATTTTTTCTATTTGCGTCAAAAACAGTTAAAAACTATGTGTTACGTGCTACGAGGAGAAGGATAAACTTGCGGGACTTAATTTGAAGTTATATGTATGACCAAAAGTAAAACAAGGAGTCACCTCAGCATTTGCTCAAAGATCAGGCAAACTAGACGAAAACCTGATAAAGATAGGAGTCATTGACTCAGAAGCTGACATACAATAATTGTTACAAGTACTTTAAAATTACTCAGTCCAAATGGTAAATATTACATGTCACTCTTAAAATGAATATCACTTTCCTTTTGGATGCTCGTTATAGTCTCTAATTGTATAGAAACAATTGTGCAGCAGAAAATATTGTTCTTGGGACTGAAACTTTTGTATAAAATTTAATCGATTAATGTCATTGGCAAAGTGTTGTAAATTAATGTACATTATTGTATATGGTGTTTTTTTAGTGAGCTCTTGATAATGGTAAAAGCTAACAATATATAAATTTAATTTCAAAATTTTAATATTCAAAATTAAAACATCGCCCAAAATCCATCTGGTTTAGGAACTCTTAACATATTTACGGGAGGAATAATTTGATTCGACAATGACAGCTCGCAATTTTACCACTTTTTCAAATTTGTCCGAAAGTACGAAAACAGTTTTAAAATAATCTTCGGCTATTTTACTTGTGAAAAGAGAATCACAAAGTGAATTCTATCGAGGAGATAAACGCCGTTTTGAGATGAAAAATCGAGTCGTAGGATAAAAGTGATCGGGGGTAATATCTGCTCATTCTTTCCGGTGTAGTCCGGTCATGATATTGGAAGATCTTGGAAGTAAAATATATGTAAAATTAGATGAGGCAGTGGAATATTGGTGATATTTACACAATTAGTTCAATTTTTTTTTTGAAATCAGTTCCAAATCGGAATCGATATTTTGAGTAATGCCTCAAACAATTGTATGACGGTATTCGAAGGAAGACGGAAATATGTGAACTGTATAAATAGTTTTATACTACTATTACAGATGTTACGAGACCATTTACATTTGTTACGGCATCACTAGTTTGATATGTGGGGGAAAAATATATTGAGATCTAAAGTGACGACAGCATAAGCCGACTGCCTGGTCTCGCAAGTTTGGCCGCCTCTGCCGGGAGTCCCGGCCCGGAACTGGCCGTGCCGCCGCGCCGAGAGAGAGCCCTCAATGGATGACGCGACGGGTGAAAGGGGGAGGAGGACGAGGAGTTTTCCAAAATTTCACTTTACGGCGCTCCTATACATCCGATTTGCATGATTGACACGCCGTTGGATTCAGGAAACATGTCGCCATCGCTCTATAAGCCCACATTTTTAAATTTTTTTCTCGGAAGTTCAATTCAATTTCAAATTCTGGTTTTTGCCAAATTTTTGGAAAATGGGCTTGGTAGAGTAAATTCTATTTTAAAAAGGCTTGAAATGCCGTATACAGATTGAAAATCGGACCATTGGTTCAGACTTTATCTGTAAAGTAAATTCCCCTTCGACAGTGCTGCGATCTATTGAATTTTCCTACAAGTATTTTACGGTGCATTTAGCATACATGTTATGACAGCATAAACTTCCAATTTACTGAATAATGTAAATTCTTCATCTGCAGTAAATTTAAAAGCAACTCACAATTGCCGAGAATCTCACACCATTCACTTTCTAAAGGGAACTGGGTCAAGCATCAACAAATTAAAAAATTAATATAGCAAACCAGTTAAATTGATATTTAGATTAGATTAGATTTATTAATAATTCTGCAATTAAGTGTGAGAACTTGGTGGCAGAATACACTAACTTAACATTACAGAACTTAACAACTATACAAAATCTACAAGCTTTACAAAATTACATTTACATTTCACCGTGCAATCTTTCATAGAACTCTACTTCACCACACTTCACCCAAGATATGTAATTTGTCTAAGTCTCGCTGCAAAATATCCTCGTCTTTCTCTGAGTTGATAATCCTATAGATTACACAGTCATCTGCAAAGAGTCGTACATTTGAAGCTAAATTAGTCAGCAATTCATTCACGAAGGCCAGAAACATGAGTGGTCCGATTACACTTCAGTGTGGAATTCCTGACGTGACGCTTCTCGAGGTTGATAAGTAACTACCGATTCGAACTGTTTCCTGTTCCGGAGTAGTTCGTTTATCCATGCTGCCACTCTAGTGTCTATACCCGAATCTATTAATTTCTTTATAAGACGATCGTGTGGAACAACATCAAAAGCTTTGGAAAAATCTATTACTATCGCGTTGACCCTTTTCCCTTCATCAACTACGTCGGCTAGGTTCTGTAGAAGTCAGACTAGCTGACTTTCGCATGAAAAACCATTTCTGAAACCGTGCTGACCGTGATAAAGCCACTCCCTGCCCTCCCATTCTTTCCTGATATGAGCTTGAAATTATATGTTCCATAAGTTTGCATACGACTGATGTAAGGCTTACCGGCCTATAGTTACTAAGTATGGTCTTGTCGCCACTTTTAAAAATAGGTACTACGAGAGCCAGCTTCCAATCTTCCGGTACGCAAGCGTTGTTTAATGATACATTAAATAACCTAATTAAATACGGTAGAATAGCCTCTCCACCTAATTTAATGATGTCTGTGGAAATATGATGAATATCCTGATGGAAATACCATCAGGACCTCGTGATTTTCCTCTCTTCATTAATTTTATTCTTTCCCGCTAAGTATTTACATCAATATGAAAACGACTTCTATCTACCAGCGTTGGTATCTGAATACTGTTAGATTTCTGCTTGAAAACCGAGCTGAAATATGCGTTAAAAGCCTGCGCTTTTTCCCTGTGGTCCGAATTGGCGAACACGAACAACTGGAATCTCGTCTTTAATTCCTTTCCTTCTACGAACGTATTTAAAAAATACTGACCAGTTATTACTGCCCTCCGCATCAAGAACATGTTTTAAATGACGTTCCTCTGCCATTTTCTTTTCCTTCCTTAATGCTTTTGTATAATTTCGAAATAAGATCATATGATTTTCACTACGGTGTTTGTTGTTAAATGCTTCTCTGGTTTTTCTTTTCAATCGCCTAATCTTTGCATTATAATATTCCGGATGCTGTTACTTTTTAACAATTTATTGGGTACAAAAGCCTGCTCAGCATTTACTAAAATATTTTTAAACTCTCCCCATATTTCATCGATTCCTCCTCCTATTCTAAGAAACTCGTCATATCGTTCTCTTAAGTAATTTTGAAACCCTTGTACATTCGCTTTCTTGTATTCCTTCACTAGAATACCGGTGGTAATGCTTTTCTTTGAAATACTTAACTGTAAATCGGCTAAAATGGCTTTATGGTCACTTATACCTTCTAAAACGTCGCACGACAAGAATAAATCTTTCGGTCTAATTAGGCAAATATCCAGAATCGCATCCTGTCGTGTCGGGCTGTCTACTACCTGCATTTATTGGCATTACTCCAGAATAGGCAGAAATATGCAAAATTATTGTTGCTGTACCATAATACTTTGATGTTAACTTGTATTAAGTCATTTTTCTGGTATCTCTAATGATGAAGTATGGGCACTACTTATGAAGCTGACTGCTGATTTATATAAATATGTAAAGAATTTTCTGAAGAAATTGATTTCTGTTTAAAAAATATTGTAAACATTTACCTCCTATTCTGCATTGTGTAAGATATTTTTTTCACATATTGATTTGTCAGATCCTTAATAATTAACCTGAAATTGTGTGAATTGAAGCAAGAAATTGCTGAACTTCAGAATTTTGTACCACCTCATCTCAAGGACACATTCATCTTTCCTGAGTAATTCCTGCATTTTATCAGTATCTGAGAACTTTATGTGTAATAACGTAAAATAAAATTGAATGATCTCATATCAAAAAAGAATTTGATTTCAAAAATAAAAAAAGACAGGTGATTTGTATTCTTGGAAATACAATTAATGGAAGTTCTATTATTTTACCAGTATTTAAAGAAGTAATGAATTAATTTGTGTTCCTGAAGTTATCTGAGATCAGTAGTATAAACACAGTATTCCACAAGTTTATACTACTAATGTATAAATTCCTGTTCATTAAACAAAACTCCTAATAATGAAAATCTTCTTTGAATTTGCTGGGTTTACTTTTTTATCCTATACATCAATACACTTTCCCCATATAACAAAAACTCTTCACAATGAAAGATAATATTTCGTCTCATGAGTTTTGCTATGAAGAGTGCAATATACGTAATTTTCTAATGTTAAATTTGCACATTTTTATTTACCATTTTATTGTCACTGGATATTTAGACTTATTTCAATTACTGGTTTATTTTTAAGAAATTAGAAATCTTGTGATAGAATTATAACAAAGCCTTTTTATGATGCATTTCTAATTATTACTTTGCATTTTTCATAGGTTCTGATTCTAAGTCATCTCCAGATACTGGTTCAGATAAAACTAGCAGCATGAAAGAAGTTCATGGAAAATACACTAAAAGAGTTCGTGTCAAGAGGTGAGGATAACATATTTATATTGTTAAAAGGCCAACCTTGTCTCTTGGTTGAAAACCATAACAATATAAAATGTGTTGCAAATTTATGTTGAAATAATGGTTACAAGTAAATTTATTAATTTCAATTGTAAAATAAATTGATTTTTGACCTTTTGAGAGAAGAATTTTTATTAGAACTTCATATTAGTTACAAAAAATATGTATAATGTGACCGAGTTTGTTTTTAAACTGTTAGCAATTTTTTCTTTTTCAAAATATAGCTTAAAAATAATGTTGTACTATAGTAAGTGTGTAATTTATTATGATTTTTAATGTGGAAGATCATTTTTTGTGAGGAATTGTTAGATTCCTTTTTGTTACCAGTAATGTTTTAATTAGTACAATATCAATTAAAAATACATGCTTTTTAACAGGAATCTTCATTTATTCATTTGCATTTTTTGGGCCCCCCACTTAGATAGGGCCTTGTAAAATGTAATTATTCAACATGTCTATATTTAGGCCCGTGCATCTTTTGTTGAATATTGTATACATGCAAAAATGTGATGATATTTCTTGTATTGCAGAGGATCATCTGATGAGGTAAAAATCCGCAATGTGGTTTGGGACACTGAACCTGTGGTTGCAAGTTCCTCAGTAGACGTTGCAGATTCAGAGACAATTCCTAAAGGGTCAGCAGGACAAGCATCTCCAAGTAGTTCTGTCAGCCGACAGCGTGTCAGGTAAAACACTAAGTGTATCTCTGTGAAATTTGAGATTTTTTAAAAAACAAAAGGAATGTTGCTAAATATTGTTTTTAAGTATAGATACAGCCACAGAACTTCTGACTCAAATTATGAATTTAATATTCATATTTTATTTTATCTTCATTTTATCATCGTTCTTTCATATTTTCTGAAGTCTTTATTAAGTGCAATAGTTAATCTTTCCAATTTCCAAATTATCAACACTTTTCTTCAATTTAGCAACATAGCACATCTATTCCTGGTACACGCTGTCAAGGCCAGTGGATTTTGATATTTTATTTCACTTGACATTACTTTTAATCAAAGACTGGCAGTGGCGTAGGAGGTGGGTTTTGGCTGTAGGAAATGTCCAGAGTTGAAGATAGGGACGATGGAAGTGTTCCCCCCCATCCGCTTCTATCCTGGTTATTGAACAAGCAGTAGCCGTAAAAATTATGAGGCAATTAATTAAATAATTTGAAGTGAGTTATAAGTCATAACAAAAATGAATCTTTACAGTGAACAATTAATAATTGACATAATTATTAATTGACAAATTACAATCACATTTTTATCTAAAATAAAAATAAAAAATCAATAAAACTGAATGAGAGCAGGCAACTGACAAAACGGGTATTAAGGAATAACATGAAAATAATTCTTAATTCACCAATTAAAATCTTGTAATGACTGCAGTTAACAGTAAAAATAAAGATTTAGTTGTACATAATTAACAAAAAAATCTTGTAATGACAGTACTCAACAGGCAAAAAGAAATCAAAATCATCAAAGTATTATGTAAATGAACAATTAAATTGTAATAATAATAATAAAAACAATAAGAACAATAATAATAATTATTATCATTATTATTAAATTATGTTCACCGTAATTTAACCTCTAAAATGGGATTAGAACAGTAAGCTCTGTGTAGTTAAGATGATTCTGTTACAGAAGAAATTACAGAGCCATAACATAAATTTCTTAGACTCGCATATTTCTGTGAAAAACAAAAAACATAATTTTGAAATTTTCAGAAAACTCACTCAATCGGATTTGATCCTCTTTAATTCCAACCATATCTTTCAACATAAATTTTCTGTTTTCCATTCTTGAATTCAAAGATTATTTAATGTTCATAAGTTAGAATTAGATTTTAATAAAGAAGTAAATTCTATTTTGCATATGCTGAAAATAATGAATATAATCCTTGTATCATTAGAAATTACTTAAACAAAAATGAATTAAAATTATAACTAATAATGCCTTCTCTCAAGTTTTTCCATAGAGGGGAAGAAATATATAATCCCCTTCGATATATTGCATACAGGGTCTGTATTGAAAAAGATCAGGCAAGTCTCCTGTAAACACTATATCAATATAGCATTCAAAACTCCCAAAACCCTCCAAACACTTCTTCCTGTCAATAAATATCCAATATGCTCTTATTGGAGAGGGGTGGAACCTGTTAGCTTTAAAGTCTGAATGTTCAGTTTTGCAAAATGTATCTTCAACACTGATTTCTATACTGCATATTACCTGCGGTGGTCCATCACATTGATCAAACCCCTCATTAAACATGCTATTTGATTGATGATTGTAAATGAAGAAAAGAAACTTGCAAAGCCATTCACAATAAATAAAACATCAATATCCGTTGGTGAATCCTAATGCATATTACTAGGTAGATCTCAGTTTCCTTTCTTTGAATTAACATATCTCCAAACATGTGTCTGCAGATGTGTTAGCAGATGTGTTATAATTAGTCAAATTACTATTGAAAATTGCAAAATCCCTTTCAGCCACACTTTTACAAATTGCTGTCAATTTTAGTCAAATTTCTACCTTAACTAATATTAGCATACTTAATTCTCACAGAACGTTTAATGATTTGTTGTTGTGTTTTTTGTAGAACTTAAGTAATAAAAACATTGATAGAATGATACTCTTACCTAAACTATGATGGAAAACTTCTTCAATTAATTTATGAAACAACCACCAAAGGACTTGTTTTGCTGTTCTCAAGAACAAGCTAGCCTCAAAATGCACCGGTTGTACACATGTGTAGTTTGGAAAATGTGGTAAAGATTGATTTATCAACTTCTGTCTGCAAATTCAAATCAATAGCAAAACATACATTACATAAGGACTTTTGTCAATTAATTGTAATAAAACTTTTCTACTTATTTTTGTATAAGGCAATTGCTTATAACTATAAATAAATAAATAACAGTAAAACTTGCTCAATGTGGAACATGTATAAAGTGGAAATCTATCTAATGTGAACATAAATCGTGGTCCCGTCAAAATCCACAGCATTACATTGCATAATGTGAAATCTTGTCTAATATTGAAAAAAATACTGCTCCTTTGAGATTTCATATTTAGCAAGTTTTACTGTATCAGCAATAACCATCTTAAGATTTTCTTGAACCGTTTGGATTGGAATTCCTATGTCAAAGAATATAAATTACCTTCCCTATTTATCTATCATCAAGTATTAATAAACTAGATACATAAACAAATGAGTATAAGAGTTAGTATTCTGTAAAATTATAATGTTATTTTTGAGTAAATGAGTTTGAAATGTCATTAAGTTAACCTGTTTTGGGTTGCAGGTTGCAGGTGGCGGCAGATGCACAGTCTTGTGGTGGTGCCCCTGTTGTTGATGAAGTAGCTGAAGTTCGTTCAAGGGAGGCGACACCCCTTGACGATGATGGTTTTGAAAGCTTAAACGGGAATGGTTCAAGTGAAAATGGTGAAGAGCTTGTGGATGAACCTGGACCTTCACAGGCTTGTAACACAAGCAAAGGCTGTGTGGAAACCAATGCAACGGGCGTGTCTTTAGACAGTGGACACACGTGGGCAGCAACCTCGGCTTCTGTCACCCCTTCAGCACCATCAACACCAGTGCGACCCCTAACACCTGCTCAACCTTCTGACCCAGCTTCAACGTTGGCTTCTGCAGCATCACCCACTGTCCAACTTGCTCTTTCTTTGCAATCCAAAGAACAATTAGAAATGTTCTCTTCAGTACCAGAGGATGTCAAGGATTCAGTAGCAGCATGCCTGTTACATGAAGAGCCCCAATTTGCAACTTCCTCAACTGTCACAGCAAATGTATCATCCTCTAATGCACCAGTGAAGTCCCATGATCGTGACAGATGGGTTCAAGAAATTCTGACTAGTCGTAAAACTTCTGCTGATTCAGAATCTGATGCATCTGCTGAACATGTACGGGCCCTACCTGCTCAGGTATGTTTACATTTTATTTTAGTTTGTTCTTCTGCGTTATATTCTTAATTAATATATTGTTTACATTGAAACATAATTGGTTTGTGAGCAGAGAATGAAACAATAGGAGCAGGAATTGTATTAAAATAATTTTTAATATTTGGAGATCTTTTGATTCAAATGCCAACTGTCTATTATGAACATTAACTTTCTGGTGTAGGAAGTCTTAGATCAGTAATGTAGAAATGGGTCTTTTTAGGTCCAGTTTTTTATAAAAAATGTTTTCAATTCTATTCAAAAATTTGCATTTCAGAAACACTCCAGAAACGTACGAACACTCCAGAAACGTACGAACACTCCAGAAACGTACGAACACTTCAGAAACGTACGAACACTCCAGAAACGTGCGAACACTCCAGAAACGTGCGAACACTCCAGAAACGTGCGAACACTCCAGAAACGTGCGAACACTCCAGAAACGTACGAACACTCCAGAAACGTACGAACACTCCAGAAACGTACAAACCCACACTCCAGAAACGTACAAACCCGCACTCCAGAAACGTACAAACCCGCACTCCAGAAACGTACAAACCCGCACTCCAGAAACGTACAAACACACACTCCAGAAACGTACGAACACTCCAGAAACGTACGAACACTCCAGAAACGTACGAACACTCCAGAAACGTACAAACCCGCACTCCAGAAACGTACAAACCCGCACTCCAGAAACGTACAAACCCGCACTCCAGAAACGTACAAACCCGCACTCCAGAAACGTACAAACCCGCACTCCAGAAACGTACAAACCCGCACTCCAGAAACGTACAAACCCGCACTCCAGAAACGTACAAACCCGCACTCCAGAAACGTACAAACCCACACTCCAGAAACGTACAAACACACACTCCAGAAACGTACAAATGTATTTTTTTTTAATATTTACCAAAGAAATGAATGTGTTTGGTCGCCAATACAAATTAACACAGAAATAAAAAATGCACCAAGTTTACACAATTCAATTGCTTTTTTATTGAGAGCAGTGTTCCAAAATGTGTACCAATTGTATCCTTTGAGCATTGTTGTGTGCCAGTAGTGTGTAATAAGGTAGCTACTGCTGCCGATTAATGTTATAAATTCACACGGGACATTTAAAAAAATATTAATAGCTTTTGTGTAATTTTGAATTGTCATTTGCATTTTCTGCATAATGACTGAAGTGTTAGTAGGATATTTGCAATGTAATGTATGTATGATGTGGTCCTAATACCTCAACAGAAAAAATGATAAAGATTTTTTAACAAATTTGTTCAAGTTTTGAAAATTCAGAAAGATTCACCAGTAAAAACATCTTGAATTGAATCGAATTAATGCCTTATTTTACGTGGCGGGACTCAGGCCATTAGGCCTGCTCTTCCATCTGACCACGCAAATTTCGCTACGCTCCTTTCACCAACTAGCAGAGAAAGGAGGTATTTCTTGGGCGAGAAACAGGCGATTTGAATTTTGCTCAGAGGCGTCATTTAGGCTTGAGGATCTTTTACATGCAAGTAAATCTACTAACATGGGACAGCCGGCTTTACTTCTCCTCCGAAGGAAGGCTTCTTCTTGTAGAATCGCCAAATTTATTTCTGAATCTCCTAAGCCACATCCATTCAAGTTGGTGTTTGCCAGACAGGAAGATGTTTATTTATTTAATGAAAATATAAAACAAGCAATCCCCCAATTTACATCATTTTACATTTTATCATTTTTATTCTACATAAAACATATACATAAAACACACACACACAAAACATACTTAAAACATACATATAATAACATGACTAATAATGTAATTACTTTAGTGCATGTTATAATAAATATCTAGCAAAATCATTTAATATCGTGTTTTTTGCTTTCAATGTGAAGTCATTTTTGGGTTTATGAAAATCTATATCAATTGAATTTGCTACTCTGTACATTCTTAGTAGAGGAGCATGAAAATATGTTATTTTGCTTTTTAATGGTACACTAAAATACTTAATTTATTTATAGATAGGTTGCACAGTCTTTGTGTCTTCTAATTATTTATTTACACTGTTCACTTCTACACTATCGCACAGTCCGATCCACAATTCACGGTCCACTGCGCTGACCACAATTCACGGCGCTGATCAGGGTCCACTACACTGCTGATCACCGCTATGCACACTTCACAGCTCAGCTTCTGACTGTTGACTGCTGTTCACCTACTGCATCATGCACAGCGCAGCTTCCACTTCAGACTGATTTAGACTGCATACTCACTGACTACATACTCATACTGACTGCCTGACTGCTTACTCACTGACTCGCGGCCGCCGGCAGCAGCGAATTTATACCTGGCTGGCGCCCGTCTCGACACATCCGGAACTTGCGCCTCCTGTCTACGCGACTCGCGAATAACCCGGAACCGTTCAGTTCGGGGGGCACCGGCAGATGATGCAATCCGCGCAGCGAGTCCCGGCAGATGATGCAATATTCGTTACAGTACTAATATTTAATGTCGTGGCAATTTGACTCTAATCATGAGATATGCAAGGTGACGGTATTTTAAATTTCCAAACTACAAATTAGAAAAATTTAAGTTGCACTGTTTCTAATTTATTGCTATGAACATCATCTAAAGGAGACCATACGGGCAAAGCATGTAGAAGACTTGGTTCTATTAATGTACATTATAATGTTTTAATTGTATGAGTGTTTGTAAAATTTGTTATCGTTCTTCTACGAAAACCAAGCATTCTGTTTGCTTTTGCAACAATGACATCTATATGTTCATTGAATTTTAGTTTTGTGTCAAAAATCACACCAGATCTGTAATTTTCATGTCAGTTTCTAATTCTCGCCCATTTATTGGATAAGAGGATATAATTGGATTTCTAGACTTCACATATCTCATGATTATACATTTTTGAATATTCAAGACAAGTTTATTATTTTTACACCATAGAAGTAACACATTCAGGTTTTCTGGAATTGTACAATCGTCTCATGATTTGATTTCCAATTTAATATCATTTACATATAGTTCAAAATAATAATGGTCCCAAATATGAACCCTGGGGAACTCCTAATAATGTTGCAATATCATTTGAGATAAAACCTGTAAATTTCAAATCACACAAAATCCCCCAAATTAATATAAGTTTCCGCCCTGTAACATCCAAATTGTTTCCAAAATTAAGTCTGCAATATTTGTGCCGTCCTAGTTGGTTGCTGAAAAGAGACTAATCCATTCTAAATAATTACGGAACCTCAATTTCCAACGCTTTCTTGTCATTTATTCAAAATTATGTCCCGAGGCCATGTTTTACATAAGAATATCGTGTTGAGCCCTCAAGCTTGGAATACTATGCTTGTTGACTGGTTGTCCTGACAACATGTATTCTTTGGTCTAGAATGTTTTGTATGCATCCAATTCTATAGTAATTATATGTTTGATGCATATTTTTCTGTCTTAAATGCCATGGGGGTTTCTGACATGTCACAATATACAGTAGATGAGTACCACCTTGTGTTTTCTTTTGAATTTACTGTAAACAATAATTCTCAGTAAATTTATTTAAACCAATAGCAAACTCAGTGAGGCTGAATAAGATATTTTTGATAAGATGAATAATGATTTGCTGTCAGTTAAGAGGTCAGAATTGCTGTCCAATAATGATAGTAGTATCGATGATGACTGCCGTTTATTTTATTTTAATTTTTATATGTAGTTAAAAGTTATAACACATGTGACTGTTAGCAAATCCATAATAAGCATTGTTTAAATGCTTAATTTGTTCTTGCTAAATATGCTAAATAGAATGACTTCTGGGGTTGACGATGTCCCAGCATTATTGCTGGGCCAGTGCATTGCAAGTTTTGTTAATGCATCTTTGTATTATTTTTGAAAAGTCTATTAGGTGCTTTTCTAGCCACACATAAAATTGCAAAGTTCTGTCCTATTCATAAGAAAGGTGGTTCTAGCGACTAATTGCTCATTTATCAAATTTTTCTAAGATTGCAGAAAACCTATGTATATCTATATTTTTAACTCGCCTTTAAAACCACTTATTTGCCTCCATCTAAGTATGTTAGATTCATACTTACAGCTATGAACTAATATAGTAAAATATGTTACAATGGCTATTGCCAACTAGCATTCATGTTTCAAAAATTTTGTTGAGATCAAAAGCAGTTAATATCGAGTGTGAACAATGCAGTGCAATGCAATGCAATGCATGTTATGTCATTTGAATTTGTAAGATAGCTTATTTGACTATTGTTGCTAAGAACCATACTTGTTTTCATTACATTTTCATCAAAATGTATGTTCTTTTGTGATCCAAAATTATGAAATTCCCAAATGTTTTGCAAGTGCCATGGTAATGTATCAGCGGAATTTAAATGATCTGATGGGAATGCAGGACCTGAAGAATTGATGATTAGGGTTAAAAATATATGTTGCTTATACTGTTGTACCTCAAAAAATATTGAATGAATCAATGATACTCCTAATATAAATTTATTAGATGCTGTAGTGTCAGCCAAGGGATGTTACTTACTACTAATGTCAGTCGCATCAAGAGAGCATGCCAGCCGTGACTGAAACAGGGCTGGACTGAACCAATGAAGTCCTTTTTCATTTGCCCCCCTTCCTCACCTACGAAATGCCAAAAAAAAGTGCATTTTGATATCTTCAATAGCACAAAACATCACACTACGGTCATACCATTACTCTTGTTAGAAATTTTGCAGAAATTATATTTTAGTTCTGTCTCGCAATTCTGCATGTTGCATATTGTAGTAATCTGGTAACTTGTATCTGTCCATCCATTACTTACGGATAGACCTCTTCTTCTCGTCTATTCAGGACAAGCGAGATATTATTCAACATTCTGGTGAGAACTGACTATTTCGCCCAGATCCTTCTAGAAAGATCATTCAAAGAAAATCTGTGTAATGTATTAATGTATGATAGTAATGTATTAATGTGTAAATAATGTATTTTTGAACAGATATGAAACAAGGTTTGGAAAGGAGGGTAGTTATCCACAGAAGTGACCAATAGCCCAGTCAATTCCTTTTGACAAAACAATCAATAAATTCTCATTTTAGCTGGATCTTTCTACAATATTCTAGTAAAAAGGCGGGGGGGAGGGGGACTTGGTACTGTTTGGTTCAGTTTAGTACAGAAACTGAAGTACTAAATTGCCTTTCTGTCATAAGATAAATCATTCTGACTTGATTCATCAGGTTGACAATAATCAAATATATTTTCTAATGAAACATAAAGATGCTTAAAAAGAATTTATATTAGTACTTTTTCATGCAATTTTCTATAATGGGCCAGGCCTCTAAAAAATTGTATTATTAAATTCCTACTGTATATAGAAGAATAACATTTGAAAGTGTTATCTTGATAATAAATAAATATCATTTTTTTTGTTTAAACAAAAAAGTTGACTCTTTGACCCATGTTGTTACAGCTCTACAAGTAAATACCACAAACCCAGTGACAAGATTTCTAGTGGCCTACAAGAGTTTGTAGTTGGGAAAAAATATAACCAAATTTTGTTCTCAGTGTGTAACTAAATGTAAATTTCATATTCACATTACTGTATTATGTAGTCCAAATTTGCTTCATCTCCTCATCGGCAGATCTGAAATCCCACCACTGCGCAAACCTTAGGTCTATTTATTTGTAATCCTGTGATTGTTATCCTATCTGGAAACAAAGAATTATTGACTGTGTGTTTTGCTGCAGCAACGAGAGCGGAGCACTCTCCGTCGAAGGGGTTCCCAGGTAACGTCTGGTAAGGTGGCTGGCACGGGCAATGAGAGCAGCTACAACAGCAGCTGTGAGAGTGAAGATGCAGGAACTGTGTCTTCGCCTGGCACTGGAGGCAGTTGCCCATTGTTGACCGAGGGCACGACTTCAGCAGCAGAGTGGATAGGTATCACCACCAACAGTGAGGAGTGCAGCTATAGCTCTGAACCTGATGAATCAGATAGCCAACGGGAGTTCACTGGCTCTAACAGTGTAGAGCTCAATGATCATCCTTTTGCATGGGAATTTGAGTTGGTATGTTGTTTATATATTACATCAGATTGTAATTGGCTTAGATTGTTAATATTTGTGCAAAATTATTTATTTGTGCAAGGTTATTGGGAGTCAGTCTTTCTTAACTCGTTCATGGCTGTTACTGAAGATATTAGGGTCCTTGCATTATGCTTCATACCTGTTAATTTATTGAAAAACTATAATTGTTTCTGATTGTTACTTTTTCACAGATGAATATAATTTCCTGGTGATCCACCATATTGTTCATTGGGGAAAAGAACTGATCTAGAAATGATACTGTCCTTGTATATGAAATGTGTATGAAATACAGAAACAATGTAACAAAACACACTTTTCACCCAGACCTCTCTTGCGGGTTTTACCAAAAACAAGTACTCATTGTCATGAATATGTACTTTTGGATCAGTAGGTTTTGAAATTTATCTGTATAGACATAAACATGAATGGGAATAATGACTGAATATTTTAACAAAACAACTTTTCATCTTTTTTAGTCTCCCACAGTTCTTTTAAACCCTAGCTGTGCAGCTTCAGACAAAGGTACAGTGAATAACATTTGAAATCACTAGTTTTTGAAAGGGTATTAGTAGTGATCTCCATATTAATTTGTTCAATGGTTGTAGTGAGTTGTACAATTTGGGAAAAACGTGATCCCAAAAAGGCTGACCTTTCTGTTTTGGATATTAGTTCAGCAATCATTGCACGTGTGGAATCTATGCCTGAAAACATGGACTACTTCTATGGAGGTAAGCCAATTAATTATTGTTCAAATTTGATTTTATTCTTAAGTATTTGCTAAAGTATGACAAATGTTTCAATTTTTATGAAACTGTTGCATTTTTAAAAATGGAAAAAAAATTATGTTTGTTTCAGTTATTCTTGTATTTTGGTTTAAATTGAATGTAATTGAATTTTTTAGTAAAAGTTGATTTTTAGAGTACAGTGTCAAAAAATTCTTAAAATAATTTTGATTTTGTTCTAAATGATTCCAATCGAATAAAATTTTCATAGAAATAGGAAGATATGAAACTAAAGAGAGGAATTTTAATTTTCTAATTTTGGAGAAGAATTTTGTGGGTGTTGTTCAGTCATAAGATTACTATAGCACTTTTATAAGATTTTTAAATATATTTCTTGAATTTCTGACTTAATCTTTTTTATTAAATGTATACTTGGTACCAAACTTCTTTATGCTTGACTTAGTTACATGATGACATCAATGGTGGTTTCTTTCTTGTGCGCAATAGCAGCAGCTTTTTCAGTTTTGTAAACTACCCTCGTTGCAACTCAGAATGAACAAATTAAGGAAACAAATCATCATACCCACTGTCATGCATTTGTGGCACCCAATATCAACATTTCATATCATTAAAAGTATCCGGACAATTGAACTGCCATGTATTTGTGAAATCCAACATCAAAATTTTACTTCATTAAAAGTATCCAGATATCAAACTGAAAAATATTAAATGTGTATGACTGAAATCTGGTATTTGCTTTAGATTGGCTTCGTTAGATCATGCTGAGTACTTATGGCAACAGCAGTAAAGCATGGCAGCACTATCTCTGCCAAGACCCAACTGTCAAGTACAGAGAAGAATAGTACAATGTAGTTATCATTTTTCAAGGATTTAACAAAAACATTATCCTGCACTCTTTTAGGGCAATAGGAATAAACAATAATATGTTATAAGAAGGAAGCAGTGGTAGCAGAATGTTGTTGAGAAATGTGTGAGAGCATCAGGAGGAAATATTGAGTATCTAAAATTGTCTTGTAAAGTGGAAATTTCTCAATTTTCATGACTCCCTTTGCTTCAGGAGTGGCAATGGCAGTTATTTTAGCCATATTGCCTTCTATTTGCCGCTTGGTGAGAGCAGAAGTTCCAGAAGTGTCTGAAGGCCAAGCTGTCACTGTGGCAGAGAATCCTTTGTTGTCAGGTCTCAACCCTTCAAGTGTAGTTATATCCCAAGTCTCCAACTCTTTTGTCTATTTCCTACAAGCAGCTGTGGGTAGCAATGGGCGGTAAGAATTGCATTTATTTTATTGTTTTTTATGTATTTTTTGCGTGCTGCTTGTGAAAAAGCTTGCACTGTTTGAATTGGCATAGTCAATTTAATTTTTACATTCATTTCATGTCAGTATTCATACATTTCATGTCAGTTCAAAAGTATCCTGCAAACAAGTGTTGTGGCACTTGAGTGGTGCTTGGGTGAAATATATTTTGTAGACTGAAAGTATGGACAATAGGATGGTCACATTGTAGGTGGAGTTAGTAGTTTTTCAAGTGATGACATTTTGTCTTAGTTTTTAGTTAATAGTAATATGAATGAATAATGATAAGTCTGTTTTTAAGATCATCGATGATTTAAATCAAGTGATTTATATCATTGATTTAAATCACATAATTCACCAAAAAAAATATTGATTTATTCAAAAATATTATTTATTGTAAATTTTACAAAGAATGATTAAAATTTTGAAAGTCAAATAAAAGGGAAATATATCCAGAAAACTAAAAAAAAAGTATTAGAGGGAAGGCGAGGACTAGTGGAGAAGAATATATTAAAAAAAAAAACAAAGTTTGTGCCAGCCGAAGTGCATGTTGATGTTAGCCCACGCAAAAGTGAATGGCGTACATTTGCTTCATTTTCGAATGACGAAAAATATGCTATGATTTGTGATTTCTATAAACTAGATCATTATAATACACAAAATGCACATTTATTTGGACTAATTAAGTGTTTTTCTTGCAAGAAAGTGTATTTAAAAAACAGAATCTCTGTTGGTGAAATGAGAACAATTGTAAACTCCAAAAAAATTAACGAGATATTAATATTTTTTCTTATTATTTGCAGAAAGTTGCCTTGGTATGTATAAAAAAGTATTCCAGGAGTATTTTACTGATCCATGGTGTCTAAGTTATCTTACGAAAGTTCTAGTAAAACCCTTTATATCTCAGAACTATGTCAATGTTCAATAGCCCCATGTGTTCACCCCCCTTTTTTTCTCTTTCAAAATCTAAAAGTTTAACATAATATGAACATATAAATTTAAAAATTTGATTTAAATAAAAAAATCCAAATTAAATATTTTTTGTATATATCATGATTTTTATTAACTTTGTTTCGGGTGTAAGAAGATCAAGTAATGTGATGTAAAGAAAGTTTTGTTTCATGTGCAAAAGGTGGCCAATTTAAAAGTCTTAGGCAACTTTGTACATTACCAGAATGAATATAATTATCAGTTATGTTTGTGTAATCAAGCATGAATGCTTAAATGGCAGATGTCACATTTTCCGAAATTCAGAAGCCATTTTCTTCTTCCCTTCTTTTTCATTTTCTTCTCTTCTTTTTTCTTCCTCTTCTTTTCCTTGTTATTGTTGTTGTTGTTATTATTATTATTATTATTATTATTATTTTAGTGTTTTGTAAATTATGACTTACATTAACTGTATAATCAAGCTGGGATATGGTCTTTAGATGAAATTTTGTATTTATTTATTTATTTGTCAAACAGGCAATCGCTCAATTACAATCGCATTACACACACCAACAAAAAACAACAATCTCACTACAATCAACTCCACATCAACTCTTCAAAACCACTCAATACACATCACATCACAAATAATAATAATAATAATAATAATAATAATAATAATAATAATAATAATAATAATAATAATAATAATAATAATAAGTAAATTATAAAAAAAAACAGAATGAAATAAAATGTTCAAAATCACTTTAAATTATCACAACCCTTATTTTCAAATAATAATCACAAATATACAAAACAGAAATTAAAGAAAGTCTATCAACATCACTCTTTCAGCTAATTTTTTTAAGGCACTGTTTGACAGAGCAAAATCAATATTACTGTTATTTGCTATCCTCTACATTCTGTTAATTGGAGCATTAAAAAACAAATTACTTCAAGCAAATGGCAGCGCATGTAATTCTTCATTATTATTTCTGAAACATCTTAGAGGAACCTTCCAACAAACCTTGGATAGTAATGTAGGGTAATCAACATTATTAAGGAGATTATAAAATTAAAAAAAAACAAAAAAAAAACATTTAAATCATGATAAGGAGAGAGAACTAATATTTAATAAATTTGCAACCTGTTTATAATCATGGGAAATCATTGGCAATGGCAATCTGAACTTGTACGCAACAAATTTTGAAAAATTTATGCGGGATGGACTCAAGTTTTTTTATATAAATTTTATCAGAGGGTGACCATACCAAAGAAGCATATAATAGAGTAGGTCTAATTAACAATAGATATAATATTTTAAAGGTTTCAATATTTGTAAACTCCATGGTCATCCTCATGTGATACGCTTTGTGTGCTATGAATTGGATATGACTACCAAATTTGAGTTTGGGGATAATCATGACTCCCAGATCTTTAAAAGTAGAGATTGAATTTAACAAATGTTTTTGTTTTTTTTTCTTTCTTTCTTTTTTCTTCTTCTTTTTTCTTTCCGCGAATAGGCCAACTTAGGACCACGCGTTCATACATCCTGCATTTACCGTGGCTCAGTATCATATATCGCGGTAGCAGGTCATCACTGCATTTCTTATAATTTAAATGTAATCCAATATTCACCCATCACAAAACAAGAGAATTCAAGCTTAACTGAAGAGCAGCACAATCATTAAAACTTTTAACTTCTGTATACAATTTTAATTCATCAATAAAGAGCAAAAATTAACTAATGGAGAAACAATTCTTTATATCATTTATAAACAATATAAAAAAGTAAGGAAGCCAGATGGGATCCCTGAGGCACTCCAGATGTTGCATCTACATCCCTAGAAACAAAAGACTTGTATTTCATGTTTTGTATCCTGTCTCTCAAATAGCTACCAATCCACTTCAGGAAAATTTCATGGATACCTATGTATTAAAGTTTTAATAATGATCAACTGAATCAAACACTAAGTAAATCTGTATATTCAACATCTTCCTGGGATGTTTCTTCTAATTTCTCCATAGTATATTGCTGTAATGTCTGTTATGCTGTAAGTCTGATTTGTTGTCATTGACCTTTTCAACCTATAACCATGCTGCTTATCAATCAATAATAGGCCCACCTGCTTCAACAGCTTCTCAGTGATAATAGCCTCTAACAGTTTCGGTATGACACTCATTTTATATATGCAATAATATATACATATAATTTACAATCCATACCCATTCCCAGATTTGAATCTTGGAGCAACATAACTATATTTCCATGCTGACGGGAAAATGCCTTCCTGTATGGATTTATTAAAAATAAATTGTAAAACTGGAATTAGGGAAATGTTGCAATTTACCAAAAAACCTGGGGAATTACCATTCGGCCCTGGTGCGGTCTTCATATCAAATTTCCTGAAAGCTGTATGTACATCATATTGGCCAATATACATGGAGCTAATATTTGTAACAGAATTTTCATAGTGATTATTCAAAGCAACATGTGATGACTGAGGGACATACACCGATTCAAAAAGTCAGCAAATAAATCAACTATTTCATGCCTATTATCAGCCTTTTTATCATTTAAAAAACATCAATTTCGGCAATCCTTTTCTAATCCTCAAAACATTTATAAATTTCCAAAGTGATTTAACATTAAACTTAATTGGGTTTTCAATCACATTAATGCAATTTATATAATCTTCTCTAGATTTTCTCTTGCATAATTTTCTAATATTAGAAAATTCTAAATAATCTGAATCATTAAAACCACTTTTAAATTGCATTGCATAATACTTCAATTTAAGTATTTTAATCAAATTTCTGGAATACAGAGGTGAATATGTAGATTTCAGTCTGATGTATTTAGGAACATATTTGCCAGATCAAGAACTTTCTGATAAATGTGATGAATGCATAACTCTAATGGGTTTGCCATAAAAAATGTAAACCAATTGTACAATATCAAATCACGATTAATTTGCCACATATTCTGCTTTAGAAAAATTATATTTCATTTCAATTTCATCATGAGTTTGCTTATGTTCACCACTAGTGGTAAACAGATTTCAAGGGCCGGATGATAATCATCACAATTTATTATCCTTATTTAAAATATCATTTAATTGATAAAGATTCAAGTAATTACTAGTGTTTAAAAGTAATGCACTTGATTGAATTTCTGTGTTACAAGCATTATTGAAAAAACAAGAAGTTTGTGTCGCTGTATTTAGCCAAGATGTTTTAGGTAAGAAGTACTCCAGAAATGGACTCCAATGGTGGCTTCGTCAAAGAAGAGAAGACGAAACTGGCAGAAAAAGCCTCCTCAATGGGTAGGGGAGACTCTCCAGGTGAAACCAGCTCCCCAAAGGGAGAAAGCCTGATATTAAATCCTGCTGGCTCAGAAGCAGTGAAGAGGCAACCACTCCCGGGATTACCCTGCACAGCACCTGTAATGCGGTCAGGGGACATTTCAATTACTAAAAATCTTAACATGGATAAGCCGGGTAAATCCCATATACAACAACATAAGCAAGAAAAGGACAAGCAATTCGGAATAATGGATAGATTAAAAGTTGCCACATGGAATGTAAGAGGTTTAGGTACCAAAGAAAAAGAACTCAATGATGAATTAAAGGAATGTAGCATTAATATAGCAGTTTTAACAGAAACAAAGAAAATATTTAAGGGAACTAAAGATTTTGACAATTGCACAAAGATCATTTGATAATTAGTGGAGATTTAAATGCAAGAGCTGGAAACAAACCAATACCTAAGATAGTAGAGACCTTTGGAGAGCAGACCATGAATAATAATGGTATAGAATTAAGGAATTTTGCCACCTATAATAAATTAAAAATAACTAACTCATTCTTTAGACATAAAGATATTCATAAATATACTTGGAATGCTAGAGGATGGAGATCACTCATAGATTGTTATAGTTAATGAGAAATTATCAACCCTAATTCAAGATACAAGAGTTTATAGAGGCAAAGATATACACTCAGGTCACGATTTGCTTGTCTCAACTATTAAATTACCAAATAGATGGAAAAATCTAAGCCCCAAAAATAAAAACAATGTAGAAGAAGGTATTAAAGTTTATCTTAACTTAAAGAAGCAGTGGCAGAGAAAAAGAAAGCATACTTGAAATATCTTCAAACACAAAACTAAGAAACCTTGATAACACAATCAGTGTTCAGCAATATCACTTTTAGAGGTCTAATATTTCTAGGCAGAATTTGATTTGAATTTAAAGCATAACCAATTCAGCAATATCACTTTTAGAGGTCTAATATTTCTAGCAGAATTTGATTTGGAATTTAAAGCATAACCAATTCTAAACACAAAGATATCCTTGAGCTCAATATATGAGATTTTAGATATGCTGTCTGTCTATCATGAGCCAGTCTCTTCCCAGTTGATTAGATGGAATTTTCTTTAATCACATATATATTATAATATTTTTTGAGTGCCGTTCACATTCGATGAATTCAGAATACAAGGTTTCAAATTCGAGAGATGAATTACAGTGTCATCGAAGCCTTCAACTGAACCAATTCTTTTTCAAATCATCATTTTGATTTTTGCTAAGCATTTATTTTCTCATTATTCAAATAGTAATGTTCTAATATCAACCTGGGTTTCATTTGAATCACAATCTGGACAAAAGTACTTCACCTGCGTTCTGGTTTTCTTCAAAGCCAAATTTTGAGTTCACTAGCTCTCAGTGTAGAACATTCCAGGTGAAAAATGTCATTGCACAAATCACAGCTCACAAAATCAAGCTTTCCCTTTTTATTTCACAATTTGACAATTAAAGAACACTTCTTACATGCACGAGCACAAGCACCCTCCAAGTTCCAAACATGCTCTGAACTATTCTCACTAGTCTGAGACTTACCGCAAATATTTAAGTAATTTAATATAAATAATTTAAATAATATAATTTTATAATTAAAATAGTTAATAAAAATATAATAATTAATAATTTATTAATTATAATTTAAATTATTAATAAATTTTATAATTAGTATTAAGTAAAGTAGTTATCCACATGAGTGAGTTTACTAAAATAAAGTAATAGTAAGGGCGGATTGCAGTATTTAAAAAATAGTAATGGCTCAGCACATTTTTAATTTAAATTTTAAATCTGTGCAAGACAAGGACATAATTTTGAGCTCAGTAAATATGTTTTTAGTGGAGGTCACTTTGACAATGAGTCTGCCCATTTTTTGTGCCACAAAAAGGGAACTTCAATGCAGGTTATTATGCCATATAATTGTTCCAAACAAAAAAATAAGAGTAAATGTATAAATGAGAAGAGGATCCAAATTGTTTTGCATGTGTGCAGTATTCACTATTTCACAAAATTTGGTGTGGATTTCAGATTCCGTGAAATAGCAAACCAAATGGCTTGTGTGTTTGCTTTCTTGCATTGGGGTCCAAGTTCAATTCCTTTAGAAGCCAAAGAAAATCATAGCTTGTGCAAACACTTTGCAGTTGTTATGGGTGAGGCAATAGGGATTAATGGGGATATGATTCAGTGTTAGTTGTCACACTTCTTGATGATGATGATGATAATAATAATAATAATAATAATAATAATAATAATAATAATAACAATAATAATAACAACAATAATAATAACAACAATAATAATAATAACAATAATAACAACAATAATAATAACAACAATAATAATAATAACAACAACAATAACAAAAACTGTTGTTGATGAGAATAATGTTCTTCATAGTCGTGAAGTTATTCTAAAGTGCATGAATTTTGAAAAAAAAATTATTGATTTCAGGGAGAGAATTATCATTCTGATTGCAATGTTCGAGAGGGGCATGCTAGCTGCTCTCTTTTTCTTCCTTTTGGCAGTCGCAGAACGTACATTTAAACAGCGATTTCTCTATGCTAAGTTATTTTCTCACCTCACATCTTTTCGCCGTGCTCGTAAGTCTGATTTGCCACATTTCCGTCTCAATAAGGTTCGGAATATCAAGACCTGGCTGAGTGTAAGATCGTACCTCAAGGTAAGTTTTTGCCAAATGTTTATTAAGTTTCTTCAGATACATTTGGTGTTCTGACAATTGCTTTACAGACTGATTAAATGATATGTTCAACAGCAAAAAAAAAAGTAATATATTGTATTGTATTCTTACAGCGCCGTGGTCCTCAGAGGTCAGTGGATGTTATTGTATCAGCAGCATTCCTTATTACTTTGCTCCTCCTTTCCTTTCTCAGTGTGGAATGCCTAAAGGTAAAGTAATGATTGGGGAACACTTCAAGGTTTGAGATATGGCATAGAAATTAAAATTTAGAAAAGTGAAAACTTTCAAAAATACAGTGTAAAAAAATAAATACATAAAACTACCTTGAATTTATAAACATATTTGATACTCATATTTATTAAACATTTTATTCCATTAAAAGTGGACAATATTTTACATAAATGAAAGAAACCATACAATCACATGTTGCCAATTATTCAAAGGGGGATAAACCTGAATTAAATATATGTAATAAAATTTCATGAGGAGAATGGAAAAGTCAAGTTGTCAAGTCATTACCATGATCAATATTATCCATATATGACACATTCGCAGAGTGCAAGACAAGTTCTGTTAGTTTGTAATGAATGTAATATATTGCCACAAAGATGTTTTGATTATTTGTTTTTAACAGTTATGATAAAATGAAAATTTACATTTTTATTTACAGCATCACATGTGACTTTATATTTGTTTATTAATGCCAGAGTGCCCAGCTTTCTGAAACCTCTAGAACGCCTAGTGGAGTCATTTTGTCACCAATACTTGAGGAGAAGAAAAGAATTGCAAAAATGTTTGTCTTTATCAGTGATGGCCAACTTCCTATTCCCCAAGAGACTTTTTTTTACATTTTAATGTCAATTTACATTTTAATACATACATTTTAATGTCAATTTCAATAATCAAATGAAGTAAGTATAATAATAAATATAACATGTAGGACAGAAAATACAAGCAAACACACTAAACACTTGTTTATTGTCCTTGTTATTTACAAAAAGGTATTCGGTTTTCCATTTGTCTTCAAGCATTCTGTTGTCTTCAGATACTTTCTGTTTTTATTCGTTGTGAAATAAACTGACTTACTCCTAACCAAAACAGCAATAAAGTACTGACTGTTTGATAAAATGTGTGTTACCTCACTGGAGGGAGATGCACAAAGTGAGCTGTGAGATGCATCATTGACTAATAGATATAAATGTGTTGTAAGGTTTATACATTGCTTGGTCTCTGTAAACAGATTTACGAAAAAATCTGCATATTTGTCTCAAGAATAAAATATTAACCTAATATTTTTTAATCTGTTGTGGGCCGCATAAGAACAAGGTCGTGGCCTGCGAGCCACCATTTGGCTATCTTTGGTCTATATTATCAGAACATTCTTAAGAAAAATAATTACTTATATATTTTGCCCATATTTTAATCATTCTTCATGTTGTTTGTTCGGTAAGAGGTAGCTGAAAGGAAATAAATTTTTGACCACAGTGTGCAGATAACTAGAAAAATCAAAATGTTGAAAATTAAACTTTCCTGTATAAATAACATTGTTGTTCAACATAGAGGGATTTTAAAAAATTCAATTCATAAATATTGCTATTTATACAAAAATACATTTTCTTTACAAACTTCTCATACACCACTGTCTTACAATTGATGTGTACTTTATTTTACATAAATATCTTACAGTTTTGTTCGACATTAATGGGAACTTGATATGTGTTCCATGACCACACTGAAATTCAGCTAATCCAATGTTTCAAATGAAAAATTCTCAGCTGTTGGTCAGGTTTTAATTGTATTTACTTTTGATATTACTGACTTTTGACATACAATGTAAACATGTGTTGTTAAGACCCTAATGACTCCAGACCATACTTTTGAAGCAAATGTTTTAGATTACTCACAAGGCCTTTCAATAATCTTGTATTAAGTTGAATGTTTTATTGATACATTTTGATAATTGTCCACTGCAAGACATTATTTTATGCTGTATTTGTCTGGCTTTGATGCCAAGAACTGAACACCATAAATAAATCAACAGCATCTGGAGTCCAAAATGCCCCTCCAGTATCATAAAATATGGTGATTAGAAACAAAACTGTGTGTAAACAAAAAAAGATGTATTAAAAATTCGTACTTGAGTAATTGTGCCAGTTTCTATTACTGAAGCATAACTGATACGTAATGAAAGAGAAAGTATTTATTTTTAGGAGGTGGTTACATTGCTTATTTTGTTTATCTATGTATTGTTGCTTCATACATTATTGGATATTCATGTATCATATTCTCTATTTCTATTTCCCTTCTTCATAAAATGAATAGAAACATTGTTTAAAAAAAAAACTTTCAATAAACAAATTTTAAGAAATTATTTTGCAGGCAGACAAAAACAACAAATTATAAGACATAAAACACAAATTATATTAAAAAAAAATACTAACCCTTCTCATGTCTTTGATACAAAACTATAAATATGTATAAGAATGTTTATTCACTTCTTTTTATGATCTCAAAATTTCTCTACTAAATTCTAAATTCTGTTTATCAGAATTGATCTAAAGAAATATTTTGTCATTCATTAGCTCAGATTATGACAATTTACTTTTTAAAATGGTGAATAGCTTACATACTATCATAAAACAACTTCTGATTCATCAGTGTTGTACAAGAATGCTGGGAAAAAAATGCAGACTGGAAGAAATGTATGTATAGTTCTTCAGTAAGTATCCAAAATACTAGGAATGATCTTATAAAATTTTCAATAATAATTGTTAGAAATTGTTCAACAATTGATAACAGAGGCTGCAAGATGGGGGTTAGTTTATGAAGTAAGGTGAAGTTTATGAACTAAAGGTGTTGAAATGACACTACTGGCTTTCTAGATAAATTGAATTATTTTTCACAAAGTAAATTTATATGCCTCGACTTTGAAAACACCATTAATAAGCGCAAATGATGAAAAGCCACAAAATTATGAACTCCCATCTGTAGAAGCAAAATAATTAACTAGAAGTTAAATAGCAACTTGGAGATTACATCGCTGAGCTTTCTAGTGTTAAAGAAAGCTAAAATACTCTACTCCAAATTTTCCAGCTAAATATTTCTTTTAAATTATATGTTACATTGTTTTCTTCTCTTATCAATATGTGGTAGTGTTTGTTATTTTATGTATTGCATGTCTATTCTAAATGTCATTCTAAAATTGACACTGGAAACATTTAATCATAGAGGTAAATTAAAAAATAATATTCTAGTTTGAATCAAAGCATCCTTGTTTGTAACTCATATTTGTTTATTTGCTATTGTTATGACTTTTTTGGTCTTCTACAGGACTCTGTGCGTCTGCATTCGGACTACAACCTTGGAAGCTCTGGCATGGTGTCTTGCATTGGGGGCTTTTCTTCTACGATTTATGACTCTAGGTACTAAAATAAATCGCAAATACAGAAATTTATCTGTCCTTATCACTGAACAGGTAAGTAGTTACAATAATTAGAGTATACATGAGTGATTTTTTTATTAAATAAATTTTCTATGTGGTTTTGGTAATTATTATAGTTGTTTATTATGTAATTGTGAAGTTTGAGGTCCTTCATTTTTTTGTTCACTTACCACAATTCACTCACTCTTTGCAGATCAATTTATATCTCCAAATAGAACAAAAGCCAAATAAAAAAGAAGAATTAATGGTAGCAAATAGTGTTTTGAAGTTGGCAGCTGATTTACTTAAAGTAAGGCATTGCTTTAAGATGATTTTCATTAAATTGTTTCTGATATTAATATTTTGTTTAGTTGAATAAAATATCTGTATATTAGTTATTCATTTGTTATTGCAGGAACTGGAAAGTCCTTTCAAAATATCTGGCCTTTCAGCAAATCCATATTTATACACTATAACCAAAGTCGTCATTTTGTCTGCTCTTTCTGGAGTGTTGTCTGAAATGCTGGGGTTCAAACTGAAACTTCATAAGATCAAGATCAAGTAAGTTTCTTCTGTTGGCCTGTAATAAATTGATAGATTTAAGACTGTGACAGGGTAAACCTGTTTACTTAGTACAATTATTTATTTATGTTAGAAATCGGATGGAAAGTTTTCTGTAATGAAATCATGGAAATTGTGAATTTTTTTCAAATATTTAGTGTAGAAGAATATTTTTGTTTGTTTCGACTGTTTTGAATTTTTTGTGTGAAAACATTTAATACCTTCCAGTATTTGTATTTTAAAAGTGAATTACTGTTGTATTTATTACATTGAGTAACTAGTTTTCAATTGATAACTGTTTAAAGATTTGTTTTTGTAATTGTATTTGGTTTATCATTGTAATTTTTATTGAATAATGAAAGGTAGTCTTGATGTTTCTTCATGTGTCTCAGCATATTTGTTGTTATACAAGTACTTTAATGTATTTGGAGTATGTCAGGTAATTGGCATTGCAAAATATGGAAAGAAAGATATTTGGTCTCGTGGAAGGCTGAATAAGTTACACGAGTTTTTTGTTCTTTAATTCATTTTTCGCACATGTAGTGGATTCAGAGCCATACACAGATATTTGTAACCCAGGCCCAGTTGATGCAGTGAAAGTGGTTGAAGATTTTTGAAACATTTTTCTTGGCAGTACATAACTTCTACCTTCTTTTTCCAAAATTACTATACTCATATTTGTAATAACACATTTCATGTCTTTTCTACAAAAAATAAATATTTAGAATAATAATATCACTACTTACGAATTTATTGAATATACTAATGCAGTAGCTTTTATTGGAAAAGCAATTGGCTTACATTCAGATGCAATCCAATTGCAAGTAATAAACTTGCATTTGGATGTTTGCAATGACATAAAAATCACAATCGTATAATTTGCCTTCATTTTCAACTTGGTGTGTGGACTACTAATGTAATAATTAAGACAAACCCCATTGAGCCATTCATCAAGGAGAAGAACTAAAACACAAGTTAATTGTGTGATTGAAATGAAACTTCATTCAATTGAATTTTTGTGAACTGAATTCAATGTACAGAAATTAATATATTATCAGGTGGCACATTGAAAAATGAAAGTGAAATCAAATTTATTGAAAATATTTAACAGTACTGTATTTGAATGTTCATACTGAAATTAATATATTGTCACCCTAGTGTGATTCATGTAGGTCAAAATTTACAAAAAGTTAGTAGCCACTTTAGTGTTCCAGAGGTACCATTGACTATGAAAAACATAACCACATAAGTTGATGAACTGCCTCTGTAAGAGAGAGAAACCTTTAATTTTAATTATTATTATTCTATTTTAATTTTATGAAATACCATTTGTTTTTTGTGGCAAACTCACTAAAGATGATATAAAACTCTAATAAAATTGAAGTCTTTGGCAAGTTAAAAAAAAGATACAATATTTTGTGTCTACTAATGTTGGTGTGTTTACTTACATGGTTGGTGGCAATATAATGGAATTATAGTTTTCCTTTCTTTAATGAATTCAATGAAAATACTTGTTTATTTAAACACACCCCAACTTCTCTGATTGTATAATGTACTATTTTCCATTTTGTTACAAATTTACTATTTTACTTATTTACATTTGTTACAAATTGATCACATTAATCATGGAATTTTCTATCAAGTGTGTGAACACAATGCTATTTAATTTATATTGTTTTGGGATTCACCACTGTTTATGATGGGTGTATGGTTACTGAAACATTGTGGAGTTGATTTTACAAAGATAGTAAAAACCACTTGTGAACCACTTGTGTGTCTCCTGAGTTTATCATCTTACATATGGTAGTTCTTAATGGTCAATGACAATTTGTCTTTTGAAAATCATATAGTATCTGGAAATTCATGCTCAACTTCATATTAAAATCACCATCTTCATCATTGGTAGTATATGAAAATTTTATAATAACAACACTGTTCCATCAAAGTAAATTTCACCAAACTTTTGTAAATGAAATCTATTTTTAGTTCTTTGGTTCAGGGAAATGTATATTGCAACTCACTCAATTGTATTTTCTTGTACAATAGACCAGACCCAGACTTAAATTATTATTTTACGAAGCTAAAAGGACTCTTTACTAAAAGGAATTTAAAACAACTTTTACTCCATAGAGAGTTAGTAAGGTGTCTTTAATAATCTAATCTACACCAACATGAAAAACAAAGATTATATAGTTAATTTTAGAAAAAATAATTAATTTTAATAAGTTAATTATCAGAATTTACAATTATTTTATTATTACTCTTTAATTTAAATTTTACAAATGCAGTCCATCAACCTGTCAGAAAGACAAGCTAGTTAAATTTCAATCCTACAGCACCCACAGTTCTATCACTAGAATTGAATGACTTCAATAGTCATTTTGAATTTTATTAATAAAATTGTGAAAATGAGGAAATATTAAAAATATTTATGAAATAAAACATTACATATGATATTGAACTTTACAGTTTTATTCACTGCCATGCTCAGAACTTAGCATATTGTGCTCATGGAGGATAACAATAAACCCATTGTGATGTACTTCCACGACATTTTCATTATTAATGTCTTTTGCCCTCATCTGTGAATTATATACTATAAGAAGTTTTGCTTCATATTTGAAGCAAACTTAAATAATTTCTTGAATCTAAACAGAGCTAAAGATTTGTTATTAATACTGTTGTGTAAGTATTACTGTTTCTTATACATGTAGGATTTAATTCAAAGATCCATATTGGCATCAGAAAGGAAGTCTTAAAACAAAAGGAAAGAATCATATTTGTTTTTTATATAATGTATTAGTATAACATTGCTATATAGGCCTGTTGTATTTTAGTCATTTTTAAAACTATTTTTTTGTGTGGCTCTGAGAATGTGATATCAGTTACCTGCTACTCTGTATAATGTTAGTTGGAGACAGTATTATTTGAAACGGATTGAGAGTGAGCCAAATTTTAAATGATATACATGTAACCCAATTTGAGTATTTGTAGTGCATTATTCATTACTTTCTTTACAGCCATTCATAAATATCTGGATATGATTGGGTATGTTGTGCACAAATTAGCATTTGCAATGGAATTTATAATTAATTTATTAATTCTTGTTTTAAAAAAATCCACAAAATGTATGGTTTAAATAAATCCAATTCCAAAAATAATACATTGGTTGTGAAAGAAAATGGTTAAAATAGTTCAGTTTTAATGTTATTTGGACATTAATATGTTTGTAGATATTGATAATGTTAGAGCCTATCAGTTTGTTTGGCCCCTTTGCCCAGATTTAGAGTAATAAACTGCCTGCAAAAGTCATGTCCATAGAAAAAGTATTTGCACACTAATGTGAAAATTGATTCACATTAGTTTGGAAATGGGAATCGTTTGTGAAACGGTTTTTGGCGTGAACAAAACTGACAAAAGTGTATGATTTTGTTTTTTAATTTATTTTCTCTTTGCTCTTATCATTTAGTTTATCTTCTTCATACTATTAATTCTTAATGTTTTAAGTTAGTGAAGATTTGTATTTGTTTTTAAAATAGCATAAATGGTGGAGGGAATTGAATTACTTTTACAATCTGAGAAACAGATTAGCATTTTTCATAGCAGTTTTGCATTTTATAGTCGGCCAGTTTTTGAGGGAGGATTGTGTATTTTGTTGAAGAAATTTCTGATATTGGTTAATACTAGGGCCCGGATAATATGTACTAAAAATACTGCACTAATAGCAAAAATTGTTTTAATCCTGGGATTTTCTCCAAAACTGAAGATTTTTTTCTTGGCTAAGTCTCCTATTGATCCTTGAACACTTTTTAAAGATGCCACTGCTGTTTGGACAATTTCAAAGTTGTTGGGAAGTTAAGGGAAGATGACTCTAAAAATTTAATTGTAGTGCCTGGTGTTAGAAATGGAAAAATTGGTCTTAATATAGGCAGGAATCAGGAACCAGGGAGAGGCACTCCCGGAAGAAGCTCTTTAATGATATTCTTACCCAAAGTGCTAGTGTTAGACTGCTCTCAAAAGATACATTGCAGTTTTCTCTGCAATACCACCACTACACAAGGTTTAATCCAATTGCCATGAATGATTTGCTTGTCCCTAGTCTTGCCCAAAAGCATTAGTGCCACATTGCCATTTTCCTTTCAATTTCCAGCCTAAAGAGATAATTTACAATTAACTGTGAAGGTTCATGTGTGACAAATGAGTTAGGGAAAATGTCAACGCACCTCCTGAATTTGCATCCTTTTGTTTTGCAATGCAATCTGTATTTATGTACAGACTCATTTTAATGTGATGGAATAAGAGAATTTTAGGGAGAAAGCTACAGAAAAAAGGTTTTTATAATAATGAATTGTTTGTCTAGCTGAAACCGTATTAAAAACATATAGAAAAATTAAAAATTATACCAAAACAAAGTTGCAGGAAAATAGAAATATTCAGTAATATGTAAACATATGTACTTTGGGATAAAATATGTAAATATATGCTCTAAAAAGTCAACATTTTCAGGGACTAACTGATATGAAACATGAATATGTCATTGGTTTGGCAGCTGTAAGTTAGGAAAATGTGTTATTACATAATTATTTGGGCTTTATGTATTACATATAATGGTTATTTTAATGAAAACAAAAACTTTTTTTTTGAGAAACCATCAAATTAATTATTGTTAAGATCTCTTACCGTCACATAATTAATTTTTGTGGGTTAGAGAAAATTTCAGATTGTTTAGTCACTACACATTTGACATTCCAAAATTTTCTTTTTCTACAGACTGAGCCAGATAACATTATATTTTATTGTTGTTTTGTGTGTAATGCCATTTCAAATTTATTCAGAATAAACATAAGCATCAGCAGATATATGAGGATAATTACAGACGTCCTCTTCCTACATTAGAATTTTTAAAAAAATATGCTTTGAAGTTTGTAAATTTTCTAATAGTTAAATAAATGTGCTTTAAAAGCAGTTATTGTTTATTAGAGTCGATGGAGGTATACTTAACCATTATACTCTTCAGATTTGCCTTTTTGGAGTGGATCCCTCCTCATTCTCCAGTATAGTTTCATCAGTCTGCTTCTAATTGCTTTCAAGTAGTATTTAGTCAGAATTCCAATCTGCCTCACAATTAATTTAAAACATTTTTGTTCTCTTGCAAGAAGTTCTTTATGTCAGTTTGTGTTCTCAGAAAACAAACTGAAGTGTGAAACAAGTGTGAATAGTTTGTTTGTTTTTCAGTTAGATATTTTATTTGATTGTGAGATCGGCAATATCTGATAAGTAGTGCTACTTCATCATTTTCAATTTCTTTTGTTTATTAGAAAAAGTAACCAAGACATGAAAATCATATGAAATTGACTACATTTTTTTCATTTGAATTGGGTCTTGGAAGTTTGTGAAGGATCCAGGTGTTGCATTTGTTTATATTGTTATTACTACACAAAAAATACAATAACTTTCTTTTAAAAAAAATAGTACATGTGACATCTAGATTCATTTAAAAACAGATTATTGTACTGTCTGCCCCATCTTTTTCTCCACTGTTTTTCCCTTAATAATCGTATGGCTTTTGGGTTTGTGCTGAAGCCCAATTGCTCTTAATAAACATGACATATTTGTGGAGCAATGCTTCTTTCCCATTGTTCTTTTTTTATAAATTACTTAGGGGAAAGAAATAAAAGGATAAATATTTTTTTCCAAGAAACTGATTTTGTGGAACTAAAAAAACAAATCATTTGACTGATTTATTATATAACAGTCATGATGTTATTGATTCACAGATTTATTTTGTATAGTTTAGGATTATTTAACTGCAAAAATTAGTTTTGGGCCAAATTACCCTTCATATATTTCAGTAAAAGGTTGATACCATATAATCTATATGGAAACAACTTTTATAATGTGTGTAGGATAATTTGTATGAAGATTCATTATTTGCAAGTTTGCTATTCTTTTCATTATAAACTGCATTGAAAATGTGAACAATTTATGCAATAGTTCAATTATGAATACACAGAAAATTATTTTACTGTCTCTTCTGTTCTCTCCCCCCCCTCTCTCTCTCTTTCTCTCTCTCTCTCTCTTTTTCTCTCTCTCTCTCTTTCTCTCTCTCTCTTTCTCTCTCTCTTTCTCTCTCTTTCTCTCTCTCTTTCTCTCTCTCTCTTTCTCTCTCTCTCTTTCTCTCTCTCCCTTTCTCTCTCTCTCTTTCTCTCTCTTTCTCTCTCTCTCTCTTTCTCTCTCTCTCTTTCTCTTTCTTTATCTCTCTCTCTCGAGGTAATTTCAGATCCCCCCCCCCAATTTGTATGCAAATTATTTGCCATAATTCTTCACTTGAATTGACATATGCTAATTAGTGCACCACACAATGATTAATACACTACAATGCTAGTTATTTATGTACTGTTTGTATTTTTTATTTGTTTGTGTTCTTACATACCTGATAACTTTCCCTATTACTAAAAGTAATCCTACAATAATTTCGTATATTATAAAAGTTTTTTGACTTCTTAGAAATTTACTCTGAAAATTTTATATTTACTGTGAGTAAATTTGAAGCATTATCATTAAACAAATTACATGAAAATAAAAAAAAGGAGCAAAATGTTTTTAGATGTGAAGCCTTGGGTTGCATTCTTCAGCTCTTGTAACGTAATACTCTCAAATTGCTCCTCGTGAAGTGTACATGAATAATTGTTGCTAAATATTGAAATACTCTTGAAGCAAATAAAGTTTGTTTTCGGATAGTAAAAAAGAGAAAAATGTTTATTTTAAAATTGTTTTTGATTGTTGTTGCTATACCAAACTTGAAGATATTTTTGTGCTCAAACTAGAGATGCTTGATCACCGTTATTTGACTGATGAGAAAGAAAAGAATTTAAAGTAATCAACACTATATTCAATATTATTCCCTCAGATTAATCCATAACCATTTTTTCTTCCAAAATCATTCCAAATTCCTGTTATAGTCCAACTTTTGGTATAATTTTTTTGTAAAAATTATGAGATATAATATTGTAAATAAGGATGTTCAGGGTGGATAGCCGTAAGAATAAGTTTGATTGCTCATTCTGGACTGCATTTCTTATGACCTTTTTAGATCAATTTCTCTTTTATAAATGTGGGATTTAGGGATGGTTTTGACACGCCTAATTTTTATTCTGCTGTCAGGTAGTGTATATAGTACTTCGTAGTTTACTTTCATCTGTGATTTAGGGCATCTCATTGTATATAAATGTGAATATTAGCATATTAGGATAATATATCTTAATGAACTAAGAACAGAAATGCTGTGGTAATTCTAGTTGTAATGTAGACAATAAATATAACTGGCCAAAGAAAACATTGTGAGAATGCTGGAACAATCTGTACACTTCATAGAAAATATTTCTTTAGAATACAGTTAATAAATGTAGTATATATTGTAATGTGTTAAATCTTTTGCTACATTGTGATTTATCTGGAATACAAAGAGAAATACAAAGATCATTGAGAGGAGTTTGGAGTGTTTTCTCAACTTTCCAAAATGAATGGTAGAACCATGTTGGTGCTACCATGTTTTCTCTCTGTAATTCATAGTGTATAGTAGCAATTTTCCATTTGCTTTGTTAAATATTTTCAAAAATGTTGTTTAGAATGTTAGGATTGATTTTATGTTATATAATTTATGGTGTATAGATTGATGTTACATTATGTAAAGTTAGCCCAAAACAATAATGAAATGAGAAAGAAGAGAGCAAAACTTATAATTTAATGCCTTTTCATATTTATATATTTTTGTTTTCTTAGCATGTTCAAGTATATTATGAGTAGATTGAAAACATAGATGAAAGATGTATATGTATATAATTCAAGAAATATATGGTATGTTTCATATACAGTATATGATTTGTTAGATTCTTTAATATTTGAAATGAAATCAAATTTCATGATTTTGTGTGTGTAAGAGTATATATTACTGTCGATAATTAAAAATGTTACCTGCAAAAGACTAGGAAAATAACCATAATGGTGTCTTATCACAATTAGAAGGCAATAATTTGAAAGAAAAAGTTGATTGCTTTTGATTATTTATTGTTTAATTGATATGAGAATGGTTATGTATAAGATTCATATTATGTTATGTGCCATACCATTTGAGGATCAGTTGGTTAAAATTTTGTAAAGGGCTTTTTGGTAGTTTCCCTCATAGACAGTATATTTATTCTTCATAATATCCATCTGTCAAGTAATCACTATGTAATTGGTTCAGTCAGATGAGGGGTTAATATATCTCAACATTGAACTTCAAATGTTTGCGATTAATGTTTTCTAATAAAGTGCTTAATTTATGATGCTGCACTCTAATAGCTTCTTCCAAAATATTGCCTAGTAGTTCATGCATTCAATATACCTGTTCTATTATTCTTTCTAGGATGTAATTTTTTTAGAGTTATTTCACAATGATAACACGCTTAACTTCATTTAAAATCCTCTTCACCAAATAGGAGTCTCAATTTTTTTTTAACTAGTAGGTACATGTATTAAAAAGAAGTAAATCATGTATGTACTTTCTATTCCTGAATGTTTTATTATTTTGAATGTGTGTATCAAGAAGTAAGACTTGAAGATGTCAAAAATGGACTTTCTAGCATCCCCAACTTCAGTATTCTTGCAATGGCTACATTTTTTGTATTGAATTCATGTCTGGACATTTTGTCTTTGTGTTGCATGAGTGTGATTGAACAGTATTGATTCACATTCCCTGATGTAAACTGTTCTTTTTCTGTTTTCTGAATAAAAATATTTGATATAGTTATTTTGATGAAAGGATAGTAATTAAAAGAGAGAAGTAATAATAATATATGGTGTTTGAAGTTCTTTAAATTGGTTGGTATCATATAAACTTGAGAAAATTAAATGTAAGATGAATAATACTAGCTCTATTTACATGTACTTAAAGGAATATCATTGTGGTGGGAGGTTTAGCCAAGAAATGTTATTTTGCTTGTATCCTTATAGTTGTTTTAGACAGTTGCATTGAAGAAAAGTGTTAGAAACAGGGTGGTACATGGGCTCATTCTTCTTGTTTTTTGAATACTGATTGCTTCGTATTTCTGTACAATAACATTATTGTAATTGTAATTTAACATGCAAGAGAAATGCATTAATAGGCTCAGCTGGTTTTGTGTGAATATTAAGGAAAGTTTTTGCTCTTGTTCTCTGTGGCAATTTGAGCAAACTCCAATTAAGCCTTCATCTTCCTACTGATGAACCAATAAGGTAGTGAATTAATGGATTAGTAACAAGACTGAGTTGAGTACCATTTGACTTGTGGTGCAGTTTCTGTGCACTCTTAAGAATCCTTAACCTTCCAACACAACTTGTTAGTAGATTGCACTAAATATGGGTTGCTGGTTTTATTGAATTAGTTGTGTTGGTTCTGGGAGTTTTTTGGGGGAAGTAGACTCATATTGCCTAAAATATGTTACCCTATTTAAATTACTGTTTATAAGTGGAAAACAACTTAAAAGCATGTAGTAAGAAAATTCTTCAATGTAATTAATTAAATAGATAAAAGTTTGAAGATAATGGTTCCCTTTGTTTTCTAATGAGAAAAATTGATATTAAGTAATGAAGGATAACATTATTTTATGCAGTTTCAGAAAGTACTACTAATATATTTTTATTACCTGGTGAACACCTAGTCGAATATTTTGTTTTTAGTATGTACTTGAAATTCCTCAGAATTGTCTGTTAAAAACTCTGCTGTCTACATTTACACATGCAGTGATTTGACTGACATAAACTCAAATATAGTTTTAAACTACTGCAAACATTGATATTTATAAGAATATTGAGCAGGTTATTTGTGTTTAACACAAATAATATCTTAGAGTAGTTGTTACAGCACTTTCTGTGTAAAATATATTGTCAGCAAACACTGAACATTTGTGAAGGTGTTGCCAGCAGACAGTGCTTTGTAGATCATTGTATTTAACAAGATTGTAGAAGTATTTTTATTTTGTGTTGTTCACATGCTAATAATAAATATGCTTGTTATTTTTGGCATGCACTGTTGAATCACAATCATATGTTACAATTTTGAAATCTTCCTTTTTCATTTTCTCTAGCATGGTTGTTTCAGGAACACTGGCGTTTTTGTAAAAATCAAAAGATTATTTTATCTTTTGTTTCATTGCATTTGAATTGTTAATTAAACATATTTACAAAAGTCCAAAGTAACATGACTCAAACAATCACTCCCCAGGCGTTCCCCAGTTAGATAAAATTTTTACATCGGCACAATGAAACATCCTTTTCTGAAACCTTGGAAATGTTTTATTGTGGTGAAAGTTTATTTCCATTAACAGATTTGGCAGTGAAGTTCTCTAATATCCTTCCTGGTCTAATTTGCTTGTAACACGAGCTAATTCTGATGAAAAATCTTGCTTTCTTTGCAATTTTTTCACTGAGCATTCATAAGTAACCATAAAAGAGTTAAATGGATTTTCATTATTTGTATCTTGGAGATGAATTTATGGGGGAATAGATTATATAATTAATAATGAAAACTAAAAGTAGCCTAAACTGGAAATTTTAATGGAATTCAGGGCAAGCTGCTCACCTAACTAAGTGAGCCACTAAAGCCATGAACCATTTTCCTTTTCCATTTCGGAACTGCTGTGTCATTACTTCGTCTTGCCTTTTGCCTTCAGAGATATTTTCGCGTCATTACTGCTTCGTTTTCTCCGAGCCAGAAGCTAAAGACGCGAGTTTCCTCTGACTACTTTGGTCGAAGTACCTTTACAATGTACGGTAGTTTGCAATCGCGCACCAAATTTCTTCATCTGCGAGCATCGTCTCAATGATACTGTCGAGAGTTACTGCCACAACCCGTTCTAGCGAATTTTTGTTGTCGGCTCATCTTTCGCAGGCGAAGCAAGAGTGCTGCAGCGTCTTGTACGTACTTGTGTGTACATACAGAGCACCAGAAGGACTGTACACACACGTTCCCTGTGCTTTCTACTTTATCCGGTGAAGATATTAACAGATTATCCTTGCTCAGTGTGTTAGATGGAAGGAGATTTCGCAGTGCTTGCCCGGCCTAGATTGCTCTCTGTGGGGTGAATTCTGCTGTCCATCTTCGGCTTTCGCTTGGAAAACCAAACTGTTCTCCCAACGTTTCAACGTGAGCTGCGGGCTAGTCGGCAGGCCAGTTGTCTCTTCTGGTAGATGAGTTTCCTTTCCGGTGCAAGGAGGTGGATTTGACTCCAGCCACCACCAGCATTATTGTTGGTTCAGAAATGGTTCTGTAGAAGCAAGCAATTCTCAATACTCCTTTCATCTGTACCTCACCTCATGTGTCGTCTTAGATATTCCCTTGCGAGTGTATCTGTCCATATCACTGATCCGTGAGTGAGATTCGTTCAATGTGATAAGACGATGGAGTGAGTCAGTAGCCTAACGAAGTGAGTGCGGGCCCGCCCGCAAAACTTTTATCCCGACCCCCTTTATAAAAGTGCATAGTAAACTCAATAAGTGTTAGTGCCTTAAATAATAAAAATGGCCTTTAACAAATACATATTCATCGGTCTCTGATTACTGCAGAAATCTCAATATTACCAACAAATTATAACAGACCCTCTTTTATAAAAACATAGTCCCGAACGTTACGCCACTGGAATGAATCACAGAGACGAATAGTAGCCGTTTGTTCGATCTCGGTCCTCCGTCGTTTGCTCCCTCAGCCTTTGCTCGTATCAGTACCCTAGTCACTCCAAAAAAATAGTACATGTGACCGAATATGAGGCCCGCGTTTTTCACTAACAGCTTTGTTCCGAGAACGTTTGTGTCGTCAGCCATAAGGATAAGCGTTGATATATGCTATCTTGTCAAGAAGGTGAGCTACGTCTTTTGTAGTGAGGCTGAGTTCGTAATTTTCCATCCATGTTCTTACATGCTCCATGACTTGGTTGAGTTTCCACTGAAGCTCTATTGCAGTGTGTGCTTGTAAGAACGCTGCAATGTGGGCGTTCCTTTCCAAGGCTGCGTCTTCTGATATTTTTATTTGCCGCCGTCATGACTATGACTCATATACGACATAAGCCTAGGTCGTAGGATCAATCATTGCACTAAAGGTGGCTCAGGGCAACAGTTGATGTCAGTGCTGTGCCTCTAACCGGGAGGTCCTGGGATCTGAGTCCCGACGGTGGCAGGATTTTCGAAAAATTGTGAGCTAGGTCGAATTCAGCCGCTGTCTAGAGGAGAATTCTAGTGGCCGGCTGCTCTAATGAGTTTCCCGTGGTGTCTCCTGTCCAACCGCAAGTGAACGCTGGAGCAATACCCTAACAAACGGACCGCTCGCGATCTTTCCTTCCTTTTTATTATCCTGACCGCACCCCTTATTTACATACATTTACACCCACATGCACTGACACTACCACACATGTCTGGCGATTAGTCGGGAGCTTAGGGAGCTTGTCCCGTCTGAGGCAGTGCCAGGCTGGTGGAAGATACCTGATTGAGGAAAAGCTCCCGCAAGCCGACGGAGGTCGGCGCTGGATATCGCCATTCATTGGAGGAAGCTCACGATCACAGCCACCTCCCGCGATAAAGCATGCATCTCACTAACGGGAACCTATGCTGATGACGCACCCCGAATCACTAATCAATCAACCAATCATTGCACTACTCCCGCTGTAATGTCGCGATTATGAAGACCATCTGCAGTGGTATAGGCGAGTTTCCGTTCCCTCAACTAATCATTGAAGATTGGAAACTGGTATCTTAATTTTTTCTCCAAGGCAATCAGGATGTCGGTGTACGTTGTCGAGCTGAAGCGTTGTACATGAAGAGATAAATACGAAACATTTTATTTGAATTGTCATGTTTATCATTAAATTATCACATTTATTTTGTATAACTTCGGCACTTCATTTTTGCGATGAAAAAACAGCTGTGCATTGCATTTTGTTATATAAACTCATTTAACAATTTTTGCAAATTGATTTTGTCGGTCATGTTGCTACAAACATGTTGAGCCGATAGGTGATCGTATACGAGTAATTCCACGTCAAATAGCACAAATTTAAGGAAAATTTGACCTTGATATTATTTTAAAACTTTTTTCTGCGAAGAGTATAAGCAAAAATATGAAACACGTATTTTTCATTTTTTCCCAAATATAATTTTTAAAGGTTATATTAATTTTCGAAGAAATGCTCGCATGGATAAAGTTAATCATTTTTAACGCTTGTTGTAATTGTGACAGAAATTTAATAATTTGGGACATTAAAGAACAAAAGACGCTCTTTCATTAATGTATATATTGAATTCATTAATTTTTTGACCTTTTTTTTTATTTTTTAAATTTCTCCCCAAACTCGACTGTTTAAAAATCGAAAAAATGCTATTAAAATGTCGGGAAAGTTCTACACAAGTTTGGTAAGTTACAAAGTGATTGAGATTTTTCAAATTGAGATGATTCTGAGAAATTAAGTTCAATAGAAATGTCTACTTGCATTGCTGCAGCGTCTGCTAGAGTGTCATCCTTCAAGCACGTGCCGATCAGCAGTAGACGATTACCATCAATATATTTTCAGAGAACAATAAATAGAAGTCCCTTCACATCTTACTATGGGCCATATACGTACGTTCATGGCCCATTAAATTCAAATTAAAAAGGGTCAAACGGATTCAATTTAGTATTAAACGGATGGAACATTTATACGAATAAGAGTATGTGATACTGTTAATTACGTTCATATTTCTTTTACTTCATTATACAGAGAATATCGTTGTAATCCACCTTTTCATAAATAAATCAAACTATATTTTCTTTATTCCTTCTACTGTTTTGTTATATCATTGTTACAATATTCCTCTTTCTAAGTATTGTTCGGCGTTTCTAAATTTGTTCTTTACATCGATAGGATTGAAGGCTAGAGAATATTATAGTTGCCCTTTCCCTCCCTACGTTGCATGGTCCCTTTCCATAAGACGTTGCGAAGCGAAGAAATGCCATTCAGCTCTTACATAAAACTAACTTAACCACACACAAACGGTATTTGCTTTCATGACTCAATTATTAAATTACAATTATTTATATTAATCATTTTCTCTCTGTTCCTTTGCAATATTGAAGTAAATTTGAGATACTATTGTGAGGAAGACTAATTTGATAATGATATTAAGACCCAAACAATTAACACATTTTATTGCTTGATTTGCATAAAACACAAAAACCTAATGCTACATGAAATACACATAACTACACAAAAAACCTAATACTATGTGAAACCACCACTAATAAAATTATTGAAATAAAAACTAACTAATCACTTAATATGAAACATTGAACTTAAAAACAAATGCACACGAAAATAAAATACTAATTACTTCTTTTTAGCAATTGTTCTATCACTTTCATTAGCAATTGCAACATATTTACATAGCACTCATTTATTCCTAATGTCTGTCTCCTTTCTAGCAGTTCAATTTCAAGTTTTGCTTCTTCTATTTTTAATTTTCTCTCCCGTTCCTGTTTTTCAAACTCGAACTTTTCTCTTCCAAAAGCCAACTTTTCTTCTTCGAGTTTTATTTTCTTTTTTTCTAAATGAGTTCTGGCGTTTCCCGTCTTCCACTAACCGAAGAGAATAGGTAACTTTCCTCCTCCTAGCACAAAGAAATGAAGTAAAACATTATTAAACAATTAGTAAAACAGGCGCTGGCGCGTAAACGGGGCGACGTATATTGCAGTTTTGTGGATTTTGAAAAGACTTTTGACTCTATTAATAGGGGTGCTTTATGGCGAAAACTAAATGAGCTAGGCGTCTCACGTAAAGTTTTAAACGTGTTGCAGAGCATGTATAAGGAAGTAAATTTCTGCGTCAGGTGCGGTGACGGAAGTATAACGCAAAAAATAAAATCGACAGTAGGAGTAAGACAGGGGTGTCCTCTTTCACCGCTGCTGTTTATCTTGTTTATAAATGATTTATTGACGTGGGTACAGGAAGCGGATACAGCGGCTCCGGTAATTGATGGCTTGAAAATTCCCGGACTACTATATGCTGATGATTTAGTCTGTTAGATGTTCGGAGACGATTGAGGGCTTACAGAAGTTTAAATATTCTAGAACGGTATAGTGAGACATGGGGACTAAAAGTAAATATTCAAAAAACGAAAGTAGTAGTCTTCAAGAATGGGTTTATCTGGGGTAGCAAAGAGAAATGGTACTACGCTAGGGAAGAAATTGACCGCGTCAAAACATTTACATATCTTGGTGCAAAATTTTCCATGAATGGGGGTGGAATAATCACATATTGACGGCTCACAGCAAAGGAAGAATTGCGCTCAAAGAAATCGTTTGCGCAGTGCGCAGGGTTCCGGAATTGCCGGTAAAAGTATGCGATACAATGTTCAAATCGTTAGTTCTCCCAGCTATGAACTATGGAGCAGAAATCTGGGGAGTCGATAGGATAGATCGATTAGAAAGCATCGAAACAGATTATTGCAAATTAATTCTAGGAGTTTCTAGGTGCGCAGCAAATGCCGGAGTCTTAAGAGAGGTCGGTAGTATAGGAATTTGGAGAGATTTTAAAATGAAACCTATTAAATTAGCAGATGGACAGGGTGACACACTTATACATAAGTGCTTTAGAGTGCAATGGCAAGGAAGCGACCATCGCTACTGGGCGTACAAAATTAAACGGCTACTTGACCGCGCAGGTTTGGGAGACGTCTCTCCGGAAATGGTGGGAGATAGGGGAACCCGTGAGATAGAACGGCTGATTTCCAATAGACTTGCGGATATTAAAAGGCAAGAGATCTGGGCAGCAACGGCTGAAAAACGTTCGCTAGGAGCTCAAATCCATGCGAGTCCGTTATGGGGTTGCGAAAGTTACGTTCATACTCTCGGAAAGGACGCAAGAGGGAGATACGCTTGGTTCAGGGTTGGGGGATGGATGCAGCGTAGACTAAAGGACGCAAGTGGTAATAGCATCTGTGTGCTTTGCGGTGACAGGGAAGACTGGATCCACATCCTCTTAATTTGCTGTGCAACCGAATCATGGAGAAAAAAATGGATGGGAATGGGAAATTACTACTTCCTAAACAGGAACGTAACGCTCGCTCAAAACATTTTAGGTGATAAAAGGTCTAAATTCATGAAAGAATTAGGAACATTTTTAGGAAAGGTTCGGACCATTAGGGAAACTGAAATTAGGGAGTGGGAAAACAGCACCGGTTAGCTCGAGCGGAGCCTAGACTGGAGAGAAATAAATAAGTCAATAAACTAACAATATGTAAGTTAATCAGTAATTTTATGTTAAGTTAGTAAACAGTTAAGAAATAAGTCATAAGTCGTAGTCAATTGGTAAGTAACAGGTCAATATAATAAATAAAATAAAACTGGCATAGTAATAAGCACATTAGGGGAGGGGAAGGTAAGGGGGGATCGAAAATACAAGGGCAGAGGCGCTGGTGCGGACGATCTTCTGTGGCGCTGTTTGATTTCAGGTGCTGAGGAGGCCAAGCACTGGAAGAAGACGGCGGGACGCCCACGCCAGAAAATAAATAGTTAAAATAAACGTCGGATAGATTAGTATGTATTCGGCTTCTGACGGCAGGTTTTTCCCCCTTCAGGGGTTTTTTCCTGAGCCGTACCTTATGGTCTCTTTTCCGCGGCTTTGATGCGATGGAGAGACCATTTGGGGTGAATACCAGAATTCGAAAGATTAGAACGCGAAAGGATGTAGGTATTGTAATGGCTTAAAGGCCTTCGGCCTAGCCACATAGGATCAAGTAAGCTAATTTGTTTGTAATAATTACCTATTAAATAAATAATAACAAAGAAATGAAATTCCCTGAAATCACCTGAAATTCGGAGTTACAACTGCAGTTCTGGACCTCTGTTTCATTGCCATTTACTGTTTGTATCATCACTTTAGGTTCTACATTTACTGTTTCCTCAATTTGTGGTGTACTTAATGTAACTTCAACTGTGTCTCTACTCTGTGCCTCTCTACCTTCAAATTGAGCTTTTCGCAACAAATTTACTGCCTCTTCTCATGCTTCCTCACCTAGTCGCTTTTCCCTTTCCACATTCCTGAGAGCGGCTCTTCCAGTTTCTGGGATCATTTCATTTAATTCTTGGAACAGTATCGTCAGCTCAGTGAAAGGTGGCTCCACACTTGACCTGTTACCCAGAAAATATTTTGCTGTAATTAAATAAAATTCACCATTAAAAATTGTTCAACTCAATACTACAAATATACAAAATAGTTTTGCTTACCTTCCTCGATTTCTTCTCTTTGCAGTATTCCATTTTTTCAGCATTCCTATCAAATGACTTTTTACAGTCCTTCTGCTGAATGCTTTGTTTGTACCCCTTCCGACATTTTCTGCCGATGTATTCCATTGATCAGGATGTTGGAAGGGGTTAATAGACACAGCTTCGCGTAACAGAATTAACTCTTCTGCATTACTAAACCTCAATCGCTCGCTGCCTGCAGCCATTTTGTCAGTTTCGTTGGCAGGTTAACGACGACCTTGGCGCGTGCACTATGCGTTGAGGAATAGAGTCGTTCCTGACGCGTAGGGTAAGACGTTACAGCTGTAAGGTCCGACACGTGACTTGTAGTGCATAACGACGCCACCTTACGCGTGGCGCCAAAACTCCCTATTGAACGTATCTTCGTGGAAGCATAAACTCGCATTGTTTTGTAACACTAGGTACTGCCCCATACGAAAAGTATGTCTGTTAACACTGACATAATCTTACTTGAGAAGTGTTACGAGTTTACACTAAAAAGGGTGAATTGAATTCGTGTCGTGTTTCAGGGATCTTTTTTTTTTTTTTTTTTTTTTTTTTTTTTTTTTTTTTTTTTTTAATGCTTTGCTTTCTCTGAAGTATAGCACAAAAGGATGTTGAGTAGCCAAGACATTAATTCACAGCAATCTCTGAATAACATCTTGATGTACGAAAGAATAATTTTCTTTAAAAAAATCACACTGGACAATGAAACCTCGTAGCGTCAAATTTAACTTTTGTCTCATGGAGAGAGGTGAAGGCGGCAAACGATGGACAAAGACTGAAGAAAAGGACAAACTTTCTCGGTCAGTTTCTTTATTACTCGCATCGGGTGATAAGTTAGGGTGACCAGGACCAGCGGTGCACGTTTATTCATCATTGTCACTGTACAATTTATTTGCAGTATTAACGAGTATGGTTGATTCTGACTTTCTTGAAAAAACTTCACTTAACTCGTCACGGGAAGGAATTTTGAAAACCAATTTTTCCAATACTCATACCTTATTTTTTTACGGTAGCCAGTCAATTTTCAACTTTGAAGAATTCTGTTTGTAACAACCTAAACATACACTTCTGCTAATATAGATCGTCATATTAAGGAAATGCAAATAATAGTATTGATATTATTGTAAGGCTATTACTAACTTCACAGAACCACGCACATGTTTCACGAATTCTTCTGTTTACACAATTGACTCAGTATATCTGAGAAAGAAGGCTGTTCTGTTTCGGGCAGACCCTAGCAATGTCAGTTGTTTATAACTAAATTTATAGTCACATTTCGTCACAAGACTTTCATTTGAGACCGTACGTGTGTTTCTGCGATTCATAACATGACAAGTCTCACGGTTGCTTAATGTTGGACGCCACGATGCGTTGTCATTGATGCCCCGTAGTTCGAGCAGCGGGTCCGATGGGCAGCAGGCTGCGTACGTGCTCCGAAGAACAATTTAAAAAAATTATTTATGTATGTCTCACTTTGAAATTTTTGAGATTATAACATTTGTGTAGAAATACGTGAGTATTTCTTACAATTAATTTAAGTGTCGACGTAGTGTAAAAATTTATATTTTAAAAGTTAAAATATATTTTAAATATGTTTACAAAAATATTTTTACATGTACATGATTTGTACATGATACATTTGATTGATGATGATTGATTTATGATGATTGTAGTACATGATTTGTACATGATATATTTGATTGATGATGATACATGATTTGTACATGATACATATACATGATTTGTACATATTTTTAAGTATAATTTTCTTTTTCTGAAGGAAACTTTTTTCGGAAACAATAATTGATAATATTTCTGAAAGGAGTGGGATTACTATAAAAATGTTTCACCACTTTTTAACCCTAGATCTTATAAAAAAAGTTCAAGTTGCTAAAAGTAGTGATGTTTTGCGAGTGTGCGATTTGACATAGAATGACTCATCTACGTTTTGAGTCCACTCGATATCGAGAAACGTCGTTCATTTATGGAAATTTACGTTTATGGAATATTTCTCTCGCCCCAAATTCCGTGTGGATATTTTAACTACTCGGGATTTTCCGTGTGGGCATAGCTACTCACCATATCCACATTAAGCGCCGGGCCTGCTCGTGCTTCACAATGTAAAACGCCCATGAGCGTGACGTCACAAATTGGCGCGCTGCCTGACCTGAAACTAGCTGCCCCTGCACGCCGGGGAGTGCGCACGACGGACACTTCTATATCAAAATCAGTGGCGTAACGTTCGCTGACTTTGAGTGAGAAAAAAATCAAGAGACACATATCTATAAAAACATTAATGTTGAACTGGCTTCACTTGAATATTGTGATTTGGCTTGATTTACCGTCTCACTACAAAACGACAACGATGAAGTGCGTAAGAACAGACATATTATGGACACTTATAAACTGTGTCAAATTCTGTGGTGCGAAGCGCTGTGAGGATACGACAGTTAACAATCGGAAAACCCTGGAATATTTCGAGGGTTAGTGAATTCCGTTAGTACCATTGAAGGTGCTTTAACAATCAACGTCAAGTTCAATACAAAACACTGTTCGAAGGAATGTATAAGAGAAGCGAATTTAGATATCCATCAAGAGCGGTACCATTATTTCCAGTATTGTTGCAAAATGAAATGTCGGAAGAAATTTTTCCAGAAGTCTGCAAACGTCTTCGAGCTCTTGTCAATACTCCAATGACATCTTCAGAAGCTGAACGATCATTTTCAATAATGAAGTGGATAAAACATTTCATAGAAATATAATGACATCCGAGCGATCATGCGGCCTCGCAATGCTATCAGAAACGTATTATAGACAGAGAAGCAACTTATCCGTGAAACCAGTAACTTCAATGGATTAGCGATGGAGAAATGTATTCATCTTAAAAATCGGCCCTTGTGTTTTCAATTCAAGTAAACAAAGTAAGATTACAAATTCTTCATTTCTGGGATAGATAGATAATGTCTCGGTCCAAATGTTACCCAATTAAACTATTGTAACATGGTTACTGTACATGCAGAAGGGTCAAGTTCTAAAGTAATATAAAGCGATAAATGAGAAATAATTTTTTCAAGTCTGGTTATTAATATTATACATATTACTTTTCTTCACAAATTATCTGGTCAAGTCGCAACAGTATCATAGTAGACATCGTGTCCCTTCACCGCGCAAGAGTAGTCAGCCAACATCCTCTTATCGGTCGATGCGTGCGAATACATTGAAAGGAATATGATACACCAGACGTGCCGCGTGAGCTGACATGTCGCGGGCAACAGATGTGACACTGACCTCCGCTCGATTTTGGAACGGCTGCCCGCCTCGCGTTCACGGCGCGTTGTCAGATGTGGGTTGCGCATCCGAGAAAAGTTTATAATAAGTTTTTGAAATGGAAAAGATACTTTTTGTTACCTATATTCTTTATTTATTTAGTAGTTTTAATTTTCCCACTAATTATAAGATTCCAATTAAAATATTTTTAAAAATACTTGAAATTTAAGATGAAATGTTCTTTAAAAATGTAATAATTGTGTTCATTAATCAATTTGAGAATATTGGAGTGTGAGAGCCCCCTCACGACTATTGCTTTTGCAACATGCAACACCAAATTTAACTCACCGTCACTGCTACTGCTCTAAAGTTACCGGTGGAAGGTATAATATCTTCATTCGCTGAGGTAAGTTTTTCTAAAATCCACAATTTGACACATTTAATTTAGGATTTGCTTTTAATTTCCTTTACAAGTCACTCTTCCCTTGCATCCAAACTTTTCTTACTTTGACAAAGCAAATTCTTTGTTGAGCCTTAATATTTGAATTTTTAGCAACATATTCCACAATTGAAAGTGTTTTTATTTAAGTGTCTTATCTTGCCTCGAAGGCTTAAATCAATAAATTACTAGTCTCAAGAATTAAAATAGTTTCGCTTACCCTTATCCTAGAAGACGAATCTTTAAAGATCACCAGGACACAGGGTCCTCAAAAAACAAAAATGTCAAATTATTATGTAGAGGCCACATTTTTACTTACGTTCGAAGTTCGTAATTTAATCGTACGAATTTCAGAGAACTATTCAGTATTTTTGTTTCTAATTTGTTGCATCTATACACGCAACGCGTCTCCTAGCTCCTAAGAGCGTTGACCGATCCTTGGAGTAATCCTCCGTTAACTACTTTTATAGGAGTAATCTCCTTTATTATACTCCCAGCACCTCCAGAAGCCGCTGGGTAGTCAACTAACGTCAGTCGCAGTCAAGTCAAGGAATCGCCGATAGGTAGCGTCTTCGCCCTCGCGTCTCGCACGCACCCTGCGTCATCTACCTGTCGGCAAAAATTGGGACGGAATATGGATAGGGGTAAGGTTTAGGACGCTTTACAAGGGTTGGACTAGCCCTGTAAAACATGCTAATTCGTTTTGTCGTAACAAATTTCACATGGGGATTCTATGGGAAGCGAACGCGGAACCTCTGTGTGAAAGGGAAGCGACTTCGCCACCGAGTCAGGAGACCATTTGCTTAAAATATTTGATACCGCGAAATGTAACAGCATTTGAATGCAATATATTATTTACATATGTAGGCAGCTTGGCTGAAAATTATTTGTAAAATATAACAATCCCGAAGGATGAAAATGAGAATTTATCGAGAACTAAAGAAAGAAAAGGTGTAGGAAACGGAGGAAATGTTTGCGCGCGCTCTGTTCGCGACAATGCTTCTAGTTGTAAAATAATTCAGCAGATCGCGCTAAGGTTACCTTCTGTGTCGAATGAATTTGTTTGCGCTCCGTCAAATGGTAGTTTGGTGGAGGAACATTAGAAGTATTTTTCCTTATCGATCTCTAAATCGCCTTTTTTTAAAAATCTTGTAATTTAAAAACTACTGTTTTGAGTGATGTTTCTGTCAACAAGCCCATAAAAGTGTCTACAAATTATTTTTCTCAAGTTAATTTCCTAAGGCGAGCGATAGGGTAGTAGTAGTGGTTGTGGTAGTGGTTGTGGTAGTAGTAGTAGTTGTAGTAGTAGTAGTAGTAGTTGTAGTAGTAATAGTTGTAGTAGTTGTAGTTGTAGTAGTTGTGGTTGTAGTAGTGGTTGTGGTTGTAGTAGTTGTTGTAGTTGTAGTAGTATTAGTAGTCAAGCTCTTACAGGACACGGATCTTTCAAATCTTACTTAAAAAGATTTGGAAAAGCAGACAGCGCTGACTGTGACTACTGTGGCTACAATAACGACGAAGAAGAACACACACTCTTCAACTGCCCAAGCCAGCTTGACTCCACCCTGAAGTAATGCGAAAGCGGTTCCGGGGTGGAACAGTCAAGGACCATAAAGGGTTTGTGGTTTTAGTGGGTAAAAATCTCACACTACCGAGGAGAGCGGTTCCTCCGAGGTGTCTTTCGAAGATTTCCACAGTTCCCCTCGTAAAAAGTAGTAGTAGTAGTAGTAGTAGTAGTAGTAGTAGTAGTAGTAGTAGTAGTAGTAGTAGTAGTAATAGTATTAGTAGTACGAAGGTTGCCTTTTATGTTTCGGGATTTGGCAACCCTGGTGTTGCAATCTGGCAACTGACAGCTCTATCGTAAAGTTGGATGTTTTGAGGTTATACGTACTCAGAACGTTTTGACATACGAGCGCTATTTGTGTTGTTTATAGTAACTTAAAAGATTCATCTTGGCTCAAAAATGGAATTAAATCGTGAACATTTTCGTGCGATTACTTTTTACAACTTTCGACGTGGATTAACTCAGCAACAGTGCATGGATGAACATAATTCAATATTTGGCGATGAAGCTCCATCAAGGACTAGTGTTTATCGATGGTACGGTGAATGCATACGTGGTCGTAGTCACTCCAAGACGAATTTCGCGTAGGTCGTCCAAAATCAGTTGTTCCAAAAACCATTGATGCTGTGCGTGAACCGATATTGCAAGATCGTCACGTGACCTATCGTGAGATTGAGACAACCTTAGGCATTAGTGGGACCAGCATACATTCAATATTGCATGAACATTTGACTGTCAAAAAATTTGTTCGCGTTGGATCCCATACAATTTGTCAATCGCTCAAAAAAAGGCTCATGTCGATTGGTCGAAAGAAATGCTCAAAAAATACGATCGCGGTGCTTCGAAACACGTTTATGGCATCGTTACAGGTGATGAATCGTGGATTTACACGTATGAACCAGAAAGTAAACAGCAGTCGACTGTATGGGTGTTTCAAGATGAGCAAAATCCAACAAAAGTTGTTCGCGCACAAAGAACTTCCAAACAGATGGTCGCCTGTTTTTTCGAAAAAACTGGACATATCGCAACCGTACCACTAGAACAACGCAGAACAGTCAATTCTGAATGGTACACAACATTTATTTGCCAGCTGTCTTCCAAGAAATCAGGAAAACCAACCGCCGAAGACGGATCACTCTTCACCACGACAATGCGAGCTCTTACACGTCGGCTCAAACAACTGCATTTTTGAACGCCCAAAACATCGATTTGATGAGTTATCCGCCTTATAGTCCTGACTTGGCACCAACTGATAGGTCAACGTTTTTCGACACCTGAAGAAGCGGTTGCTGCATTCAGAATGCATGTTTTGGAGATACCTCAATAAGAGTGGCAAAAGTGCTTCGACAATTGGTTCAAACGCATGCAAAAGTGTATAGATCTTCATGGGGAATATTTTGAAAAACAATAAAGTGATTTTCGATGATTAAAATTTGTTTTTGTTCTCTAATCCTGAAATATAAAAGGCAACCCTCGTATTCATCTGCCGCCTTTTTATGTGCGATGGTCATGTATTGTGGCCGCACGGTTTTGTGATTTTGGCCGTCAACGCCCTAGTAAAGCCTGTCGCTAGATCTGGCACTTCCCGCCAAAACACTACTCTATTAATAAATTTTGAAGGGACTTCGATGACCGTTGCAGACGGTAAATCCCTTAACGCTTTAGCATCTGGAAATTTGCACACTGTGATAATATACTTGTTACCGGCTTCTGACTCCGGAAAGGGATCGCAAGAATCAATTTCACTTTTTCCCAATACTTCTCAGACCACGGGGACGACTTTCAGCGTCGATTTCTATTTGTCGCTTGCTCGACCAACCCTCTAGCAGCTGTCACAGGTGCGCACGTAAGTCTCACCTCCAAGTTTTAAAGCAATTTGGCCAGTAGCAAATATTTTCCCTCTGCAGATGAAACTCAACACGACCAAACGTATGGGCAAAACTTGGTCAAAACAACAACACTCGATGAACAAATATTGAAGAAAACACATTTGTCGACCAAGCTGAATTAAATTTCGCTGAAATTAAAAAGTTAAAGCTATAAAATTAGTAGTTGCAAAAAAGAATTGGAATGCTATGAACCACAAACCTTTTGGCTAAAATGCTTTATGGGTTGTCACACTCTGTTACTTCAATTTTATCCAGAAACTAGTTGGTGCCCAACGCGTTAGTGACGACATGATGCATTATAAGCAGTTTTCTGTTTTTTCGATCCATGATTCGAATTTCTTGCTCAATCCAGTCTACAAGTCGGACGACAGGCACCGCCAAACAACCTATTGCAGATATTTTATACATGGAGTTCAGAACGGACTGAAGGTCAAGTCCCACTCTTCTGTAACATTCCCTGCGAATTCTCTCTTTCATTGTGTCGTTGGAGATGGTCTCACATTCTCCAATGCCTAGATATTTCTAACTTTAAAGTGGTTCAAGATCTTGAATCATAGTGTGAATATCAACTTCTATGTTATCTAACGTCGTCATTTTGCCTCTTGATTTTTTCACACTTGTGAAGACCACACTTAATGCAAATGTCATTTGCACAAGTGATTTTGGCTATATTATTATTATTATTATTATTATTATTATTATTATTAACATGTTTACAAACTCTACGATAAAGTCAGTAGGCTATATGGCTCTTTCATTTGGGCGGATGTGCCCAAATTCGCGGTCATTTGTCTGTGGGTTCCATACCTGTGTAAGGCATGTTTTATGATGTGTTTGTGATGATGTTGCATTTACAATCCGCGTACTTTTCTATATTCGAGTCAAAAATTAAAAGAAAACTATTATTATTTTCTTCTTGTTTACAGGGAAGGAGAAATCGAATAGGAAAAGCAGACTTTATACCAAGATTTGCTTTTCAACAGGGATCGCCTCCTTTCTAGTCCAAACGATGGGTGATGGAGAGCTGGATTTTCGGAAAAATAAATATTATATTATTTTCTTTCCCATTTACTTATGAAATTCAATATATATATATATATATATATATATATATATATATATATATATATATATATATATTTAACATGATATAACAAAAATAGTATTATACTTCCGTTATTAGTTGTACACTGCATTGCTATTTAAAACTGTAGAAGAAGTAATTAAGATAAAATTATTGGTGCAACATAGCATAAACATTCTCGTAGAGAATACCAATGGGATCAACTTGTAAATAGAGTAGTAGAAACGTGTAAAAATTCATGTAGGCGTTCAGGTAAAATCATAAAGTAATTTTGAATGTTTTTTACATATTTTTACTTTTCCGCATACATACGTATATCCGTAGTTTAGGGAAAGGTAAAACGGCGGGAAAAACCGGTGGATTTTCGGCAGAAAAGAAATTAATTGCCGGGACCTGATACCGAAAAAGTGGATAAATCCAGTTACTGAATTTAGAAAACAATATTCTCTAACACGTGGTGTAGCCAGAATTCATGTTTTGTTTATCCTTGATACCGAAAAATCGATACGTCCGTCCGTCTGGTGTATGTGAATTAGCGCATAAACTATGAGTATGATTTTTCAAAACTGAATAAACCTTTGTCGATCTGGCCTGAGTCGAAGCTCTGCGATTTCGAAAAACATTAATTACTTTTTGGGGGTACTTTACATAAACCTCCAGGGATATTTTCAAAATGTTCTCTAAAACGTCTTCAAGTTTTGCTTGAAATGTCTTGTAAAAATAGAGAAAAATACACTACAAAATGTCCCTTTTTGACTAAAAACTCTGAAGTTTCAAAAATTACAAAAGTTTGATTTTTTCGGCCTCTTCCTACAACAACAAAATTAAAGAAAGAGAATTTTCCTTCAAATGAAATTTGTTTTCAATTAGTTCTTTCATTAGAGTCATGTACACCTTTTGAAAATTTTAGTAGTTTTCGCGAAATATTTCGAGCTGTATGTACAATTTTATAAAATCACAAAAACAAGATTTTCTCGAAAAAGGCTCCAAATATTTTCTTTTAACTTTTGATAGTGATAGCGCTAAATGGACTCAAAAAAGATGACATAAACACCAATTTGCTCTATTCCTTTGTTTTCCAACAACATTTTTACTTTTCGACTGCTCTCACGTCATTAATAGTTACATTAGCGCGAATTTGTTTACATTATTGCATTACTATCTACATGTGCGTTACATGATGTCTTATAAAGTTTCCATCCAAATTCAAAAGTTTTCTGTGAAAACGAGCTCAAATTTTCTCATTTTCAGAAACGTTTAAACGACATATTCTTAAAAACGGATGCAAATTGTTTCTTCAACGTTTTGTGCGGATAGTGCTAATGGCAATATTTGAGATGACAGAAAATTAATTTTGCTGTATTCTTTTTTTAATAATACACAAATGATTTTTTTCTTGAAAACATTTCAAGGCGTTAAAATGCACAATTCCAGCGATTTGTATACATTATTGCATTTGTGTCTAGATGTGCTTCAAATGAAATTTTTCGAAAATTCAATAGTTTTCTATGATCTTCAAATTTCGCATTTACAATTACGCGAAAACACCATTTGCTTAAAAACTGTTCGAAGTGATTTAAGAAAATTTGCCATTTAGGACAAAATTTAACTCTTCTTTAATATTCTTAAAGTAATATATCAGCTCTACTATTAGGAAAATTTCAAATAAATGTACTTTGGGCGGCGATAGATGGCAGCTGGCAAGAGTTTTTTCGCAAGTTCGTGTAGCTAGCCAAGACCAAAGGAAATAGAAAACTAATAGTGGAAAGTCGGTGCCATTCTGTAGCACCTCTAGTTTCTTTGTATATTTCACCGTCCTCTTATTAGTAAATTGAAAACTATTTTTTATCCGTTTCAACGACTGAAATTTGACGTTTTATCGATCGATAAGTAATACCGAAAAAGGTTCAAGGCCCAAATCATGCTGTTATTTTGAAGAAATTTTCATTTTTGTTTTTTGTCTGAGCTATAACAAATTTCGTCGTTTTAATTCTTGCAGTGCAAGTCGGTGCAGATATTCTGAACCCAAATATTCTCTATACATCACTTTTTTGTCAAATTGTAACGGAATTTCACAAAATATTATTGTAGTGTAAATTTTGCCGAATGAAATAAATAAAGTGTATACAGTGAAAATGCAATTTAAACGAACCATAGCTACCGAACTATTCCACATCGAACTAAACTGCTCTCGCCCAATTCTAATTTGTTCATGCGTGAAAAAAGGGGTGAATTGTAGATGCACAAGTTGTTTTGATAAACACTAAAGACAAGTGTTTTAAGATATCAAATTGATTTGTACTACTGAAAAAGAAAGTGCTGTTTTTTCTTCACGTTTCTTATGCTGCTTACTACCGTGTTGAGAATAGATATAAATGTTCGAAGCACTGATAAAAATTAATAAAAAGTGACATAATCTATCTCTGAAATACGACAATTAAATTTATTCTAGCGACTTCTGATTTTTTTCTACGTGAATATTGTTTGTTCAATTTCTTTGTGTTGGTTCACGCTGTACAGCACGTTCTTTCGCATCTTACTAGAATTAATGTAGAACAGCGATTATGTTCGGGTTTATTACGCAACTTGGATACAATTTGTCTCAAGTATTCACAGAAGTGGAGGACCGTGCAAAGTCTTACTCTCAAGTAAGTTTTAGATTCCATCGGGACGCTGGGTGAAAATTAGATCATTGCTTGAATATGAACATACCCAAAAGATTCTGCTGTTACGCGGAGATCATATATCTTCAAGCCCAACGGAAGATAGATCAACAAAAAGCAGAGATAACTAGGGAAACTGTTTGTTATATCATTACAGCGATATTACCTTTCGTCACATTCACGAATACTACTTTTCTGCTAAAGTAATTAATTGTTCTATAATGTAAAGCGCACAAACTAACTAGAGCTATAAAACATTTTATCAAAAATTAGGTTCACTCTCTCCTCGAAATTGACGGCTCAATTGCCTGCCGTCACCGACAGGGATGGCGTCGCCTGTAGGGGGGGGGGGATCGTCGCTTGCGCCCTCAATCGCCCATTTCCGCCCGGGGCGGGGGCGGGCGGCAGTGCGACGCGACGCAGCGCGAGGCACGTGCCCGTGGCCCAGTGAGCCGACACGACATCCCACAAACCGCTGACATGATGGACAGCTGCAGCCAGAGATGCCTGAAGAACGTTAACCGTGTACCTTATGGAAAAAGGAAAGCCTGATCTCGAATTATACCCGATGCATTACGTAATCAATGCATTACATCCTCACCCCAAGTTTTGTAGATCGGCAGAGCCTTTGTGTGAATTTCTATTCCAGCGGTTGATTGATTACTAATGATCCCCGGCGCGTCAACTGCTAAGGTCATTAGTCCCGTAAGTGTGATGTAATTTTTTTGCTCAGGAGGTAGCGGTGATCTTGATCCGCTGCATAGCGAGATCCGGCGCCGACCTACCGACGGCTAGCGGGGTTATCCTCAACCAGGTATCACCAGCGGCGCACTGGCCCAGCCAGGACAAGTTCTAGGCTCCCGACCGGTCTCCCGGCATACGTGATAGTGTAGTACATATACGTGTAAGTGCGTATAAGGGGTAGAACATAAAAGCGGAGTCGGAAGGAACGATCACGCGCTCCGTGGCACGCTTAGTAGAGTATACTCCGGTATTCGCCTGGTGTTGATCGGGGAAACCAAGGAAACTTCATAAAACTACCGGCCGTTAGAATTCTCCTCCAGACAGCGTCAGAACTCGACTAAGCTATATAGCTTCTAAACCACCTTCGTGCTCTAAACCACCTCTCCCGGTCTACCGGGACGAAATTTGGACACGAATTTAGTGGGGCAGGACGCCACCGCTCCCTGGATTGGAATTCGAGAGGCCGGCCGCTCTGGTCAGTGGCATCTGTGGTTTCTCGTAACAATTTCATGTATACGACGAGGGATAGTCTTAAATATTTAGCCGTGAACCTCTTGCGATCTTTTCTTTCTCGTTGTACTCGCACTCTCCAAGGCAGGGTGATGAGCCGATCTTCTATCCACGTAGGCTCATCTCTGACCTCCAAAGACTCCGAATGAGTAGATGAATGGCAGCGTCGTTGAGGGTGAGGCATCTGAGAAAAAAGAAGCAGATGTATGCTATCGTTAATTCATCTGCGTAAGACGAAAGTGTTTTTTGTTTTTCTGTCGTGTTTATGTGTGTGTATGTTCAATCTTCAACTTCAACAATACAATTTCAAAAGAATTTCATGTGTTAAGATTCAAAGATTTTTAATTATGGTCTTAGTAACGGCATTATATGCAACACGTTAGCGACATACTACACAGGAAAGTTTCTGATACTTTTAATTTGTCTATTTTTAAAGCTCCTATCTATAATACTTCTCTCATTCATTAAAAGGACAAAATTTAGCTTGGTCGTCTTCAGTCACTGCACAGTGTGTAATTGTGGCCATTTCACTGGAAAAATGTCCATTTTCCAATATACGCAGACGGGTTATCTAAGGCATCTGTTTGATTGTAAAAGGTCCGTAGTACATAAAATGGAAATTGGTTTTCTTGTGAATTATTTGAAGTGCCAATAGAACAAATTCAAACATGCGCGATCTTGTGCTCTCAGTTGCAGTTCACTATATCTTGTGTTAGAGAACCAATGGGCATCAATTGGCACTTACATCATGGTTGTCATTCACGAATTGTGTTTTCGATTTTTTTCTTTTAGTCTTAAAAAATCTAATTCTTCTAACCTTAAAAACTAACGTTTTCATGCAACACTTCATTTCGGAGTCTTTGATAGTCTTTGCATCGCTACCAATTGGCGATACCGAAAATTATTGCGTGTGAAGTGTGCGTGTGATTGTACTACCAAGGCCAAACAAGAATGACAGTAGCACAACCGCAGTTGCACAAAGACTTAAGTGTTTAAACATATTCACCGGTTGAGTTTATTCGTACATTCACGTATCGAAACCAAACGTAACCTGGACGTTGTTAACTCACGCTTATAAGGCTTTGGTGCAGCGGGGCTATGATAGCTAGTTGTATACACTTTGAAGGGACAAGCAGAGGATGATGGCTCTGAAGCCAGGCGGAACATGAGTTGTCGTTGCAGCTATGATTGGTCGCTAATGACGGGCTTTTGATAAGTAGGGTTCTTATGTTTAGACCGCCCTGGCACGATTAGCTTTCCTGTCTTGCGTTCCTTGACGCCAGGGAGGGACCCATTTTCTGAGACGGGCCTGGCCAATCCGCGCTCGTGATTTCCGAGAGGAACACCAAGGGGCAGTAGTTGCGCCTTCGGGCAACATCTGGCCATGGCGCCGCGCCGAGAGTAATGGAGGAGACTCCGCTTGACTGCGCGAGGCTAGAATTACTAGTTTCGCTGAGGTTGGTCCTACATACATTTGCGAGCAGTTGTTTCCTGTAACAACCTTAATCAAAACACCCAAGGAAAATGTCTGATGATTCCTGTGTGTTAATATAAATAGTAATAGTTGTACCAAGTAAAAAGTTGAATGCGTACAATGATGAGTATGTATCATATACAGTCTGTACAGGAACTATTTTTTATATATACATTTTCTGCACTAGAACACTAGATGGATAAGCATTGGAAGCCCCCTATTCTTAAATATCGCTGGGGACTGATGGATGGTAGAGCAGCTCGTGGAGGTGTGTTGTCGATCATAGACCAAATCCGCGATGAACCTCATTCACAGCAGTGACAAGATATGTGCATACTGGCCCTCTTCTTAGAATTCTCTGCATGTGCAAGCTTTTCTGACATTCCAAAGACATGTTGTGGCTTTTCTGTTCGTTCTTGATTTCTAAATTTGACTATATTTTTAGTAGTAGTAGTAGTAGTAGTAGTAGTAGTAGTAGTAGTAGTAGTATGGCGAGTTATATTACACCCTAGGGTGTCTCTCGCATCCCAGCCTTCACATCTCTCTATCGCTGTAGTCTTTGTTACTCAATTCTCTTTTCACCATTGCATCATCCACTCCTTCTTCACATGTAAGTCTTCCTCTTTTTCGATGGGTAGGTGGATGCCATTTACACAATATTGTTGGCAAACTTTCTTCGTTCATTCTTTGCATGTGTTGCCATTTTAGTCTTTTCACTTTTATGGTGTCAATTACATTAAAACTTACTTCTGTTTTATGTTCAAATTCTTCGTTCTTAACTTTATCCATTCAAGTCAGTCCTCAACAACTAGAAGTCCACTAGATTGTCCCAATTGCTGACAATTTTATCGCTCTTTTTTTGTTACTTCCTATACCTCATATCCATAACGGGCAAAATTCTCTACAACAGTCTTATACACTTTTTAACACTCTTACTTAATTTATGTTCCCTGGTCAGTGAATATAATTGTCTTACAGCCCCTCTATCTTTTCCAATTCTGTTTCTAGTATCTTCTGTACTGCCTAGATTTGCGTTTATTTTTGTACCGAGGTATGTAAATTTTTGATAGTGTTTTACTTCCGAACCATCATCCAGTTTCAGACTTTTTGCACTTCCTTCTACAACCATATAATCATTCTTCTGAAAGTTTATTCCTAAACCCCAGTCCGAGAACTCTTCATATATTTTCCACAGTATGTATAGAGCGTCGTCTTCATCTTCCGCAAACACCACCATTTGCGAAGTGTTTAAGCTTGTGTTGAGGTAACATATTTTAACACTTCTTGTTGAGCTTGAAATTATGAATGATTGTCCGCATGGGAATTTTGTTTCTTCACTGCACTCACTGCAATGATTTACAACAACAATATTCACAAAACCATTACATTTTAATATTCTTTTAAGCAGGGGCGAATCCAGAGATGAATTGGGGATAGGGGAAAATATATATATATATATATATATATATATATATATATATATATATAATTTTCGTTTCGGCCAACTTAGGACCACGCAGGGCAAGCAACCTGCAATTACCGTGGCTCAGTTTTTCATTTTAATATCACGGTGGCAGGTGCTTGCGAACACTTCTTTGGGGGGACCAGCATTAAGCTGGATCCGATTTTTATCCCCCAGGGTTGTTAGTCCTGGGGGTATGAAAGATGAAATGATGATAATGAGGGGTGAAAGGACGACACACTTATACAAACACTCACAAATACACCCATGCCCGAGGCGGGACTCGAACCCGCGATCTTCTGGTCCGAGACCACTCCGGCACTACTGCCTTAGCGATCTCGGCCACCTGATCGACTAATATATATTGTGACGTACCTGTTTCTGCCTCAGCTGTGAAGTACTTATCAGTGCATACACTGATCGGACGCCAGCTGCGACGCACCTGTTGGTTGGTACTTTTCACTACAAATTTATAGGTTCTAAAGGTCGGGTATCTTGCTCGCGAATGGGTCATCTGAGGAATTTGGTACTATATTGGTGCGTCAAAATGATAATTTTGTATAAGCAAACAAGTACAATTTATTTATAATGGAATGTTCAATACACTTGATTAATTACAAAAAAAACCTCTTTAACTTGGTACCAAGATTTAGTTAACCGTGTAGTCTTATCATACCTTTGGGGCCCCATTAACAATTCGGTCGCGGTGATTCCTCACCCCGGCAACGGCAACGGTCGATCTCCGCCGCGGCTCGGTGTCCTTGGGCTGCTGATGACGTAGACACGTGCTGTGCTGGTCTGCAGACGCGGCGCTAGAAGTCCCTTGGCCGCACCCTCGGATATTTTCGCCTTCGCTCACACACGCGTAATTACTGGGTCTTGAAAATGTCCGTTACGTTCACACCACGCGCGTGAATTGTTACTGCGCCCCTCCTTGGTTTCGTTCTACTTCTCTCTCGCAACTACTACACTATAAATCATCGGCTTCTAATCAATAATGATACACGTAATACTATTACATGCTTCTCATCATTAGCATGGGTTCACTTTGTCTATAACTATTCGTATGTCCTCTGCCACACGCTCTCCGTAATTACCCAACCTTCGCCACTCGGCGTCTGTTCGCCACACCGCGTCTCTCGCAACTGATTTTTCAACCGTCACCCGGCGTCCGCAACCGTCGCCACTTGTAACGGACGAGAATCCCCCTCCCTTCGTTGGACAGCGGCAGCGGTCGCGTTCGCAAATCCCCCACCTGCTCGCACCTGCCGCTGTACCGCACAGTCCAAATGAGTAATAATATACTCTTGTATTAATTATCTATAATTACGGAGGGAAACACTTAGCGTGTTTCAATATATATATATATATATATATATATATATATATATATATATATATATATATATATATTGTGACGTTCAATGCGGTACTATTCACTACATTTATTTTTAGAAAGGGACAGGTGTCTTGGTTCGTGAATGGGCCTCTGCAGGTTTGGCGAAAACATTGGAAAAACTCAATTATCATTCTTTTAAAACAAACAAACAATTTAATACCAAAATCACAAATTTAGTATATCAATTCCAGTCTAATCACTTCCCGTTTATGTAATAAATTGTAGATGACACGTCGGGAGATTGTTTCAATGAAAAGGTAAAAATTTAATCGACGCCGATAAACCAGGCAGCAGGGAACCCAAATCGGGAGGACCGAGCAGATACCTAACCAGATATAATGCAGATGATGAGGAAGATATTGGAAGAATATGAAAGAATGGAGGAAGAATTGGAGAGGAAATTTGAGGAATAGAGTCGAAAGTCAACCAAAGAACAGGACAGGAAAGTGGAAGAACGAAGTAGGAAGATATTGGAAGAACTGGGCAGGTAAGAGGAAGAACGAAGTAGGAAGATATTGGAAGAATTGGATAGGAAATTTGAGGAACAGGATAGGAAAGCTGATGAACGGAAAAGCAAATTACGAGATGAAATAAGAAGGCAAATGGAATCTCTTAACAAACAAATCGGAACGATCAATAGTGAAATGTCTGGGGTTACGGAACGACTGAAGGCTCGAGACCAATTATTTTCCAATGGACTTTTGATACAGGATGAGAAACTAGAGTCTCAGTTAAGTAAATCGGGCGGGGAATTGGAAACCCAATTACACCAACAATTGGATGCCAAGATTGACGCACAGGGTGATAAAATTGAGGGGGCGCAAAACCAAATTCGAGAGGATATCAGAATGGTAGAGGGCAAAATAGCGGAACTCCAAGTCAATGTCATGGACGATGATTGCAGAGTAGAAGCAGACTCGAGAAAATTACAACAAACAATCAAAGAAGAAATCAAGGGGAACATACGAGAGTGCAAAGAGAAAGTTTCATCACTACAAGCTGATGTTGAACAGATAAAAGAGTTTAAAGTATCGCCGATTGCCGCAGGTGGGATGGCGCCATTTACGCCCCCAAGATCATTGAAAGTTTCGGGAGATGGCAGGGAAAATCCTTGTGCATTTATGCGGGCGGCAGAATGGCACTTAGCAGTGTTTAACATATCGGAAAGATGCAAGGTCCAGTTCTTATATCTAATGTTGGAGGGGAACGCCCGGACGTGGGCCGCGATATTCGACGTATTTCCTGGGTCGCTGAAGGAGTTTAAAGACAGATTTTTCGAACGGTATTGGAACGAAGAGATCAGAAATCTACCGCCACCGAGAACGGTCAGACAAGTACGCCGACGCATCGGTACATGCAACTATTATGTAAGGTTCTGTCCACGATTTGCGGATGTGATGTACCCGTTCTGCCAACGTTTGAAAAAAGTTCGCAATTGGAAGTGGGACGGTGCATACTGGGACGCGTTCGACAAGTTGAAAGAAATGTTCTACAACAGCTGTTTCGTAGATCATCCCGATAAGAATGTGGCTAGATTGTTGAACGACAGGCAAGAGGTGGTACGACATTACAATATCCATAATTTGAGACCATGCCCCACAAGAGGCCATGCCCCACAGCCTTCAAGGCTAAGTTGTATTAGTTCATTGGATTTTTACCAAAAAAATCCGAAAAAGGGGGAGGAGGGGGTGATTAAAGGCGGTGCGTTTCTCTAAAATACATTGAAACGCGGTGGGTTTCCTTAGATACATGTACTTTGAATTGTGCGGTAACGGCGGCGAGTAGCTGACAACATCAGGGAACGGGTCAGGTGCGAGAAGGCGGCGAGACTGGGCGAGACGACGACAGTTAGTGAGGAAGAGAACTCGAAGGAGAGCGGAGCGGTTGATGCGCGCGTCGAAAAGGGAACGAAGTGAAGTTAAATAATGGAAGAAACATCATTAGGGAGTGAATTAAGTGTGACAGTGGCCGGTAATAAATAGTGTAAGCTTGAAGAAGCGGAATATGTGTCGGTAACTGTGGTGACAAAGTAAAACTATAGACCGCATGGCTGGTAACGGCAGTGGATAGTTGCCACGCGTATAGGTGATTGTGAAAAATAAACGAAGTAGAACTGGTAGGTTGTGCAGCAAGGGAGAACTGAGATAACCAACAAATGATAGGTGGACAGTGATATTGGGTGAGTGCATACCCGATCTGAAATACATGCACAACGGTCGGGGTCGAAGCAAAGGTGTCATTGTGTACCCGCGCGGAGAGCTGGGGCCACTGGCCTCCAAGCGAAGGTCAACCGTCCGACGGGCGCCGAGACGCGCCGAAGGCTGCCGATCGCCGCAGCCACTGGGGAGCATCCGAGAAGAAACGAACGGTTTATGGCATTCAAGTTATTGTGTAATCTGAGCTCATAGGTATAGTTTTGGTACCAAAACGAGAAGTGATTAGACTGGAATTGATGTACTAAATTTGTGATTTTGGTAATAAATTGTTTGTTTGTTTAAAAAAAACTGATGATGAAGTTCCCGTCAAACTCTCAAAAGCCCATTCACGAACCAAGACACCAGAGAGAACAAGATCCCTCTCCCTGAAATGGATTCCATGTTCCATATAAACAAATTTCATCCAATCGATGAAATAATATGTGATCATTGATTCACATACGTGATGACAAACCATGTGAAAAGATCAAGGGTGAGTACGGTCACAATATATATATATATATATATATATATATATATATATATATATATATATATATATTTTGTGACCGTAATGACGTGAAAGGAAATAGACAAGACTGTAGCAATTACAGAGGAATTAGCCTATTAAACTCTGCCTACAAAATCTATGCAAAGATAATTACTAGGAGATTAAATAAAATAAGTAATAACCTACTTTCGGAATTCCAAAATGGATTCCGAAAGGGACGTTCATGCGCAGATAGCATACTTATTGTACAACAATTGATCGAGAAAAGACGCGAATATAACCTTCCTACCTATATCCTGTTCATAGATTTTGAAAAAGCCTTTGACAAAGTCTCTCGGAATAAGTTATGGAGTATTATGCGTAATAGTGGATACCCTAACCACATCATAGAAACCATCAAAAGCTTATATTTTAAAACCACTATCAGTATTGACAAAGGAACAGCAAACAACCTAACTGAATATACAAACCAAGGAGTCAAACAAGGGTGCCCGATGTCCCCGACCCTTTTTAATATATATATCGATCATGTTATTCAAGAATGGCAAAGTAAACTAACCACACATTTTAAAATAAGCAATACAATTTTAAACACTACTCTATTCGCAGATGACCAGGCCATTTTTAGTACTTCAGAAGACGACCTACAGAGAGCTGCCCATTACCTCGAGTTAACAGGGAAAAATTATAACTTGAAGATATCAACCTCTAAAACGAAAACAATGGCATTCCAGGGGAAAAACCATATCAGATGTAAAGTAGTGATAAACGAAAAAAGTATTGAACAAGTAAACAACTTTAATTATTTAGGATTTAACATCTCATACTGCGACAAAAAAGATATAAACATAAAGATCCAAAAATTCCAGAAATTGTGCGGTACTATACGCAGAGCACTAAGACAAAAGACCAGACAAGACACCCAACTAAAATTTTACAAAACTATGGCAGTCCCAATGCTAACTTATGGATGCGAAAACTGGACAGTCAATAGGTCAGACAGAAGAAGGATCGAAGCGGCAGAAATGAGATTCCTGAGACCATTAGCAGGATATACACTACTAGATCATAAGAGAAATGAAGACATCAGAGGTGAACTACAGATCTCCAGCATACTGGAGAAGATCGACTCAACGAGGAAGAATTGGTTGGAACACCTAACCAGAATGCCACAAGAACGGCTTCCCAAGACTATCCTCGAATACAAACCAAAGGGGAAACGATCCAGAGGCAGACCCCACACAAGATGGAAAGAGACTCTTGAGAGCGGAACGGGCCACTAGGCCCAAACCTTGTTGCTGATGATGATGATGACGATATATATATATATATATATATATATATATATATATATATATATATATATATATATATGTGTGTGTGTACTGCTGTATATATATATATATATATATATATATATATATATATATATATATATATACACTAGCGTTCGAGTGGGAGAACTTTCGCATGTTAATCCCCACCCTTTCCCTATCCTTTCCATTAGGAAGGAAAGTTGTTAATGAAACTTGCTTATTTGTTAAAAATGTATAAATGTAACTTGATACTTACAGAAAATCAAAAAATAAAAACAATGCAATTATTGTTAGAAACAAAATTTCAATAGAGCAGATGACCAGGCCATTCCGGCGGCGGCGGCGTCACCCGGACAGCCTAGTAAATACTGACTCCGGCCGCGGAAGCCTACGCTCTCATTTCAATAGAGATTTATTTAGTATTGTAGAGATATGTTCTTTGAACAATTCAGACTTCTTTAAAACTACATTTGGAATTAATATTCTATCTTCCTTGACATTTAGCTTCTCATTTTCCTTGAAATGCAAAACACATATTAAAAAAAGTTTTACAAAAACAAACAAACATTAGAACTTTTTGCTCTTACGAAAGCCAAGTAATGTTTTCCATGAAAAAATGCAGGGTCGGGCAAGTACAACCTTCCTCTTTGCAATATTATTTAACTTTTCTGGATTTGTTATAAGGAATAGAGCGGATATTTTAGGGGCAGGGTACCAGCTTGCAAGGGTACAAAAATTAACAAATTACCGTATTTGTATACTAACAAGTATTGGATTATTTTCTGCGTTCTTTCGTACCTTAAGAAAAGCAATTCCGAGCCAAAAAATAATAAAATTAATACTTTCACCTTTGAGTCATAAATACTATGCTTAAACTTCACGTCGGTACAGTGGAATGTTACTCAAACGATGTTTACGTACTAATGTCTTAGCGAACCGACACCTTATGAAATGGTGTATTATTTAAAATATTAGTTTATAGTTTGACATTGATGTAAAGACGTCCAGATACAACAAACATAAATTTTGCGTGTGGACTGTGATACATGGCAGTTGTATGTGACTTGCGCTATTCTTTCTGTAATTTTAAATTTGGTTGCTTCTTACTTTCCCGAATACGTATGGGTATACGGAGTAATGTTTGTAGTCTAGGGAAAATTATGTAATGCTGCAGAAAACTGATTTCGAGATTTCGACGAAAATACACAGTTTGGCGTCCCCTGATACCGAAAAAATGTTTTGTTTTTTCCAAAACGTCGGTGTGACTGACTGTCTATCCAGCCGTCCGCCTGGAGCCTGTGAACTCTACTAGCGCATAAACCATGTGAATTGAAGAAACCCCTCTCCATCTGAGTCGAGTCAGAACTTTAAGAATTTGAAAAACATTCTTCAAAATTTAGGGGTACTTTACATGAAGTTCTCTGGACATCTTCAAAATTTTCTCAAAAACTGCTCAAAATTGTTTCTTTACTTTTCTTGTAACAATAGAGTAAGCTACACTTATAAACTTGGCATAGGTCCGATTATTTCGGTTCTCTCTGAATTTTCGAAAATTTCAAAGTATGATTTTTTTTCGGTGTCTTTCTACAACTACAGAATTAAAGATATAGATTTTTCCTTCAACTAAAATGTGTTTTGCATAGTGAATTCTTTCATTAAAGTCATGTACATTTTTTCAAAATTTTTTTCGTCTTCGCGCAATATTGGGTGCAATATATGAATTTTTTTTTAAATTACAAAAACAAGATTTTCTCAAAAAGGCTCCAAATTGATTTCTTTAAACTTTCGGTAGGGATAGTGCTAAATGCACTCTATAGGATGACATGAACGCCAAATAGCTCTATTTCTTTGTTGTTGTTTTTTTTTTAAATATTAAAATGTAATATTTTGACTTGACTCTCATATAGTTAATATGTATATTAGAAGCAATTTGTCCACATTATTATATTTATGAGTACTTGTGCTGTAAATAATGTCATAAAGTTTCTCCAAAACTCTTCCGTTTTCTGTGAAAACTGGCTTAAAATTCCACATTTTCTGAAACGCTCAAACGACATTTTCTCAAAAACGGGTCCAACTTTTTCCTTAAAACATTTCGAACGGGTTGTGCTAATTGTAATCTTTAATATGACGTAAAGTTCAATTCGGTGTATTGTTTTTGAAAAAATACACAAATGTAAAATTTTTTTAAAGATCTCTCATGCCGCTGATATGCACGTTTCCAGCAATTGTAAACACAATTGTACCTGTGAGTTAAAGTATGACTTTAAATTAAGTGATTTTAATTACGTTTTTCGAAACTCAAAAATTTTCTGTGAAAAAGAGCTTTGAATTTCGAATTTACAGTAGTACTTAAACGCCAGTTTTTGCAAAACCCAGAAACAGTTCCATCATTTTTTATTATTCTTTTGTTAGTACGAAGGACGTTTAAGAGAATGGTGCAGGGCTAATGTTCGTTAAATCAGTAATTTTTTGAAAATTGCAAAAGCTCAACCTTTTTCCGGAATATTCCTACAACTCAGATTTTTTCCTTAATCAAATCTGTTCCTTAGAGATAGATTTTGAAGTATGGCCGTGAACAATTTTTCGAAAATTTGTGTACTTTTAGCGTAATTGTTCGTGAAAATCAGGGCGAGAAAGTACATGGTGTTTTAGCACCACTAGTTACTTAAACGTTTCTTGAGAAATTAAAATTAATGGTTACTGAAAAAATTAGGGTGGGGTCAAATACCTTCCTTTATTTTAAAACATTACAAACTTTTCGGTGTATTATATATTTTTGAAGCTTTACCGTAAAGCTTACATTAAATTTTAGGACATTGCGTTGTAAAAACGAGTAAAGATTTACTGGCCTTACTATTGATTTTTTAAATAGGAAATGTTAAAAAAGTTATATACAAATGTGTCTGTCAACCGTTTTTATGGAAGAATAATTGACCTTTAACAAAGAAAGATTCGTAAGTGCTGATCTAAATATTATTGAAGTAAAGAAATTCAACTCAGTGGTGAAAGGCAAGCGACTTCCCCACTGAGCCACGAGAGCATGGATTCAAACCCCCATCTAAGTCGTGGATTTTTAAGGGTGAAAAAATCCTTCGTACGCCTTCCTTCGGAGGGAACGAAAGCCGGTTGTCCCATGTAGTAGATTTACTGCATGTAAAATAGCCTCAAGCCTAAAAGAAGCCTCTGAGATACACTCAAAATAGCTTGTTTCATCACCTGAATAATACCTTTCTTCTTTGGAAGATGATTGAAGGAGTGTAATGGAATTTGCGTGGGCAGAAGAAGAGGGCTGAGGGCCCGAGTCTTGCCATGCAAAATAAGGCATTAACTTCAGTCTCTTTAAGCCGTAAATGGCAAATATTTATATTTTGTATTTGAGTAACTCTAATTGTATAATAAAACCATGTAACTGTGTAAATATAATGAATAAACAAAAATTGTCTATTAAAAATGATCTGTTTATAAAAAAATATTAACAAATAATTTAAAGAGCAGTTAACTATTAATCATCCTCTCTGTATCTAATAAGCTAAGGAAATATGACTGTTTTGTACCATTTATTTATTTAACTATCGACACCAAATCCCATGTGTGCTACAGGTGAATAGGAAATTGCCCCTCAGTCCTGCATCAAACAGACGTATGACGAAAAAATTAAAATTCGCTGTTTATGGTAGAGATAAAAAATCAAGTACCCATGCATCCTTTAATACTCATTACGCTGCTGCACGCTTTATTATCGTGAATAACAAACAATGCGTTTTAGAAAAAAACGAGCTTTGGCGTACCAATTATGTTCAAAGGAACCCAAGTTATGTTTTTTATGTATTCTACGCAATGAGGCATAACATTTACTTTTTGGACATATTTCATTTTCGAGGGTATTCCTCATTCGTAGCACGGATTGTTACAAAGACATAAATTGCGTTGCAGCATGAAATTGTATTCCCTTTTAAAACAAAAATGACTTACAAGGTGCGGAATATTTGCCAATCCCAACTTGTATCAATTAAATTAGGGTAAAACTATATTCTTTACTGTTAACTGGATCTCATACTATCTCAATAATTTGAAGGATTATATTAATAATCAGTTTGAGCAATTTTTAAATATACGTACTGTATCTGTAAACGTCTTTTCAAAAATCCTGGGCAGGTATTAATCAAGAACGCTGAGTGAGCGCGATTTGAGTCAGTGTTAATTTATAATACTGATTATCGACTTCCATGAAGAATGCATCCCTTTGAATAATTCCACGTTGTCTGGAAGAGGCTTTTTCGTTTCTATTTAATCCCCCAGCCCTTGCAGAAGGGCCATACACCCTCTTTGTCACGCGAAGGCTGTTCCACACGCGAGGCGTCTCCGGGTCAGAGCTAGTGCTGCAGTTACCGCATTATTCAAACAACTGGGCGAACAGGTACGTGACGTCAATGGAAGGCTCTCGCTCGAGCATTTAAATGACCTAGGTCAGTGTTTTTTTGCTCTTGCGACATTTCTGATTAGCATTTTAGCTATTGTTCTGTATTTATGTCCTGTCAAAACGAAAGGAATCTTCACTTTGTGTGTATATGGCTTATTGGTAGCGCAAGTTTTTCAATACAATAATACTTTTTTCGTCTTTTAGAAATGTTACGACACTCCCTATGCCGTTGTAGTCTCTATACGTTTATAATGTGACTTCAGCAATCATTTTCAATTTTTTTCTTCGTATTTTTGCTTTCTCTCATACTACATATCTAGTATAAAAAAGTTATGCAATGCAGCAGCGAAAAATGACGATTTGTTTGCAGAAAAATTGATTGTAAATCACTGAAAAACAATTGTTGATCACTGAAAAAAGATAATTATTGAACCTATACGTACTTAATTACTGAAATTAACCTTAAAGGATTGAAATCAGAATACACATTTTGTGGGTCCTTGATATCGAGAAATTGGTTTTCGGCAAAACGTCTCTGCGTCTGTGAGCCGTCGTCTGTGAGCCATGCTAGCGACGAAACCGTGTACATGATTTTCACCAAAACTGATGTTCTCCGATCGATCTAACAGATGTCGCGACCTCTTGAATTTGATACAGTGATTTTAATTTTTGGAGGTACTTTACACGAAGCTTCAAGAACACTTTCAGTTTTCCTCATACAAAGGTCACAATTTTTGTATTATTTTTTTTATTGGATAGAGCTTATAAAAATGGCTCAGGTCCGATTTTCGTGGAATTCTCTGCATTTTTGGAAATTGCAACAATTTAAAATTATTTCGGCGTCTTCTTACAACTACAATATTGAAGATATAACTTTTTTCTGAATTAAATTTGATCTTGAAAATTACATCTTAAAATGAGATCATGCTTTTTTTCAAAATATGAGTAGTTTTCGCGTAATTTTGCGTGAAATAAAGGCAATTTCAGAAACAGTATTTTCACAAAAACGACTCTTAATATTTCCTTTATTTTCAGTACGGATAGTGCCCAATGCACTGGATAATATTACATAATCATATTCATGCACATCTTTTGATTTTTCTAAAACTACACAAATGTATTTTTAAATCATCTTTCACGTAGTTAATATCTCCATTTCGGGCATTTTTAATACAGGATTGCATTTACGAGCACAGATGTCCCAAATGATTGCTGATTAAGTTTCTCGAAAACAAAAATTGTCTGTGAAAATGAGATCAAAATTCCATATTTTTAGAAACGCTCTTTTGATCCTTCTGTAGTATTCTAAAATTCATATTTCAATTCTACTATAAGAACCGAAAATATGAGAAAATATGAAACTTAGTGTATTAGGTGCCGATAGATAGCAGTATGAGAAGCTGATAAGGAAATACCGACAAGATAGCCTAAACTAAAGAGGTTAGAAAACTAACTAGTGCGAGAAAGTCTGTCATTTTGCAGCACCCCTTATTTTTATTTACTTCGAACTATTTTGTCAATAGAATTTTGTTTATGTTTCAATTGTTTACGAATATTTATCTACCGTAATATTTTATATTGAAAATGTTTCTATTAGGAAATATTTTACTTGTAGAGTTGTTGTGATCCACCCAGGGGTCTCGACGATTCTATTACTACGTCTACTCTTATGAATAAAAATCTTAAATTGACTCTTTACGGCGTTGTAGTTGCATTATGTAGTTATGTAGCATCGCGATGCTGATCGCATCGTTGTGATGAACTAGGTTTTACGATACTACTTCCATTATTACAGTACAAATAATATGATCCGGAATTTTGTCAATCCCTTTTTCACAGAAAATAAGGATTATATTATTTTAAAATAATTTACACTGGAAAGAAAATGCAGAGGATTATTGTTTCCCAAGGCAACCAAGAGGCCAAATCATTGAAGTGCAATGATGATTTGTTTCATTGAGATTTTGTATCATTTGTACTTGATCTTTGTACGAGAAAATTATATGTGAAAAGTTATGTTGTTTTTAAAAAAAAAATGAAAACGTAAAAACAGGGCAATTTGAAAATTGAGAATTCTGTATTACGTATGACGGCTTGCATTTAATTTTACAAATAAGTTAAAAATAAAGATAAATATTACATTAAAATAATGTGAATACCTACACACAAATACAAAATGAAAAATACAAAATCAGAACACATTGCTATAAAAGAGGTTCCCAATGGAGCTTCATTCAATTTTTGCCGACAGAAAACTTGGACATCTATTTAATGAAAAGAACCCTTTCATTTTCACTACATTGCTTCCTGTTTGACTAAGCCAAACCACTGCGCGTATCCATGCTCTGGTGTGTCCCCTTTAACAGCTGCAGACAGAGCTGAGAACGTCGTGCGGTGCGGCATCAGCACCTTCAGCAATCCTTTAAATAGTGTATGCGGCACGTTCTTCGAATCACTTCTCACTCAGTCATGGTAAAGTACTAACTCCCAAAGTGTTAGTAGGAACACGTTTCGGGCAACGTCATTTCAAGGAGAATGAGTCAACCAACTACGGATGTTAACATGGCATTCAATGAGTTCTAATCAAGATTAGTACGTGGAACAATTTCATTTATGAGAATGTAGACATGTATGACCCAAGAACATTTTAATCTTTTTTCGAGAGAGGCGTTGGTAGTTTAGATCATGGTGTCGTAGAAAAATGTATTTTTGATTAATCTCTATTAAGTAAGCTCGCATATATATATATATATATATATATATATATATATATATATACATATATGAGGATATATATATATATATATATATATATATATATATATATATATATATATATCCTCAACGTTCTTTGTTGTTTTTTTTAAATCGGAACATCTATAGAAACGAAACGTAATAAATGTAATAAATTGGATTTCAATCGGATGGAAATACAGAAATGTTCGCATATTTTTTGTTTTACATAATATAATTTGTTCACGGGCGTTATGAAAACTTGTTTCTAATAATATGTAGCACGCATATCGTTCATTTACTGCGACATGCATTTCCAAAATGCATATCATTTAAGACAGCAAGACATAAACGATTCCAATCTTCAGATATTCCCATGAACATAATACACATGTTGCCACTTGTTCAGTTGCCATCTTTAAAGCAAAATTATGAAGATTTCATCGATACAAATTGCTTTGAAGTGTTTTTTTGTTGCCGCATTATTCGAAAAGTTTTGTACTACGTTAACGTGGTCTTAAAATATGGACTTCGTAAACGTTTGCTTGAATGTCTAATGTTAACGTCAACGTTCTTGAATGACCGCCCATTAATACTCGTAATATGATGCCTGCCATGATGCACATTTGGCGCAATGATGAGAAGTATAAACAGTTTTACTTTATCAATTTCACTTTAAATGTAATTTTATTAAACTTATTATGTATCAATAAAACTTTTTACTTAATTATTTCAATTAAAAATTGTAATAATAACAATAATAATAACAATTGTAATAATATTTTTGTTTTCACCCATTCATATATTCATGCATACAGTCTTATACATTAATGCTCACTCACACATACATCTATAACTCTTACAGACACATATCTATATTTGTATTACACAAACATATGCACTCATACAGTTCAAATACAGTATACTTGCCCCCCATATAAGTACATAGACAGAAACATGAAACGCACTTAGATGCAGTCGTACATTTTTTTATTACATAACCACAATATGGATTTTTGAAAACAAACTTTCAAATGAGATTCCAACCACTCTATCACTTCACTTCACAACAAAACACTTTCATTGTTACTTTCTCGTTTTTGCCATATAGATTATCGACAGCTTATTGGGATAGCTTTTCCCTGCACTACTCTACACTTTATGCGCTCTACACAACAATGCACTTGAATTAATTTTTAACAGCAAAGGTAGTTCAGAGCATCAAGTGATGTCGGTACACCGCGGTGGAAGGATCGTCACAATTAGCTCCATAGTTATGTCGAATTCAGCCCTGCTTGGAGGAGAATTCTAGCGGCTAGCTGCTTTGATCGGGGTTTCCGTGGTTTATCCGATCATCACAATGCGAATGTTGGTGGATTTGAACTTCCCGAAGATCCTTTATTTATGAATTTGATTGACTTAAAAAAGTACTCTTCAAACAGACTTTTTCTGTAGGAGTCCCAATAAACTTATGCCTACTCAAGAATTGGCCTAACGAACGATGTGTATCCTACTTTTTGACTCTCCATGCTGCCCTTTTTAAGTGTTCTCGTTACGAAGTGTAGTGACTTCCACGCTGTTCTGGCAATAGAAGTAACGTTTTCCCCAATCTCAAGTCTTGGCGTAAAATAACGCCTAGATATTTACAACACGATACTTGTGTAGTGGCTACGCCTCGCAAGTGTTATTCCGAGCAACGTTTTTTGCTGATTTAGGAAAACTCAGGATTTACTTTTTACTGCATTTATCTTAATTTGATTTATGTCAGCCCAGGAATATATGCTATCTAGATCGTTTTAAAGAAGGAAACTATCATTATCTGAATCTATTCGACGATAAAATACTTAAGACATAAAGGCAGATCGTTTATGTCTACTACAAATAACAGCGATCATAAGACACTTTCATGGGGGACTCCAGTCGTACTTAAATTTCTCCTGAAATAGTTCATGGCCAACTCTGCTGGTCACAATTTATCAATAATTCCCGTATCCATGCCATTAGGCGTACGTCAATACAGAAGATGCAATACTCGTATTTGCATTTTCGTAAGTATAATATATTGTGCGAAACAAGATCGAACGCTTTTGAAAAATCTATAACAATTGCGTCTGTTTTCTTTCCCGAATCTAATGCTTTAGCAATATCTTTACCCGTAATAATTCGGCTTTCACAAGAGAAGGGAATTCGAAATCCATGTTGCTCTTCTTATAAGTCGGCACCCTAATATGTGCCATTTCTGTCACAAGAACGCCGCTACCAGATGTTCCATTTGTTTGTAAATGACAGATGATATGCGTAGTTCTTTGTAATTAGAACAGCAAGAGCGACTTTCGGTTTTAAATATTGAAATCACAATTTGACGTTTCCAATCTGAGGCACACTGCCTACAATTATTTATGCTTATTTCGAATAATCCGTAAATCAATTAAAAACAAAAGATCTTACAAACTATATACCAACAGGCCTTCTCCCCTCATTGTCGAAACTACTAAAGAAACTGATATGAAAATTATTAATAATATTTCTGATAAACACACGTAATCACAGGATTTGGATTTAGACCTAACCACCCTACAAGACACCAAATATTACGATTAACTGAATACTTAGCGCAAGGATCCTATACCAAACAATACACTATTGCAATATTTCTAGACATAACTAAAGCCTTCGACAAAATATGGCATTTTTTACACACCAAGATAATCGGCACTTTAGACTACTCACTATACCAAATAATGAAAAAATATTTTTTTTTAAATCAAAGAAACTAATTTGACTTAAGGGTGATATAGCATTGCTAAGTCAAAATTAACAATGCCATATCACCCTTAGGACATATTTGAGCAGAAGTACCAAAGGGTTTCCCATAAAACACAGTATTATTCAATTTATGTTTCTGATTATTCACGTGTAATAGATTCGCAAATAGCTCTCTGTACGTGCTATCGGCACTGCGTTTTGTTAAAAAAAATAATTTAAACACAGCAAGTAATAACTTACAAGACGATTGCGACTAATTCATTGAATAGTCTAAAAATTGGAGAATTAAAATTAATTCAGACAAGACGAAGGCAACAATTTTTACCCTAATCCAATTAATATTTCACAAAGAAAATATTCCGTGGATAGCAAGTCAATCAGAAACTAAGTATTTAGGACTAAAACAATATTCAAAACAATTCGAAAACGCACATTCACCGAACAAAAACAAAAGCAAAAATATCCCAACTTCATGCACTAATTTAAAAAAAATACTCCCTTAAAATAGAGACTGGAGCGGTTATTTACAACGGTTATTAGACTACCAATGACGTACGCTTGCTGGATATAGGGAAGTGCAGCCAAATATAATCTAAACTTTCAGCAAATCACACGGAATAAAGCGCTGAGAATCAATATTAAAGCTCATTTTTTTAAAAAACAAGCAAAGTCATCAGAAATTGTAAATTCCTACAATTAAAGAACACATTTCCAAACTGTCCGAAGAATTATTTTCATCTCTCCACATCCCCCAGTACCTCGATATTGAAATATTTATCCTTCTCTTCTTCTCAAATCAACAATTTTCGGGACACAGACCATCAAAAGGTGGCAACCAAGATCAGCTGCTGGCGGAGCGAGAGCCCGCTGTGGCGCGCGGACTTCGGCCCGTGGGCTGCCGGCGGACTCACACTTGTCCGAAGATAACATAAAAGAAGCCCTAGCAACATTTTTTGTAAGATACCATTTCAATTAAACATGTTTCATTTATTTATTAATTAGCTCAGACGATTTTTAAAATAAAATTTTAGTTAATAAAATACAAAAATAAAAATATTTGTCCATTACAGACAAACGAGGCTCAAGTAACGTTACACTTTTAACTAATTTCACCTTATGTAGATTTTAAACCTCATTTACAGACAAAAATACTCTTAAAATGTGAACGTCCTTACTTCAATAATGATCAAACCATGAACTATAGTACGCATGAACTTTTCTTTAGTAAAAGTTAATTTTTCCGGCACAAAATTGAGTTGACTAACATCTTTCTATTTAACTTCTATTTGAACATTTCTATTTTCAAGAAACAATACGGCCAGTAATCCTTCTCTCGCTTTTACAGCGAGTACAGGTTGTTTTTTTTTTCGTTTTTGTGCACTTTTCTACTTTAGATTGTGAAATGTCAAATCATTTTCAACTCGTGTAATGAGATGAAGGAAATTATCTTTCAAAACGAAACTCTTGCAAAACCAAAGTGCTTTTTGAACTGTTCTATTCTTCGTTTAAAGGGAAACATTGCTATTAGGTTAAGGTTCAGTATTTTTGAACATCTCGCGGCGTGATTACAAACGTTGAAACGTTGAACACGAGGTATGGAAAAAAGGAATGAGGACGAACAAATTTTGTTGTATACAGTAGAGGAGTGTTATTTTTGGTGCCTTATTTGTAACCATTCATCTTTTTAATTAGGAAAGAAATAGCACGTAAACAAATATTAAAATAATTCTTAGGTTGTAGAATAATTATATATTTTCCTGTTATGCTCTTAAGCAAATCTTTAACATTGTACGATTTGAATAATGACATTTTCCATCGTTCAAGCCGCATTTTTCTGGGGTCCAACAAAAACTGTGTCGTTTAAACGGTCGTGATGAAATTCAATCTCAAGCAGTGACTGCGTGATTGCCCTAATTGAACATTACGGCACGTATTCTTTTCCGACCGTCGAGGGCCATAGTTTTTGCCCGTAGGTGTGAATATCGAAAAATCAAACAAAATACTAGTATTTTCAATTAAAGAATATTGTAGCCTATATAATGTTACTTAGTTCTATTAGAACAAAATAACATATACACGTTCATTAGTTTACACAACGATTTCCAATTGTTTAAAAAAAGTTTAAGAACATGTTAAAAGCACATTTGTCAAGAAAGGTGTTAAAAGAATCATCATAAATGCTCTAATCAAACTTGCCATAGCATAAAAGTCGGAATTTTTTTCTTGATTGAACGATTGACTTGAAATACAAACATTTTACTGATTATTACTGAACCTCTTATATTCGGCGGCAGAAAGTGTGTGTATTAGAATGATCACAAATGCTGCTTGGTTTGTCACAAACTTACAACTCCACAAAGAATTCCAACTTGACTCCATGTAACATATCATTCCATCCAGTTCTATCAGTTCATACCCCAAATTTCACATCTAGTCAGCTTCAGAGTTCAGAACAACACCCTCACAGAACCAGAATTAACTAGTGTTGCTACAGAATAGCACAGATTTTCCCGTATTAGTTTTATATTTCCTTCGGTCGCTGCTAGCTATTCAAACTTGCCACATAGTCTTGCGTGCTGCCATCTATCGCCGCCCAAACTACATTTTTTTGAATTTCTTTTAATTTTTCGTTTTTTCTAATAGTAGAACGGAAATGTGTTTTGAAGAATATTAAAAAACAAAAAAAACTGCGTCCTAAATGGCAATTTTCTATGAAAAATTTGCAGCCGTTTTTAGGAAAATGGCGCTTAAGCTCTACAGTATATTCGAATTTGAAACACTTTTTCACAGAAACGTTTCGAGTTTTGGAAAACCTCAACAGAAGTCATTTGAAGCACATAAACTCACAAATACAGTAGTGTTTACAAATTGCTGGAAATGTGCATATTACTAGCGTGAGAAATATTTTAAAAAATAATTTGTGTATTTTCTTAAAAACAATATGAACTTTACGTCATATTAAAGAATGCAATTAGCACTATCCGTTGGAAAAGTTTGAAGAGAAAAATTGGAGTATTTTTTTGAGAAAATAGTGTTTAAGCGTACCTAAAATTGCGAATTTTTGAGCTAGTTTTGACAGAATACGGTTGAGTTTTCGAGAAGCTTTATGTGGCATTATTTAAAGGACATGGACTCATAAAAATAATAATGTCAGCAAATTGCTGCTAATGTAAATATTAACAATGTGAGAGACAAGTCAAACAAATTTTTCTAATTTTTGAAAAAAAAACACAAAATGGAGCAAAATGGCGTTGATTTCATCTTATACAGAGCACGTAGCACAATCCCTACCAAAACTTTAAAGAAAAAATTTGGAGCGGTTTTTAAGAAAATCTTGTTTTTGTAATTTTTTAAAATTGCACCATTTTCTCGCAATATTGCGCAAAAAAAACTACTAATATTTTGAAAAAAATGTACATGACATTAATAAAAAGCAAATTATGGACAACAAATTTTATTTTAAGAAAAAATTGCAATCTTCATTTTCGAAAATTCAGAGTTAATCGGGCGAACCGCGGCGAAAATTGGACTATGCCACATTTATATGTGCATTTTGCTCAATTCTTATAAGAAATTTAAGGAAGAAATTTTAGCTATTTTTGAGAAAATTTTGAAAATGTTCCAGGGACTTCATGTAAAGTATCTCCCAAAAACTAATGAATGATTTTAAAAATGGCATCACTTCGACTCAGGCCAAATGGAGAGGGGTTTCTTCAATTTGATAAAAATCACTCGCATTGTTTGACGCCACCAGACAGACGGACAGACAGTCGGACGGACAGACAGACGGACGGACGGACGGACGGACGGACGGACGGACGTTTTGAAAAAAAAACTTTTTCAGTATCAAGGGCCCATTCCGGTTCGAGCCGAGGTGAACACCGTCTTGAGCTCGTATCTTACGTTGAGGCCGCGTTGTCAGTGCGCTCTCGACCTGCGCGGGCCGCCGCGCACCAGTGTATTAAGATCTTAGTGTGTATTATTACTTATAGTGCAACGATTAGTACTTATATTAGTACTTATAGTGCAACGATTTATCTGACCAAACGAGTGTAGATAGTGCCCCCTCCGGGGGGCTACTAGAAACCTCAGGGTTAATAGTGCAGTCAATGGAAGTGGCTAACGAAAATCCAAACGGCGGTGAATTCTACGGACAGGGGTTCCCATTATCATCCTCATCATCAGTGGGCGCCTGTCCACTGCTACCGCAACCGCCATTATCAGTGGGTGAACATCAGGAAAACTCATCACAGAACTTGGGTTTCAACGGCAACGAGTGCTCCGATTCAAACAAGAGGAAAAGGTTTGGCTTTGACCACGGAACAGAGGAGAATATCAGGTACAATATACCAGTAAGTTCACGCTATGAAGTGCTTAGAAATTTAGACAATCATGCTAATACTGAAAGTGATAAAGCTGTAAAAATTCCACCAATATTCATTCATAATGTTAACGGCTATGGATATCTACTTCTAGTTAGTGACATTACAAAAGTAGCAAAAAACGATTTTACTATTAAACAACAAAAAGATTTTTATAAAGTGAACTTTGTAACAATTGAAGACTACAGAGGTTACAGAAAATTTTGCGATGAAAATAATATACAATATCATTCCTTCAGAGATCCCTATCATTCCAAGCTCTCAGTTATAATTTATGGTATACCTGTAGTTTACTCTCAGAAAGAAATATTTGATGAATTAGCAAGACTTAATTACCCAGTAACCGGCATAACAAGGCTATATAACAAAAATAGAGAACCTCTGTGGTCCTGTGCTGTAGATTTAATGGAAACTGAAAATGCTAAATCAATATTTAATGAAACTAAATTATTTTATTCTGTAATTAAAGTGCGGATGCGAAGGTCTCCAAACAAAGTAATACAATGTAAGCGTTGCCAGAGATTCAAACACACCCAAGCAAACTGTAAATTAAGTACAAGGTGTGTTCGTTGTGATGGATCCCATCATTTTTCGCAATGTAATAGATCAAAAAGAGAACAACCTATTTGTGTTAACTGTGGGTTAAATCACACAGCAAATTATCGTGGCTGCCAAAAATTTAAAGAGGCAGAGAGGGGACGTAAGCAATGGCAAGGCCTTTACAGTGCACAAGTTTCCAATACAACCACTCGGAGTGCGCAACCTCCAAGGAGGCCGCCACCAGCTGATAATATTCAAAACTTTCCCCCACTGCCTCAAGTAAACATGCCTTTGCGTCCTCCAAATTACGAAAATCCAAATCCAAACTCAAATTCAAATTGGAGAACCCAAAGCCCTAATAATGCAAACAATTTAAACTTAATTAGCACAATAGTAAACCAAATATTAGCAATAATAGTCCCTCAATTACAAACAATGATTCAATCGTTAGTTCCTGCTCTTATTAATGGCATTAAATAATAATGATGAAATGAGGATATTAAACTGGAATGTCAATGGCATAAAAGTCAAACAAATCGATTCAATCACTTTTTAAATGATAATAAAATAAAAATTGCTTGCATAACTGAAACCCATTTACTGCCAGGTGAAAAATTTAAAATTAATGGGTACGCAATATATAGAAACGATAGATTAACGCATTGTGCCTCGGGAGGAGTTGCAATCTTAATTCACAAAAGCATTAAACATTCCCATATAGATATTTCATTCGACAAAAGTCTAGAAACGGTAGCAATTATAACTTACGTGAATAATGAGGAAATCGTGATTGTATCAGCATATAAACCACCAAACTACCCTTTCCCACAAGATATTTATAAAAATATTATCCAGAAGCATTCGAAAGTTCTTATAATAGGAGACCTAAATAGTAAGAACACAGCTTGGGGTTGCAATTCAACCTCATCACAAGGCAGAAAGCTATTACAACTAATAATTAACAACAATTTATGTATCCAAGCACCCAGTGAACCAACTCACTACTCTTACAACAATAGAATCATCCCAGATATCCTAGATATAATAATCTCGAAAGGAATCAATTTCCAAATTTATCAAACGGTTGTTCCGGATCTAGATTCGGATCATAATCCGGTTATTGGCTCCTTCAAAGGCAAAATTTCAATAACAAACATTAATAAACCCAATAACAAAAACATCAACTGGAGTAAATTTAACTATCTAATGTCACAAAATCTAAAATTTCCGAATTCAATAAAATATTATACCCAACTTGAATCAGAGATAAACAGAATAAATAATGCAATACATAAAAATTTAGATGAGAGTACTGTATCATCACCTCCAACTTACAGACTCTATAGGAATTTACCAAAACAACTATTGAATCTGATTCATGAAAAACGAAAACTGAGGAGGGAATGGCAAATAAATAGAAACATTAATTACAAAAGAAAAATAAATAAACTAGCGAGGATAATTAAAATCGAATTAGATAATTTTAGATATTCTAACTTCCAAACTCATCTATCCCAAATACATCCAAATTCAAAAAGGCTATGGACAACAATAAAAAATATAACAGGGGAAAAAACAAATATTCCTTCTCTAAGCACTCAAACAGGAGGTTGGGTACATACGGACCAAGATAAGGCTGATTATATTGCCGAAAATTTTGAAAATACTTTCACCCCCAACCCAATTACCGATGTGAAGCATAACAAAATAATTGAAGAGCATATGCCACACACATATTACAGAGTTCCCACCCCAATTAAGTTTATTAGCCCCAACGAAATTACCACTATTATAAAAAATCTTAAAATTAGGAAGGCCCCAGGCCCCGACAGAATAACAAATAGAGCCTTGAAAGAACTACCAAGAAGCTCGATTGCAGTCCTAGCAGCAGTTTATAACTCAGCACTTCGAATTGGGTATTATCCAAAATCATGGAAGCAGGCCATTATCCTTCCAATCAGTAAACCAGGCAAAAATCCTAAAGAAGAAACGAGCTGTAGGCCAATTAGCTTATTATCATCTTTATCAAAAATATTCGAGAAACTAATACAAACAAGGCTTTCCAAATACCTCATAGAAATAAGGGCCTTACCAGATGAACAGTTCGGGTTTAGGCAAAATTATTGTACAACTCATCAACTCATACGCCTCGTAGAACATATTGCAAATGGATTCCATAACAAACAACATACAATTGGACTGTTTTTAGATGTAGAAAAAGCATTTGATAAAGTTTGGCATACTGGGCTACTATTCAAACTCAAACAGCTGGGAGTACCTTTCTATTTGCAGGACATTATTAATAGTTTTATTACAGACCGAACGTTCAAAGTTAAAATAAACTGTGCACTTTCACAAACTAGAACAATAAGAGCAGGCGTACCTCAAGGTTCTGCACTATCACCACTCCTCTTCAATGTTTATTTTTCAGACATTCCCACATTAGAAGACTCAAATCTTGCACTATTTGCAGACGATACTGCAATATACACAACACATGCAGATATAAATGTAGCAAAAGATCGCATTGAGGCAGATATCTCATGTTTTCTAAAGTGGGCTGAACAATGGAGAATAAAAATAAACCCAACTAAAACCCAGGCAAACATTTTTACACTTTGTAAACCAAAGTTACCTCGCCCACTAGTATTAAATAATACTCTCATCCCGTGGCTAGCATCTGATACACCTGTGAAATATCTTGGGGTTCACATTGATAGCAGGTTAACCTGAAAAAAACACATACAACTTACAACAAATGCAACATATGCCAAAATATCAAAACTATATCCATTAATCAATTTTCGCTCAGCCTTAAATTTGGAATGCGCAATCTTAATATTTAAATCGATAATTAGGCCATCAATCACTTATGCTTGTCCAGTCTGGAATAACACAGCTAAAACCAACATTCATAAACTTCAAATCATTCAAAACAAATTTTTAAGAAAATGTGCAAAGGCTCCTTGGTTCATTTCTAATACACACATTCAAAGAGAACATCAAATAGAGCCCCTAAACGAATATATAAGAAATAACTGTGACAAATTTTTTACACTTCTTCCATCTTCTCCTTGCAGCATAAAATTTACAATGGGAAAAACATTAAACAATCCCAAGAGAATAAACTCTCGATATCCGAAAGATATGTTAAAACCCCCATGAAAAGAAGTATCCTCTATAAGAATATATGTTAAAAATAAAAATATGTATTTTCTTTTTTTTCGCTTCAATATATATATATATATATATATATATATATATATATATATATATATATAAATTGTGTAAAATATTGTATCAAGAATGTATTATGTGTAAATAATCTAGATATGTTAAATATATATGTGTATATATATAAAGTATGAAACGATGTAAATTAGTTAGTAGTAATATACAAGAATGAGAGGTTGTATGCCCAAATGTTATATATTAAAATTATGTACAAACCCCTGAAAGGCATAACTGCCGAACAGGAAGAAAATAAATTTAAAAAAAAAGTATCAAGGGACCCCAAAACACGTATTTCCGTTGAAAAATCAAAATCAATTTTCCGCAGCATTACATAACTTTTACCTATACTTCGTATATTACACCGTATATACGTACGTATACGGGAAAGTAAAATTATGTACCCAAACCAGGTATTCCTTCAAATTTTCCGATCTGAATTGTTTTTAGAGGTGTTTCAAAAATATGTTCCCCCTCAAATTAGTTTGTAATATAATTTAAGGTAATTAGAAAGTAAGCCTTCACTTCGAATGTAAAGTCTATTATGTACTGATCTATGTACCCTCTGTAAAATGTGTAATATAACTAGTGGTGCTATTGAATGGCACAGACGCTGCCCAAAGCATATTTTTTTTTTATAATTTCTTCATTTTTCGGTTTCCTAATAGTAGACTAGAAATATTATTATATCAATATTAAAAAAATTGAAAAACCTTCCCCTAAAAGGCAATTTTGATTATAAAATTTGGAGCCGTTTTTAAGAAAATTGTGTTTAGGAGTGACTGTAAATACGCAATTTGAAGCTCAAATTTGAAACATTTTTGAGTTTTCGAAAAACAATTAGAAGAAATTTTAAGTATATTAACTTACAAATATACTAGTGTTTACAAATTTCTACAAATGAGCATATTGACGGTCTGATATATCTAAAAAAAATACATTTGGCTAATTTTTGAAAAACCAAAAAAATACTTCGAAAAGAAATTTACATCATTTTAAACAGTGCAATTAGCACTATCCGTTCGAAATGTTTGAAGAAAAAATTATGATTCGTTTTTGAGAAAATGGCGTTTGAGTGTTTCTGAAAATGCAGAATTTTGAGCTAGTTTTTACAGAAAACAGTTGTTCTCGAGGAACTTTATATGGCGTTATTTAAAGCCTCACATGTACTCATAAATATCACAATGTGAACAAATCAACGCCAATATAAATATTAACTACGTGAGACACAAGTGAAAAGAAATACACTTTTGTAATTTTTGAAAATATAAAAGAATGGAGCAATATGGCTTTTATGGCATTTTATAAAGTGCATTTGGCAATATCCCTACCAAAAGTTTAGAGAAAAAATTTGGAGCCATTTTTTAAAATCTTTTTCGATATGTTTTTAAAATTGCAAATCTTGCACGCAATATTGCGCGCAAACTACTATTAGTTTCAAAAAATGTGTCTGACCTTAATGAAAGAACTTATTAAGGACAAAAAAATTCATGTGAAGGAAAAACGTCTGTATTAAATTTTCTAGTCGTAGCAAAACGCCCAACAAAATTCATACTTTTGAAATTTTCGAAAATTCAAAGTTAACCGTGAATCTCGGACACACGCCTCTTTTATAAGTGTATTCAATTCTCACAAGAAATTTAAAGAAAAAACTGAAACCGTTTTGGAGAAAAGTTTGAAAATGTCCAGAGGGTTTTATGTGAAGTACGCCCAAATTTTAAACAATGGTTTGCAAAATTTCAAATCTTCGACTCGAGACAGATGGACAAGGATGTTTCAATTTGGAAAAAATCCTACGCACTCGTGTAGGCGCTAATAGCGTTCACAGACGGTCAGACGGACGTTTATTCGTCAATTGATTTTTCGGTATTAAGGTCCCACAGAATAGGGCTTCTGGCTGCACCACGAGTTAAAAGAGTGTTTTTCTTAATTTAGCAACTGGATTTATTCTCTTATTGGGTATCAGGGCCCGGCAATGAATTTTTTTCTGCCGAAAATCCGCCGTTTTTTGTCCAGCATTACATAACTTTCGTTAAACTACCATATTCCTCCGTATATATTATGTATACGGGAAAGTAAAAAGAAAGGTAGTGTGTTTGGGGTGTGCACTAGCTCCAGTAGTCGCTCTTAGGCCCACTATGCGGCATGAGTCGGCGCCTGAGGGGAACGCCCCCTGGCTTGCGCGGCGCGGCGCGGCGTGGCACGGCTGATGCGGGTGCTACTGGCGCAACCGGGAATTTCGGCCGCTCGTTTCCTGCGCCGCGGCGACGCTCGTAAAGAAACGGGCAGAGAGATACTGGCGCGGCGTTGCGCTGGTGAGGGCCCTGGCCTAAAGACCGGGCGTGGGGGGAGGGAAAACATGGCCTTATAACACTCCAAAAATCCTGATGAAAAAAATCGACTTGAATTTGCAATAAAGCGATGCACACACGAATATTAAAATAAAGTTATTACAAAGTTTTTACATGACACAAGAGTGAGTCTTGAAATAAACATTTTAAGCTAGTACATTTCCATTATTAGAGGAGCCTTCAAATGAGTTTCTGTATCGCGCATAGTCGAATATGCGTCCCATTGGGAGGTAAAGGATAACCGGCTGTCGGCTGGAAAAAGACCCACGAAAAAATGTTAACACATTTACTTTGTTTGATTGATTATTTGATTGAGTTGTTAGGGGGCTTTACGTGTAAGGTCATTTATGTCCAGTAATTACATTCATATTCTAAGGGAAACCACGTACCCTCTGCCGCAAATTGAATTATTTGTCGCGTCGTTTGGCATCACGGAACATTTCCTTCGCGCAGCCAGGGACAAACAGAATGTTTGCTTGCAAGCGTAGCGGGTATTTGCAACACGCTTTCAGTGCCGTTGCAATGAATTAATCAATCAATCGATTTATTAAAATATAAAGCATAATTATATGTACATTCGCTTTCCGCCATTACCATACTTCATACTAGCCTGAAACACATTTCAACTTACGGCTTTCATCCAATTCGAACTCTATGCGGTACAGATGTGCATGATGCATTCGATGATGATGTGCACTAAATGACCCCCAATATACAACCCTCAATTGATGAAAAGTGGTAAATGTCCAGAATCTTAGATTGACTTTGGGCCAAGCAAACATCTGAAATTCGTACCTCAACGAGATGGGGAGAGTAGGGGAATATGATTATCCAAATTCCATGTTGCTCTGTCAGATTAGTCCATTAGTACACTACCAGAAATTACATTAAATTTAAAGGATATTAAAAACATTCAAGTACATTAGAGAATTTGTACATTAAGTTTTATGCTTACGTTAAAAGCAATGTAGATTTAATGTAGACTGTAAATGGAATTTAATGTTCCTTGTACATTACAACGAAATTAATGTGCTTGTACATTAAATTTGGTGTTTAAATTAAAATCAATGTAGATTTAATGAACATCAGTAATTGATTTATAATTGTAGAACACAATGAACATAGATACTTTATAAAAACTTACACTTTATTCCCACTATTTGAACTAACGTATTTATTTAACGAACTAATTTAAAATATTATCTCAACATGTATTCTCAAAATTAAAATTTGAAACTTTTGATTTATATTCAAATTGATAACAAATAGGTAATGAAATTCTAGCGGCCAACATAGCACGCTAATTCTGTAGCTTACAAATCCTTTCAAATGTAGCGGAAATACCCTAGAATATCCGTTGAATTTGAAAGTATTGTAAACTACAGAATTAACTTAATTATAACTTATAACACGACGCTGTTAATTCATAGTACGTTCCACAAATGTCATTTCTCCGATAAGCAATGAAATAAATTTCCCCTCTGCGAGTGGGGAGAGTAAGACATCCGTTATCCATCACATTTCCCAAAATACCGTCAAAATGAGCGTATTTATTTTCTACACATTATTTTAATGAGTCGCAACCCTGGCAGCAAACCGTTCGCGTCACGATGCAACTCCCTAAACATTGTTGCATTTTCATATACCACCATTGCTTCCGTTAACGGGCGATGTTGCATAATGTAACATAAATTCATGATTTTATTTTGAACCAGTTTTATTTTTTATAAACTTGTTTCATAACAGAAGAATGTTAGGTTTCAAAAAAACGTTGGCTATTTTGTCTAGTTTGAGTTCCATATTTTATTCTGTACAATAATTCATCATTCCACAAAACCATTTAATATTGTATAATTGTATTGTATTATATTGTAATTGTTTAATATTGTATTTGAACGTTCAATATTCGCAGTTGGAAAAAATGGATACATGGCAATTTGTACCTTCTTTTCGAGATGAATGCTTCCCAATGCCATATTTTGGGAGAATAAAACGACTTTGGAAAATCCGAGCACTTTCCAAAAACTTGGTACCTTGGTACCTTATTTCTGGAAATAGAAAGGCCGACTGTCCTGCGGGAACATAGATTCTCTGCGTTTCCGCAGGATTCGTTCCGATTCCAAAGCTCTTGTAGTCGAGTGTTTGTACGTGGTAGAGTAATAGCAGAGTTGTTCAAATTCTAAAACGAGTGCAAAACCAAAGAAACGTCGTAACTTTCTGATATGAAAGCGTTGAATGTTAATCTTCACTTCCTGTTGTTATCACAGCAGGTTCCTATAGCAGTTCGTGGATAACGTCGAGAGAAGCTGCAGCAATTCAGGCATTGGATTTGTGAACATACATTCTAAATAAAATTAATTATTATTATTTAATATTATTGATCATGAAATGTGAAACTTGTTAATCTCCATTTACTGATGTATGTGATGCAGATTTCAAGTGACTTTTTAAATATAACAATGGGCCAAAGTCAAAGGTAAAATTTATGGGAGAGGTCTCAGAACCCTTTGAGATCAAAACGGGAGTGAGACAGGGAGATGGGCTCTCCCCACTACTCTTCAACTGTGTGCTGGAGAAGGTAATGAGAGAATGGAGGAAGAAGGAATTCCCAAAATAAAAATAGGAAGAAAGAAAGATAACCTTGAAATTGACTGTCTAGCCTTTGCGGACGACCTGGCCGTGCTAGCAGAAAACATGGAAGACGCCAGAAGACAAATCAATATACTGAAAGAGACAGCAGAGAAGGCAGGATTGCAAATATCATATGAAAGACAGAATATTTGACAAACAGAAAAGATGCACCAAGACAGATCACAACAAAATATGGTAAAATCAAGAGGGTCAACAAATTCAAATACCTGGGAGAATTAATCCAACCAAATGCCCTGGACAAAGAAGCAGTCCTTACAAGAGCAAGAAAGATGGAACTGGCATTCCAATTGACGAAAAATATATATAATAAAAAGTCCATATCCATTAACGCAAAACTAAGACACTACAATACAGTTATTAAGCCTGAAGGCCTTTATGCCTCAGAATGCCTTACACTGAACACAGCCAGACAAATAGAGGAGATAGAAAAAAAGGAGAGAAAAATTATACGGAAAATCCTGGGACCAAAATATGAAGATGGAAAATGGAAACTGAGAAGCAACAAAGAGATCTACCAAAAAACAGAAAAAATAACAGACACAATGAGAAGAAGAAGAGTAACCTTCTACGGACATATTAAAAGAATGGACGAAGGAAGATTGACAAAGAGAATATTCAACTACTTCGATAGAAACCCCAAAACACAGATGACATGGATCAAGGAGGTCAAGAAAGACATGGAAGAAATGGGAATAGATGGAGAAGAGGTGGGGAGAAGAGAAGAATTCAGAAAAAAGATCAGAGGATTTCAGGGTTTCCAAGAAGAGGCAAAGAAGAAAACAGGAGCAAAATGGACAGAAGAGAGAAAGAAACAGCATGGAGAAAGAATGAAAGAGTACTGGAAGGAAAGAAAAAAGAGAGAAAAGCAATCATGAGAAGTTATTTCACGTGGTCCATAGTAGGCCAAAATCGAAGGAAGAAGAATGGACCAAAGAAGTTAAGTCAAAGAACTGAAGTTCAGGAAATGAGTGGTACAGAGTAAGCCCAAAGTACATGACTATGATTCTATAAAAAGGTTCCAGTAATTTGTAAAGACGTTATTGAAGGCGTGATAATATTATTTGCCACTATTACATTTTTAGATATACCTATTCTGCAAATTCATACGAAGGTAAGTTGAAGTTGTATTACTATTATGCACTACATTAAAAGAAAATACTCGTTAAACAAATTATTACTATCGATAGAACATTTGAGAAAAAATAGTTTCATTACAAGCTTGAGAAATTTTAATAAAATGGCAATCGGTCTCTGTTTTAATTAATAGTAAAATTGCATTAAATAATACATTGCCAAATGGATATTGTTAAATAGAGAATGGGTTGTATACTCACAAATCACAAAGTTTTTCTGATTTAGTAGTTTCTAGAATGACCAAAGAAGAAAATTAGATAATATTATATAATTAGAATATAATAGAATATTACTAATAATTTTGTTTTACATTAAATCGTTTTTATTTCTCATTTTGTTCTTTTATAGTGTATGTATCTTTCTCTTTTTTGTACTCAGTTCATACTATGTACAAGCAAATCCATTGCCTCTGTGAATTATTTTTATTGTCATTTGTTTAACTGTGTAAAAAGTAATGATGAATAAATATTATTTATTACCAATAAAATTATTTCTTTCGTGGAAGTTATGAAAATGAACCCAACAGAAGGAGACAAAAGACCTCCAAAAGGTTTAAAAAAATTGATTCTGCATTTTTTAAATTGTCCGAAAAGATGGGCAAAAAACAATGAAGTGTACATTGTAATAAGTTGTGAAATTTTCATTTCTCAAGTGCTGATGGTTTTGTATTTTTGAGTCAAATAATATTTTGTTTATTAATAAAAGTACAATATTTATTCATTCTTCTCTATTCAATAAATAAATAATATGCATACATTCTTGGTAAAATTAATTCAATAATATTGAGTATACAAGTTAATGGTTATATATGCAACAAGGGCATTATAAGAGTTCTAGTAATACTAGAAACAAAAAGCCATGTCGTGTTAGAAGTAGAAGAATGTTCTCTGGAAGGAGAAGTAAAAAGAGTCGGAAATTTCTGCATTTCTGTTAATGTAAAAGTATATGAAAGTAAATATCATGAACGCACATGAAATTTAATGTACACACACTTGGAAGGAGGGGCAGACGGCGGTAGCCTATGACGAAAACCTGTGGGCCTTTGCCGGTGTTTCAGAGAACGTGAGTGGGAGACCATCTACGCCCGTTAATATTCTTTCGGTTTGGGAAGAAAAATTCCTTTTGCAGATACCGTAACAATGGCGGAGCGTTTAGTGTATTCGAAAGAACTGCGATATGTTAAAGAGTTCACCCGACAGAGGCATTACGCAGCATTGGAACTCAGAGGATCCCGTGAGATAAATATAATTTCAGATAATTTACAGATAGCTTGCAATCATGAAATGAGAAAAGGATTTTGCCGACAGATTATTATGAAAAATAAATTGAAAATCGTGAGGATTTACTACAATTTCAAACAAAACTATACTGTATAAATAATCAAGCCGAGAGTCCAAATTCTCCTACGTGACACCACCCGGGTATCTATTTGTACCTATTTGTTAACATTAACTACACAGACATAAAATAAAAAAGTTTTCAGATCCAAAGACTTGACACATGTTTCTCTAGGCATGCTGTCGCACTTAATCCTATTCTGAAGCTGGAATTGCGCCACCACTGCCCAGATGTTTTAAATCGAAAAAAAAACTATCATTGTAAATTTCATTGTTTTCTCGCAATTAAAAAGCAACTGGAGGTGGTCCGAAGGCAATTCTGACTTCGGATTCGAATTTAGTGCTTTGACATACATAAAGAAATATGTGTCAAGTTTTGGGTATGACAACAACCCCCGAAACCCAAAAAATGCAATGTTACGGTGTTTTTTCGCGATTAAAAAACTGAAATGTGGTGGCGCAATTCTAGCTGCAGATTAGGATTCAGAGTGTTGACATACATAGAGAAACATGTGTCAAAGCTTCGGGTCTTTTATTTCACTTATTAACAACTTTTTGTAATTTTGTGTGCCTACGTTATACGTTCGGGACGAACTAAAATTTTTATATTATATAACATTTTATAAAATATTGTATTAGAATGTTAAAACTGTCTTCTCCAAAAATGTTATGTGATAGAAGAATGGAAGTGGAATTACAGAACTGGTTGCGATACAGTTGGATATCGCGTTGTGTTATGAAATAATGCAAGTTTCATTTTTTTAATTTTTCATATTTTTATTGAATTATAAACATTTAAATAATAATTACCAATTAAAAAACGTAATTATTGAGCGAACCATTTTCCTCCACTTCCGTACCATCATTGGAATACTGTAGCAGCGACGCCGCGCCGGCGCTGGCTTTGCTCCGAGGCTCGGTTCCCAGCAGAACAGATTTTTGTGACGTCACAGAGCATTGAGTTGGCAAGCCCTGACCTGGATATTACTTTGCTTCTCGAGCAAATAGTTGCAAGAAATCGTATTCTTCATCGCAATATATGTAAAGCTTACGCAATATACTACATTTATATTGCAGCTAATATAAATATAAATTTTCGCTCCTACTGGTCTACGATTTGTAATATTAACTTAAACAATGAGAAGGGATTTTCAGAATATCAGGGCCTCTCAAATTACAGATTGACACAGCCTCAATAGAAGCACGGGAAATTCGAATTTACCACTTCAAATTATTTTCCAGTTTACGGAACAAATACTCACAATTTTGAAAAATCGAACATGACTCTATTTGAAGATCTTGTTTATACGAACACATTTCGATAATACAAAAATTGTACATACATAATTGTAGTTGTAGGAAGGCGCCAAAACAATTTTGAATTTTTTCAATTTTCGAAAAATCAGGATTTTTAACCAACATGAGACCTACACTCATATTCTCTTAAACGTTCTTCAGATTATCAACCCCAAATTTCATTTTAAAAGAATGGAGCCAATTTTGAAAATAAAATTGTTTCAAAAAATTAAAATTTATCGCAAAACTGCGCGAAAAATACTCAAATTTTCGGAAAAAATTACGTGACCTTATTTCATAATCTATCTTTAAGGAACAGGTTTTATTAAGGGAAAAATCTATCAATAATATTTTAGTTGTAGGAAGACGCCGATTTTTTTCAATTTTCAAAAAATCAGTGTTTTCAACGAACATGAGGCCTGCACCATTCTCTTATACGCCTATTATACTATCCAACAACGAACTTTAATCAAAAACGTGGAGCGTTTTTGTTTTTTTGAAAATTTTGGAAATGTCTCAGGGGCTTCATGAAAAGTACCCTCCCGAATACCCCTACCCTTAAATATCGGTTTCAAATTCAAGGGGCCGCAACATCAACTAGTTCAATTGGATTATATGAATTTTGGAAAAAATCGGCTGAACCGTTTAGCCGCTAGCATTGTTCACAAGCGGAGAGACGGATAGACAGACTTTTTGCCATCATTCGATTTTCGGTATCAAGGGCCCGTAAAACAAAGTTAGGTCGGAGATCCCAAAGCTCAAGAAACCGTGCACAGATTACACTTCTTATACTCGTAGTATGTCACACAGATTTTAACAGTTTTTGACTTTAAATAAACAAAAACGTTCGGTAGAATTTCGTGCCAAGTAGGATATCACGCACTCTATCCAACCTGATGATTAGAATACTGCTCACTCATCCACTGGAACTGAATGAGTAATTTCGGAAACGACGTTATACATCTCCACAGTATTTCTTCAGGCAGTAAAATTGTATCCGTATTTTGCGCCACAATTTTTCAGGCACCAAATCTTACATTATAGAGACTTCTCGGTGAACAAAACAACGCGGTGTCTGTGAAAGCAGGCTATAGAAACATTGAAAGTTTGCAGATATATTTGACAAGAGACACTCCTTTTGTATTTTTGGAAAGAGGAATCATGACATGGAGAATATCAGACGAGATTCTAGTTCTGTAGCGAAAGTGCAAGTGGGATGCTACTTTCTCACATGACACGCAGAGCAAAGGCATTGACCGGAACATGATCGAAACGGGGAATGTTTCCATCATAGAAAATAAACTTACGACAACATGAATAAAATCTGTAACGATCTGTAATCTGTTCCATGTTAGGATTCTTTTTAGGTTATATCATCTGACCTCGAATGTGTGTTAGGTATACTTCAGCATTGAAAAAAATATATTTTCATCACAATACGTCCTGAAAATTTCAACGAGGCATTTATACATGTTTAGATACTTTCAAAGTAGTATTTTCACTATTTATTAGTTGAACAAATAATAATATCAACAAAAATACATTCAATTATATTAATGGATGTACTTCATCAACATCACAATTGACATATTTGGTGTAATTGCCACAAAAAACAATGATAAATGTAATATCTTGGCAAATTTATAAATTTATAATGTATCAGTACTAGGTACTCCGAATATTTCAATACCATTGTTTTAAAATGCTCTAATATGTTTGACATCAAACACTTTAGCACGAATGTTGAATTCGGACAACTAAATTACTAATCGCTTTGGGATTTTGAAATCTCAACTACACTACAAAAATACGTAGTGGAATAATCTGTAACTTATTTCATTAAATTCTCAAAAATCTGCGTAATTTCGCTGATTTTTTTTCTTTCTTTTAGATTTAATGAAGTTGAGAGGAGTTTTCTTCGCTCATAATAATGTGGTTGCATTCAATCTTCATTAGAAAATTACTATAATTCTAAACTAGTAAAAGAAGTAATTTGTTGATTTATATTTACAGAAGTAATCGCTGACTATGCTTAATTTCAGAAGAGTTTATAAGCTGCTTTGTTGTAGATTCTGTGTCCTAGCAAGTAGAAATATATTTTTTAATGACATGGTAGATGACATTCTTTACCGTTCAAAGTGCTGCGTTGCTTCATTGAGAAAAGTTGACGCATTTTGGGGATCTCCGGGTCGTCAGATGACGTACCTGGGCGACCTAAAAACGTCCTTGAGCGCCCGAAAGGAAGGTTTGGGGAGTGCGGCAGCGTTGGTGGTGGCGGCAGGGCATAGAAGGAGGCATCGGCAACGACGTTGGAGATGGCAACGCCGACGTGGCAGGAGGTGGAGATGGCGGAAACTAAACAGTGTTGGAAAAGAGGGATATGGTTGAAAAGAATGAATAAATAGAAACGCAGAACGAATAAGTAGAAAACGAAGGCGAGGGATGTGAAAGGAGGCGAACTGAAGGAGAAGAATGATAATAAGAAAATAAAAGGAAAACTAAGTCGGTAAGATGGAAAAAAGAGGAGAAAATGGAAGATAGCAAGAGGAGTTATGGCAGGTATTCTTTGTTAATATTGGGCGAAGTGGAAGTAGACGGGGAAGTAGACGTAGAAGGGGTGGGACGAAGAGACAGACTGACGTGAATGAAATGCGAAAACAGGGGGAGGGGCCAAAAAGGGCAGTAGAAGACGTAGGAGGAAAGACAGAAGTAGTTGGGGGTAGGCGAGGCGAGTGGCGGTATCGAGCGCGGCCAGCGGCAGGCACCTGCCCGCCCGGGGGAGCGGCGCGGGGAGGGGCCACCGCAGCCTTTTCGGCGCGCTGCGGCGCGCCGCCGAGTGCCCAAGCGCCCGCCCGCGCCGAGCCGCAAGAGGGGGACGACGCCTCCGCACTCTCCATCCACCACCGCCATCCTCAAAAAATCAAATTCCGCATTTACAAACACTGGAAAATTGCGGAAATATTATTAAAACTCAGAATTTTTTTTAAAATCAAATTTGTTGTTGAGGTAAAAGTGTAAAAATTTTTCTGAATGAACACACTATTAAGTAAATTGTTAGAGGTAGGAATTAGCGAGAAATTCTCGATTAAAAGACGTAAGACAATTATAACACTGCTTCCGTTCAACAACGATGGGAATAGATATAAATTAACGCTTTTCAATAATTTTAGACAAGTCTAACATTATTACAATGTAAATTTCGACAACACATTTTTGGGTATTTTATTGTACTAAAAAACGTACATGAATTAAATTATTCTCTAATTAAACTACATCACACGTCATATTCCGTCATACTGTTTCTGTCGACTGTTTGAAACGCGTAGGCCAAATACTTTCGTCTCCATTCGCTAATTCCGATAATTTATTAGTTGGTAACAAATATTGATGGATTAAAGTTTGCAGAGTTCAAATAGTTAACCGTAGTTTGAGCACAAACATCTTCTCTACTTTCTTGTCCTCCGATTATCGATTCCCTTTTCAGTCCTCTTCCACATGTTTTGTTTTCCTCCAGCGATTCTACTTTTCATATCGGGTTCATTCCATGTCAAATCGCACACTCAAAAAACATCACTTTCTTTTTAGCCACATCCAATTTTTTTATGAGTTCTAGTGTTGATAGTAGGTGACACGTATTATTTTTCTAATACCACCCTTTTCAGAAATATTACTAATTACTTTTTCCTAAGAATCATGTTGGCGCTAATGTTTAAATATGTTTGCGCAAATTCCGCTTTATACAGGAAAATAATATTATACTCAAATTTAACTTAAAACATGAACTTTTATGTGATATAAATATACGTTTTGTAAACATATTATTTAAATATTTAAAATATACAATTTGATTTTTCAAATGCAAATTTTTACTTTAGGTCTACGCTTAAATTAATTGTAAAAATAACTCATGTATTTATACACTAATTTTGTATCGATCTGCCAAATTTCAATGTGGTACAGACATTATTAATATTTAAAAAATAGTTTGTTCACCGGCGCACGTAGGTAGCACGTACGCTGTCTGCCGAACTCGCTACTTGGGGCGTTAATGACACGACGCATCGTGACGTCCAAACATATTGCAACCATGAGACTTACGTCATGCATCACAGAAACACACACACGGTCTCTAATGGAAGTCTTCAGAGGAAGTGCAACTATTAAATTTATTTATAAACAACTTACACTGCTAGGGTCTGCCGAAACAGCACAGCCTTCTTTCTCAGATATACGGAGTCAGTTTTGTGAATACAGAGGAATACGCAAAATATTTGCGTTGTTCTGTGAAGTCAGTAACCGCAGATAGACTTACTGTAATATCAATACTATTGTTATTTGCATTTTTTAGTACGAAAATCTATAATTGCAAAAAAAGTGTACGTCACCTCGATGTCCCACTTTGTAGAACACGTACCACACTTATGTAGAACGTTATAGAAATTACAATGGTATTTGTCTCAAATTTTTTAACAGTCAATGTTTGAGAAAATATTTTAAAAATTAAATAAAATAGGGCAAAATTATTTTTAAAACTTTAATAAAGTCAATGCATACATCAAATAAAAACATATTTTGTTCTTTAAAGTCGCAAAATATTAAATTTGCATTACAATTACAAGAGGAGTAAAAAAATATTAACATTAGCAATGCGAGCATTTTATCGAAATTTTGAAAATTAATATAGTCTTGAAAAACAATATTTGGTAAAAAAATGAAAAGCACGTGTTTCATGTGTTTCACAGTTATACTCTTCACAGAAAAAGCGTTTAATCATGAAGGTCAAATTTCATTAAATTTGTGCGATTTGACGTGGATTGACTTATTAGTCTTTCCCTCAATCTCCCGTTACTTTTCTTTGCTACAAACTTAGTATTAAAGTTAGCGAATATTTAAAAAAGTTCGGAAAACTCTTACAGATTCATCATTCTCATTTAGGGGAAGAATCCCAAACAAATATTCCATTTGTTTAAAAATGTGTGTTGGTAATATTTTTATAATATGCATATTCAAGGTCAGAATTCACTGACTTATTGATTACTGGAGTAGTCTTTCTTTTATTTAAACTTAGCACTTCAATTAAATCTCTCCATACTTTTGAACAATGCAAATTTTTCTATCAAACTTCAGAATTTATATCAAATCATTTATAGCAAACAATAAAGGATGGTAAGTCAAAATACGCAACGGCTATTCATTTGACACATTTCTAAATCTATTTTACTTGCAAACCCATTAATGCCTTTTTTATTTTCATTCGGAAGTACATAGTTCAGTTACATCACTTTTTTCATATGTATTGTATGACTTACAAATATTCTTATTACCTATCTAAAAACTAACTCTAGCTACAGGAAGGGGTAGGAAGCTACAATCTGCGTCTGCTATTCACAATTGTTGGAAAATATGTTTAGGAAGGGATTTAAAGGGTAACGGTTTTTTATTCCTGTTGGAGTTTAGTCTGTTGAGGCGAGGTTGTAGTGGCTGATGTGTGGTATAGAATTGATATTTGAATAAAAGTTATTGGAGAGATGGGCTATGTGTTTGATGATGGATTTTATATTCAATTCTTTTTCTAGTTGTTTGTTGGATATAAACCATGGTGCGTAAGTTGCTAAACGAAGAAATCTATTTTGTATTATTTGCAATTTATTTATAGTTGTGGCTGATGCGTTTGTCCATATGCGTATAACATTAATGGTCTGATTATTGATTTATATATTGTTCTAGCATTGTCTATTGATGGGCAGCTTTTGAAGTTTATTAGAGGTTTTAATTGGGCTATTTTGCACTTTGCTTGTTGAGTTTTGATTGTAATATGGGAGTTCCAGTTCAGATTTGTATCTAGGTTTATGGTAAGGTATTTGACTGTTTGACAGTGAGGAGTCCATGGAATTGTGTTGTTGTTGATTGTAAAGGGGGAGGGAGTGTAGAAGTGCTTAAGCGAGAATATTTTGGCAGTGGGTTTTGTTGGGTTTAGTTTAATTTTCCATAATGTTGATCAGTTATCTATTTTGTCTAGATGTTTTTGTATTTTTTCACTAATGATTTTAATTGATTGGCTGGATTTGTAAATTACTGTATCGTCTGCAAATTGTGCTATGTGGGTCTGGTTTGTGGTCGGAATATCTGACGAGTAGATATTAAATAGAATTGGCGAAAGTGGGGAGCCTTGTGGTAGGCCTGCTTGTATTTTACGGGGGTTTGAATTGTGTTTTTCTTCTGTCACTGTGAATATTCTATCTGTTAAAAAATGTTTTATAATGTTGACCAAGTAGAGTGGTGTTCCAATTGATTGCAGTTTAAATATAAGACCTTGGTTGCAAATTCTGTCAAAGGCTTGTGATATGTCCAGGATGGTTGCTATTGTGTGCTTTTTATCTTGGTATGCTGAATGAATGTGTTCAGTTAGTCTAAGAAGTTGGTGTGAAGTGGAAACTTGATTAATAAAGCCAAACTGATGTTTGGGTATGTTTTGTGTTTTGTTTAAATAATTGTTTAATCTTTTCAGAATTAATTTTTCTAGAATTTTTGACAGAGGTGGCAACAAACTGATTGGCCTGTAACTTTCTGGATTACTGTGATTTTTATTTGGCTTTGGGACAGGAATAAGTTTTGAGTTTTTCCAAAGTATTGGATAGTAACCAATTCTTAATATTGAGTTATAAATATTATTTATGAAGGCTATTGTTGGAGTAACCCATTAATGCCTGAAGGGATCGTCGACAATGATCAACGACGAAAAAGGGGTCTGTGACGATCAGAAGTTTAGGAATCACTGCTGAGAGAAATTTGAACCATTGCCCTGCAGAACAATTATCTTTCTCTCAGTACCAATCGTACCAATCTCTGAAAGTACAATTCGATGGAATTGACTTTGTTATTGACACCTATCCCAATTCAAGTATAAATTCTTTTTTCTTCAAAAAAGTGGTGTATGTTGCATACATTTGCTTACTGCATTTTAAATACACAACAAATTCCAGGAACTCTTCTAGAAAATTGTCCGATATTGGTAAGACCGTCACTACTGTCAGGTGATTATCCAAGGTGCATGAATTTCTCTATGCTTGTTGCATATCCCTCGTTACACAGCATCTGAATAAATATAGGAAGTGAGCTATCCATTTGTGGGCGGTAAATTCGTAAAAAGTATCAGTAAGAGGATTATTGCTTACGTAAATTCCCCTTCAAGTCCTGATTTAATTGGACATCACTTACAACGTTGCATGTGGATTGACATGCCAATTTCATAAATTTATTTAAGAGAAAATATCTTGAAATTTACGAAAAGTAGCTATTAATAAAAAGAGAAGTCGCTATTTCACTGTGATTACAGCTATGAAACCTCAAGATATTTGAAAGTAGCAATAAGGAAAATTAAGTCTGCTGCTTGCAATATGGCATTTGTAAAACGTTTCTTCTTAAATTAGTAAAAACCACGGATATGAAAATTTAATCTCACAGGTAATGAGGATATGAGATAAATAAGCATATCGTGGAGTAATTACAAATATTCACGTTATTCAATTAAAGCAGATGAATTGAATGAAATTAAGAATGAAAGAAAATGCAAAAGCTTACTTCTATATCATGTTACCATCATAAATATATTTTTCAGGTTAAGTATTAATTTGTTATTACTTCACTATGAAGTTGATAGGGGGTATTAATTTTAGAGAAAAGTAGGTACCTCAAATACGAGTAGGCGCTTCAAAAATAATCTGCATATAACTAATACACAAGAAACATATTTTTGCCAAAGAGAACGACGTTTTTGACTCATATCTATTTGAAGATTTTAAGGTAAAGTCTATCATAGCTACAGCTCTGTCCTTAAATTACAGTAATTGTTATTACATTTTTTAGGAATGATGAAATATTTCTAAGGGAATTTTAACTAGCCCTAGTTTCCCTTGCGTCAAAGACTACCTTCTCTATCTACTTCTCTACCTAGTCGTTCAGTTTCTCCCGGAAGGTGGCTAATGCTCTCTCCGGCATTCCTGCTCGGCTCCCGCCCCCGCCCCCGCTCCTGCCCCCGCCCCCGCCCTCGCAGTCGCGCTCCAGCCAAATCGAAGGCACGCGGCGATCCGTAAGGGCTGCGAAGGTTAGTCGTGTGGAAGACGGGAAAGACACGGCGGAAATGGAGTCTTCGAGGAGATTGATGGTTGTTTGGGAAAAACTCGCGGGCAAGGAGGATGCGCAGATATAATATAAAAGCGGCAAAGGCGATAGAGTACAATTCCCCTATTCGGATCTCTACGAAGAAAAACAAAAAATATATATGACTACAATTACTTCTTTAAAGCAACAAGCTGTTTTTTTCGACATTGTAAAGTGCACTGTTTGTTGTAGTTTTTTCGTTCTAAAATCAATTCGCAGCGAATGTATTAAAAAAGTATTTCAGTGAGCAATAAATACAGTACGTGCATTGTTGTGTTTCTCGGCGTCTGTCAGTCAGCACGGCCTACATTACTCTCTGTCGTGATCTGAATCTAAACAGACATTATTCATCTTTTCAAGCCGAAGGACCAAACCCTAGTAAGTGAAACAACACCCGTAATAGAAACCTTTCGAATCGATGGAGGAATTATTAGAAAACGAATTGCAAAAATTAGGAGAAATAAATCAGTAGGTCCTGATGGAATACCAGGAGAAATACTAAAACTGGGAGGGGAAGCCATGATTCCGTACCTTGCGCGCCTAATGGAGGTTACTGTAAATAATAGCATGATTCCTCAAAATTGGAAAGAGGCAGACGTAGTGCCGACTCACAAGGGAGGAGACAGAAGGATTGTTAACAATTACAGGCCTATAAGTTTGACATCAGTCGTATGCAAACAGATGGAACACATAATCGCGGAGTATATTAGACGAGTTTGGAATAAAACTGATTGGCTATTTCAAAATCAACACGGTTTTCGTCCTGGGTATTCGTGAGACAGCCAGACAATTGCTTTTTGTCAGGACATAGCAGATTCATTAGACGAAGGGAGTAGGGTCGACGCAATAATATTAGATTTTTCTAAGGCATTTGGTCTTGTTCCACACGGCCTTTTAATTTCCAAATTGTCAGAAACGGGAATAGATCATCGAATAATCCTGTGGATAAAAGAATTTTTTACGGGGCGCACTCAAACAGTCAGAATAGGAGACAAATATTCATCGAAAGCCGATGTAACCTCGGGGGTCCCCCAGGGGAGTGTGTTAGGGTCTTTGCTATTCTTAGCGTTTATTAATGACATTGCAACTGGATTAAAATCAAAAGTTAGACTATTCGCCGACGATTGCATAATATATAGGAGTATTGGCTCGTCTGAGGACGAAAATGTTTTACTGAGCGATCTTAACTGTTTATGGAACTGGGCGTGCAGAAATAAGATGGAATTAAATCCGGAAAAGAGTAAATTCATTTGCTTTACCAAGTCTCGTTCGAACGTACGCTTCAGTTATGAATTAGGAACTAACGTTATACCACGTGTAAAAAACTGTAAGTATTTGGGTTTGGCCCTGCAAAGCGACTTAGGTTGGTCGGATCATATTAACAATACGGTTAAAAAATCCTGGAGAGCGCTGCACTTTGTAATGCGTATTCTAAAAAATAGTAGTCCAAATGCCCGATCCCTAGCATATACTACACTTGTTCGTCCAATTTTAGAATACGGAGCAGCATGCTGGGACCCGTACAGAAAAGGGCAAATCGAAGCGATAGATAAAATTCAAAAACGGGCCTCAAAGTTTGTAAATCACGGGTGCGTTGCTGACGAACGAGAAGAATGGGAGTCCTTATCTAAGAGAAGGGAACGGGCGCGTTTATGCGTAATGTATAAGACATACAGAGGGGACACAGCATGGGCAGATATCGGTAAAATATTACAGAAATCAGATTATAAAAGCAGAGGAGACCATCCTTGGAAAATACGATGTAGAAAGCAAAGAACTGATGTAGGCAAGTTCTCCTTTGTGAATCGCAATATAGTAGATTGGAATAAACTACCTGCAGAAGCACTAGAGGCTCTTCCCTCTAATGTAGCCAAATTTAAAAATATGCTTCATTCCATCTAGATCATCTCGAATAATACTGACTGAGACATTTATCTTTATTATTATTATTATTATTATTATTATTATTATTATTATTATTATTACTATTATTATCAAAGAAGAAGAAGAATTGTCATAATTATTATCGTCATGGCCCTTATACAGTGAAGTGATGTGAAGTGTAGTGTAGTGGGGGGAAGGGAGTGTAGTGTAGTGTAGTGTAGTGTAGTGAAGTGTTATGTAAACTAGAAGTGAATTTAGAGTTAGCTAGAAATAAATTGGAACTATTATATCGACCCCCTAATTCTAATAGTAAACCCAATTGTAAATGTTGAAAATGTTTAGTAATTCTAATTTTAATTGTTATCATGTTTGCCACCGATCATTAGCTCAAAGCGAACTTTAATAAATCTATCTATCTATCTATCTAGACTGATTTGTTGCTATAAGTTCCATCTGCAGTGTTTATTTGTATTTGGTAAGTGTGTTTTAATATATACGAGTTGATATTTTACTTTACACAATGTGTATGTGCAGTAGTGCGTATACACAAATATTGCTTTTGCTCTTAAGAAATGCCTTTTTTCATTTTTATCTAGTAATGTTGACGGCTTCGGTCCCAATTAATCCAGATAATTGAAGTCCTACTGTATCGAACGCGAGGGCATAGAGTTCAGAACGAATGGGGTTGAAAGCTTCTGCAGGAAAGGAGAAGTGGAGATATCGGGAACCGACGTAGTATCTTAGCAGCTAAAATGGTCGCAGCGGCTGTTATGGGGAAGGATGATTTTAAGGAGTCTAACATTTGTGGAAGTTGCAGTGACGTCGGTAACAGTGACGACAGTGAAGGATTTTTTAGAAGGGGAGTTACATCATTGAAAGGCGCACGTGGCCGGTGAGAAATGTTGGCAAGAGTGGATACGCTGGCGGCTCGGATGATGATTGGTTAGTAGAAATTAGTAGTAAGTCAACTGCTAAGGTCATTAGTCCCGTAAGTGTACTCCATGTTTTGCTCGGAATGTGGCGGTGAACTTGCCCCGCTGGATGGCGAGATCTGGCGCCAACCTACCATCAGCCTAGCGAAGATTCCCGAACAGGTATCTCCCACCAGCGGAGCACCGCCCCAGCCGAGACTAAACCAGCTCTCGACCGGTTTTCCGGCATGTGTATTGCCTATAGCATGTAAGTGTGTGTGTAAGGGGTGAGGATAGGACAAGGAAGGGGAAGGAAATATCGCGCGCGGTCCGTGACCCATTTGGTAGGGCACTTCTCTGGCATTGGCCTCGTATTTATTGGAAAAACACGGAAAACTACCGATGAGTGCAGCCGGCCGCTAAAATTCTCCTCCAGATAGCGACAGAACTCGACCTAGCTATCCGGCAAGTGTCGAAAATCCTGCAACCCCAGAACCTCCCGGTCAGAGGTATCACAGCAACATCCGTTGATGCCCACCTCTTCCGTTGAGCCACCTCTTCCGGTTCTGGAACTCAAGCACGATTTCTGTCCATAAGGAAGTTGTGGTGAAAAAGTTCTTCTGTTCTTGATCTCCTGCTCTTTCCAACATTGGTCCATCGTTGGATCATCATCACTCATAGGCTCCAATGATCTCAGTAGTTGAGGGTCCCTTAACACCAAATAATACTAGTGATGCTAGAGAATGGCGCAGACTTTCCCGAATTAGTTTTCTATTTTCTTTGGTCTCCGCTAGTTATTAGTACTTGCCACATAGTCCTGCGGGTGTCATCCATCACCAAAGTACATTTTTTTGGCATTTCCTTAATTTTTCTGCTTCCTTATAGTAGCACAGAAATATTATTTTAAGAATATTAAATAACAGTACAACTTCGAACCAAAATGGCAATTATTTTTGAAAAATATGGAGCAGTTTTTAAAAAAATGGCATTTAAGCTCTAATATAAATTTGAAATTTGAATTTCTTATCACTGTAAATTCTTGAGTTTTCGAAATACTTCATTAGAAGTCATTTGAAGCACATTAACTTTCAAATACAAATTGCTCGAAATGTACATATTAACGGCGTGAAAGATCTTTCAAAAAATTACATATGTGTGATTTTTGAAGAAAAAAAACCTGAAATGAACTTTACTTCATACTAAAGGGTGCAATAAGCACAATTTGTACGAAAAATTCGAAGAAAAAATTTGGAACTGTTTTTGAGAAAATAGCGTATGCGCGTTTGTGGAAATGCGAAATTTTGAAATAGGTTTCACAGAAAACTGTTGAGTTTTCAAAAACTTTATGTCATTATTTAAAGGGCATGTAAATACAATATTGTGAACAAATCGCCGCAAATGTAAATATTAACAACGTGAGAGACAAGCCAAAAAAATTCATTTTTGTAATTTTTGAAAAAAGAAAAGAATAGAGTAATATGACGTTTATGTGATCTCATATAGTACATATAGCACTATACGTGCCAAGAGTTTAAAACAATTCGAGCCGTATTCGAGAAAATCTTGTTTTTGTAATTGTTTAAATTGCACATATTGCAAACAATATTGCCCCAAAACCACTCAAATTTTGAAAAAAATGTACTCGATCTTAATTAAAGAACTAATTATGGAGAACAAATTTCATCTGAAGGAAAAATCTCTATGTTTAATTTTGTAGTTGTAGGAAATCGCCAAATAAAATTCAAACTTTTGGAATTGTTTGAAAATTCAGTTATCAGTGAAAATTGGACTCATGCCAATGAAATTTTAAGAAAAAATTGGAATCATTCTCGAGGAAATTTTGAAAATGTCCAAGGAAGTTCATATAAAGTACCCCCATAACTTAATGAATGTTTTTCAAAATCGAAGAGCTCAGGCCAATTAAAGAGGTGTTCATTCAATCTGGAAAAAATGGTATACATAGTTTAAGCGCTAGTGTTGTTCACGTACACCAGACAGACGGACGGACAGACGAACGGATGGTCTGCTGTCGGGAATGAGGCTAGAACTTTTAAAATGGCCAGAAGCGACGATGTAACAAGAGAGGCTTTGGCTGAGACAATTTGGTTGACAGAAATGCCCATAGTGAGACTTCTGTCATTGTAGACTGCTTCGGGGTCTAAAAACAGTGAAGAGGAAGGTCGTTTTGAGAGTGGCTGGTAGTAGCGAGGGTGACTTTTATGGTGAAGTGTCGGGAAGTACAGACGCGTTAATTGATTGATTAGTGATTCCTGGCGCATCAACTTCCCAAGTCATTATTCCCGTAAGTGGAGTGGATGTTTTGTCTCGAGGGAGGTGGCAGTGATCTTCTTCCGCCGGCTGGCGAGATCCGGCGTCGATCTATGTCGGTTTAGGGGATTTTCCGAACGAGGTACCTCTCACCGACTCACAATGATTCCAACTGATCAAAATATAATTTAAAAAATCGAACTTCAGCTTGGAGGTTAATCCTATCAAATCGTGTACCGATGTAGTTAGTGCATCATTTCCAGCGTGACAGAGAAATTCCAACCTTATTTCCTTCTTTCACTCGAAGGCGAAATTGGCAGTATCGGAACGTTGGAAAATACGCAAGATTGTGAAGCATGTTTCCGTCAGTAAAAACTGTGTTTTTAAAATTTTTTCTTGGATTTTCTGTGTTGACGAATGAATAATACGTCTGAACGTAAGTTAAATACCTCATAAGTTTACTTTTTTGCATATTTTGATGAATAACGCGTGTGTTTTGTAACACTTCCCACGCTTGTTTTACAAATTGAGCTCTATAACTTTTGTACCGCTTTGAAATTTATCTTGTTTGAAAGCGGTACAAACAAGAGAATGTTCTCTATCAGTATACCAAATTGCAGCCGCACATATTTTCTCCTTTTTAGATTATCATCATTCAACTACTGGAGTGCGCAACCTGCCTGTCTCTATACGGCAAGACAAGGCCCGCGCCGCCCGATCGCTCCCCCCCCTCACCCAGCACAGAAAGTAGTCGCCAAGACCAGCAACATAACGAATATCAAATTAAAACTATTGTACTTTTTAACTTTGTTGTTGGCAATAAAAACATACACATAAAATATTAGTTGGTATTTGCAATGATTGGAGAGAAGGTAAAAAAAATGCCATTATTGATATTGCATCCTCTATGCGTTGTTACATCTGCAAGTCTAAGTCAAAGACTTGGGGCTTGGATGTCAGCTACCAAGCGGGTCCGCAGGTGGTGGATAGCGGAAAACCCTGAGCGACCTGCTCGCTATCAGGGCAACTCCGAATAGCCAATAAGGGGTCCCGAACCAGACATTCCCCCTCAAAGGCTCGCACCTAGCGACGGGCATGGCAAACCCGAGGGTACTCAGCTACGTGGGGTATTGCTTCCACTTACTTGTACCTCACGTCTTTCTTTTAGCTATCCTATAGACCTCTCTTGGTCAACTCTTGATATTTTCCGATCCCGACGCTATTAGGTTTCGAGGGCTAGGGAGTCATTTCACTCTTCTTTCACTCTTTCCTATTCCTCTTTCATAACCGCTACCCAAGGATAGGCACCCGTAGTCGATCGTCGCAGCTAGCTGTGCCACCGACTCTAGGATGTCTATCTGTAGCAGCAGGCGGGGTATACAGTACAAGCCCCCCTGTACTTCCTTCATGTGCAGTCACCAGTTACTATTGTTGTGACCCGGATGTCAGTGGAGAGAACCCCTAAACAGATATTGTATGGTGAGCTAGCGGAAGGTAATCGGCGTCAGGGTGGCCAGCTAAAGAGATATAAAGATGGTATCCATGCAATGATAAAGAACATTGGAATAAAGGACACGTGGGAAACACTATGCCAAGACAGATCTAAATGGAGAAATGTCTGCTATAAAAACAAAGGCATCTTTAAAGCTCGCCAAGACGCTGGTTCAACAGCTAATAATGCAAGTTTCACCTGCTCAGAGTGTCAAAGAGCGATAGCGTCCAAGATCGGCCTAGTGAGTCATTTACGAGCACATGAAAGACGGAGGCAGCACTAGTAAACTGAGGGATCCTCGGCCACGAGGTTGACCCCGACGACGACGAAGTCAAAGAATATTAATAAATAGAAGCAGTGGTTGATAAAAAAATCAATGACAATAACTTTCCTTTTGGTGTATCATCGCTACAAGCATGGATAAAATTTATGGAGTGGTTTCTACACCTATCTGGCAGATCCAGTGATATCAAATGCGGTCCCGAGAAAAAGTGGCCAGCTCCTTTCTCATTTCAGAAACAAAATTGTTCATCTCGAAAATCAAAAATTCAAGATGACTTCAAACATGCCCTCAGGCGATATTTTGACAATGAGCAGACAACAAAATTCATTTTAGGAGTGGATGAAGAGATTATTGCAAAAATCAAAGCACTGTTGCAAGCTATTTCAAATGGGCTGAGATTATGGATTGAAAAATTTAAATTGTATTGTTTGGAGGTTGCAAAACGATACGTAGAACTATACCCATGGTACCCTATGCCGACATCGGTTCATGTGATTTTAATTCAGTGGTACGCAATATTTGAAGCTTCTCCGTTGCCAACAGGGAACTGCAAACCATTGCTCTCGAGAGTTCTTTTGTCTAAAAATGTTTAATAATCCCTACGCCCAATAAGTAAACATTACCATGTAAAGTCGATGGTTGCATCAAAGTACACCTAAAACCTTACTACATTTTCCAACGAAACTGCTTTTATTTCAGATATTCGATTCACCATGCTTAACTGTGCTTTTGAATTTTTCTATTTTGATATGAAATTTATAATCAGCAACTATTAAAATACTTAAATATACAGTTTCATAGGAACCTGCTGTATTTTTAAATATTTAATCCGCCGTTTTGGGTTTTCTAATTTTGACATTAAATTTGCAATCAGCTACTCCAAAAATCATAATATGCACATTTTGGTAGCGTTTTATACATAGCTTGTAATTATAGTCAGGTTTTTGGTCAATTGTATCAGTTTGCGGCGTGGCAGAGCCCCGCCAGTGCTCTAAGCTCCCGACCTTCTCTCGACATGTAGGTAGTGTTGTGCATGTGAATGGAAGTGTGTCTCAGTAAGGGACGAGGAAAAGACAAGGAAGAGGAAGGAAAGATCGCGCGAGCACCGTAGCCCGTTTGGAAGGGTATTCGCCTCCGGCATTCACCTGATCGGAAAAAACACCCATCACCGTAGTCGGCCGCTAGAATTCACCTCCAGACAGCGACTGAATTCGATTGTAGCTAGTGACAAAAAATCCTGTCACCGCAAAATGTCCTGAGCCTTCGCGGGTCAAACGTATCAAAATGGTAGTGAGAACGATAGCGGACTTGGAGATTTCTGAAACACAGGGTGCATCAGTAAATACGGTAGCTAGATATTGTAACCGAACCGATTACCTGTGGAATCGGTTGGCCGTCCTGCCACTAGCTCAGATCGGTGATGGAAGGAACTGTTATGCAGTACAATAGGAACACAAATTAAATAAACACTTGTTCACTGGTAAAATGATTCAATTTATTTCTGGGCATGAATGATAATAAAAAAAATGCACCAGAGAAATTTAAATTATAAACTAACAATGGAAAAAAAATTGAAGAGATCGATTAAAAAAAGAAAGGAAAGAACATTAGGCGTTAGTAATCAGTAAAGCTTATGACTAGGAAGAAAATCAACTTGTTATAACTAATATTTACATGAGTTACAGGATGACAATTTAACGCGCCTGAGCGCGACACTGCATTACATAAGTCTTGGAGTTGAATGACCCTCGGGTTGTTCAACCCTGTAGAGTTCTTTGTGAGCCCGGGCGGACCCTCGGCGTCTGGAAGGAGGGCGGCGGCCTTGGGGCAAGGACGCGACCGCAGCGGTCCCACACACACCCTCTCGGCGCGTGCGTCAGCTGGACGACCCTCTGGCGAGGCCGTTACCACTGGCAGCGATGGCTGGGCGAACTGGCAGCGAAGTGCTTGAAGATTGCCGGGATTTTTCTCCCGGCCTCAGGCGCGGAGTAAACAACCAAGCGTTCTTCTGATTGTTATGACAGTCTTTTACAAGTCCGGTTTCAGAAAATTAAGAAATCCGTCACGAATAATTCAAGAACACGAATTATCAGATTCCAAAAAAGTTCCTCTATTTACTACAGTCTGCTCAATGCTCGAGCTGGTACTGTAAAAAAAATTCTAAGTCCGGTAGAGGTGAACTTGCCTCTAGCCGAAAAATATTCCCCCCAAGAGAAACTTCTGCTCCGACTGTCCTGTCTAGACTTCCAATCCCTTCTGCCGTTCTCTCCGTCGAAATTGCACCAGGTTAACTCTTCTCCCCACCCCAATTTCTTATGTGTCCTAGTTCCCTTTGATAGCAGTGTCGCTATTGGTTGGAAGTTGTTGCGTAGTGAAATATTTTAACCCAATCGCAGCGTGAGAAGCGAAGGAAATTTCCACTCTTTGTGTGGGCTGCGAGCATGCAGGGTTGTTCTCGAACCTTCTAGAACTCTGGCCCTTGCTTGCGTAGTAGGGGCGCGTTCGATGACGGAAGTATTGCTCTGGGCTCCCCCGAAAGTGGGTGGTCTCGAAATCTGCAGCCGGCTGTGAACACTTGCACAGTGTCTGTCAACGGCAGTCCTCCAAACGGCCTGCTTAATGGGCAGGAGGCGGTAATAGCCTGACGCGACAAGTGAGACTACGCGTGCATTGCAATCTGTTTAAACTCTCGGTAGAATTCTGGGTGGTCGAGCTCGTTATATTTAATTTTTCTAGCATGAATTTCGTTTCAAAAAATATGACGAAATCGGTTTCGCTACATTGGCCTTCCCCTCCGAATAAAAAAAAATTGGAGTTCGAAAAAATATTAAATTTTGAAAAGCGAGAATTTTTTTTTGTTTAAGTTAAAATTCAAAAAAAAAATAGCGAAACCAGAAATGAATGCTTTTACCCGTAGTTCTAATAAAATTTAATCTAGCCTTAGAAATTAAGAATAAAATACTATTTCTAATTACACCTAACTAAATTTATCAAACAAACGAGAAATGTTCGGTGAGCTCGGGGTACACGTGAATCGTGTTCAGAGTTTGACAGTTTTTTGTAATCAACACTTTACTCTTTAAATGGCCGCAAATTATAGAAGTTAAATTTTCCGGCTGGCAAGCCGTTCATATCTTTGAGAAGGCAGACATTTGGATGCGGGATGGCTTCAACCGTAAATGGACCATTGAAAAGAGGGAAGAATTTATGAAATAGGCCTGCGGGCTGGTCGCTTACTCGGGGGGTCCTGACGAGTACCTTGTCTCCTATTTTAAACTGGTAAGGATTTTTAACCGCGGCTTCCCTCCTTCTTGCATTCTTGGTGAGGTTATCCAGAATGATCCTACACCGATTTTCATAATTTGGAACTTGCTGTCCGGATAACCGAGCTAGCAAGGGAAAAGCATGCTCTGGTTTTCTTCCAAAATGCGCCTCATAAGGTGACATGCCGATTGAATCATGTTCGACAGTATTGATCCACTCATTGATGTATTTTATTAATAGGGGCCATTCTTTGTGGTTCTGTGTCACGTAGACACGAAACAACCGGGAAATTTCCCTCATAATCCGCTCACTTGGATTGGATTGTGGGTGCCTAATTGAGGAGAAAATGGCTGAGACCCCTTCATTCTCAAGTGTCTGTTTCCAAAGTGCACCAGTAAATTGAGAAGCATGATCGCTGAGAATTTTCTTATACTTCCCGGCAGTTCGAAAAAATTCCCTGGTGAGACGATTTAAACAATTTTGTGCAGTGGGCCTAGTGATCGGATAAATTTGTGTGAATTTTGAAAAGGAGTCACTTACGACCAAAACGTGCTTGTAGCCATACCTTGCCGTAGGCAACGGCCCATATAAATCAAGGCAGGCGAGTTCATTCGGGGCTGAAGGAATTATGTGATGCATTGGTCCTTCGTAATGCCTGTTGGGGAATTTTGTCAGCTGGCATGTCACACACTTAGAAACTGTAGCTCTGACATGCCTAGCCATCCCTTTCCAATATGCGAATGTCATCAAAATTTTAAGAATTTTATTCCCGCCAAAATGCCCGTGCTTTTGATGCACATGAATGATCAGTTTGTCTGTGATATCGTTCGGGATCCAAATCCGATATTCACAGGGTTGTGCTTTTGTCCGAAACATCACGAGGTTACTCGAAAGTTTTACTAACCCGGGATTCTGAGTCAATTTTTCGAAGAGTGGATCAGACTGATCTAAAGAATTTTGAATAAATAATTTTGCTTTGCCAATGATGGCGTCCTGCTCCTGTAATTTCTGGAGGTTTACAGGCCGCATTTCCGGAATAGGGGTCACATTTAGGTTAATCACATTCATGTGATACACTGTATCATTTTGAATCATGTGATTAGAGGCGTAAGGCAGCCTGCTAAGAAAATCTGCGATAGGATTATTAATTCCTGGACAATGCCTGATGTCAAAATCAAATTGCTGTAGCCAAAGCACCCACCGTAGTAACCTGGCGTTAGTGCAGTGGCATCGTTTTAAGAAAATCAGGGCTTTGTGGTCCGTTACAATGTAAAATTTTCTACCAGCCAAATATCCCAGCATCTTTTGTAGAGCCCAAATTATGGAAAGTGCCTCCTTCTCAGTAACAGAGTATTTAAGTTCGTTTGACCTGAGCACACGACTGGCGACCGCGACAATTTTGAATTCGGTGTCCAATTCACCCATTTGCGTGAGCACACACCCGATTCCAACATTTGAGCTATCAGTTTGGAGGTAGAAAGGTTCCGAAAAGTCCGGGTGGTTCACCATAATTGCATTACGAAACGCCGCTTTAATTTTGTTGAACGCCTGTTCGTGTTCGTCAGTCCAGTGCCACTTAGTTCCTTTCCTTAATAAATTTACTAACGGTGCGGTGAGAATCGCATAACCTGGAATAAATCTCGATTGATACACGCACATGCCTAAAAATCCCTTCAATTGTTTTGTACTTCGTGGTCGTGATATTTGATCAATCGCTTCAACCTTATCTGGATCAATTTTCACGCCATCCGTGTTAACACGGTATCCTAAAAAGGAAATTTCCGAAGTACAAAACTGCGATTTGTTCAAATTTAATCTCATATCATTTTTGGACAGGCATTCCAGTAGTTGTTCCAGATGACGAAGGTGTTCTTGGAAGTTTTGTGAGGAAATCACGATGTCGTCGATGTACGGCGTGACGAACTGTTTAATTTTGTCTCCCAATTTTTCGTCAAGGCAACGGATAAACGCCGCTCCACTATTCCTCAGACCAAAAGGCATTCTTTTCCAAATGTAGGTGAGGCCGTTATACAGAAATCCCGTGAATTTCCTGTCATCTGGATGAATCGCGATCTGCCAGTAAGAACTCGAAAAATCTAAGGCCGAAAAAATCTTAGTCTTGTTAAATTTCCATAAAATTTCGTCGAGGTTTTGAGGTGCCTCGTTTTCTGGGATCGTGACTTCATTAATTCGTCGTGCGTCTAAACAAATCCTCACTTTGCCGTCCTTTTTCTTAACTACCACAATCGGGTTTAAATAAGCTGTGACAGCTCTTTCGATAATGCCCTCCTCAATCATATTTTTGATTGTTTCTTCGACTTCCCCCCTCATAGACTGCGGAATGGGATAATTTTTTACCTTGAAAGGTGAGTCATCGGTGACGCGAATCCGAAAGTTAAAATCTTTTATAGGATGCGTAGGACGATCAAAAACATTCCTAAATTTTAATAGCACTTCATTCAGTTGATGGCGCTCGTAGTCGGTTAACAATTCATTTTTTAGTGAATAACCGTTAATAATTTCACGCACATCATCTCCCAATTCCCAGGACCCGCATGAAATGCCAATGTTTATCCTGTCCTCGCCATCTCTAATATCAATTTCCCTGCCCTCACCGAAACTCACTATATTTCTGGAAAAATCCACTATCCCATTATTTTCTCTTAAAAAATCTACCCCAAGAATTACATCGTAGCTTAAATCCTCAATGATTAAACACGGCACATCAAATGAAACTCCCTCAAAATTAATTGATATTAGGGCTTGCATAGAAATGGGCTTGCTTTTCTTTTTCCCAATCCCTACGACGTGGCATCTACCCGTCGGCAAAGTCGGTACTGGAATCTGTCCACTTAACAATTTTGAAAACAATTTCTTAGAAATTGCGCTAACCTCGCTACCGGTGTCGATCAAGGCGTGCACGTTGAAATTTCCTATAAGGAACTCGACCACTGGACACTTTCGAGCGCGTTCTACGACGGGCGCGTTCGCGTCGTCGTTCAGGTCATAAAATGCGTAATTGATGGATAGTACATTAATGAACGGTACCTCTGACACAATTCGTTCGGAACCCCGATACCCTGAAGGTCCGAACGGTTTCAGTTTAACGGCCCCGGCCTGGCGGAGTCGCGTTGGTTGTTTCCGTCATTTGCACTCCCGTTCCGATTCTCGTTTACACGCGGGGGCGGGCGCCGTTCATTAGCGTCGTTCCCACGATTTCGGTCATCCCGACGCCATGGCTGCCGGTTCTGACCATTCCCCTGATTCCGGTCATAATTTTCCTCATAATGAATTACTCGCGTCCTGTCAAATTGAGCGAGCAATTCTTGAAAGCGGTCAAGATCTTCACATCCTACACTACTAATTAAATTTTGCACGTAAGTGGGAAAGTGCGCAGTTAGGAGCCAGATAATTTTCTTTTCATTGATAGCCGAGTCACATAATTTAATTGCGGAAATTTTTTCCATGGCGTAATCGAGGTATGACTGATTTGATCTTTTATCCCACCTTGTTTCCAAAATTTTTCTCTCTGCCTCGTATCGCCGTTGTTCGTTCCAAAAACGCGCAAGAAACTTTGTACGGAATTCCTCGTACGTTTGCGGAAATGGTGAGAGTGCAGTAAGCCAATGTGCTGCATTTCCGCGTAACAGTTCTTGCATAAATTTGGGTTTTAAATCAGGCGGTACCGCCTTCGTCAAATCCATATAATTTTCTGCCCGGTCGAGGAAAACCTTTGGATTTTCATCCTGTTTACCCCAGAAGCACAGATTTTGCGGAGGAGCCCACGAGAATCTCAAACTTGACCCGCCTAATGAATTTACTGTCGAATTATTTCCCTTCTCCTTCTCTATTCCCTCTTTGACTAACCGTTTTAAATTTTGGTCAATTTCTTTCTTCAGTTTTTCTTCCCTCTCTCTAATGTTTTCCCCATCAATAGCGCCTAATTTCCCAAATTTCTCATGAATCTGGCTAACTTCCGTGTCAAATTTAGATTCGATTTGAGTAAATTTACCATTTATCTCTGTCCTAACCTCGACAATCTTTCCGGTGACTGATTCGCAGCATGCCTCTACTTTATTGTCACATGCCTGGAGCTTCTGTTTAATTTCTGTTTGAATATTCCCTAGACGCGAATTTATTTCAGTTTTCGAACTCTGTAATTCCTTACCTAGATTTCCCACGCTATTCTCAATTTCCCCGCATCTACCCTCGAGCTGGTTCTGCAATGTCCCAATCTCGCAATTAAATTTTGCCTCTAACCTTTCAAATTTTTCAGCATGGTCAGCCAAGCAGCCGTCCAGCCGGTCGAATCTCTGCGAATGTTTCTCGTTACTCTCCGAAATTTGTTCTGAGAGGGTTTTCTGATTTTCTGACATTTTCATAAGTTTATCATTATTTTCTAACATTTGAGTCGTGAAGGATTCCTTCATTTCTAACATTTGTTCCGTGAATGTTTCCGTGATAGTTTCCTTAACCTCTGCAATCTGTTTCTTATTTTCTGAAATTTGTTCCGTGAGAGTTTCCTTAACCTCTGAAATTTTTTCGTTGTTTTCTGAAATTAATTTCATGAGTCTGTCATTACTTTCTGAATGTTTTTCTGATTGTTTCACGATGATTCGCATTAGGTCATTTAGGGTGATCTCGGGCGGTGATTGTTCCCCCGAACTCCCCTCTTCTGCCACATCGATACCCGATTCGTCCAGCATTTTGGAGGTTTTGAATGAATCGCGCGCACGATCACAACACACGATGCACAACACAACAACACTCACAAGCAAAATACAACAATAAAACAAATCATTACCAGTCAACAAGTTGTTTCTCTCGTAACAATATCCTTCCATCCATTTATAACAAAAAATTGGTTGAATTTAATTTTAAAATTTGGGCGTGAAAAAACCTCAATTATTCGGCCGTCGAGCCCCACGTTGAATAGCGCCAATTGTAACCGAACCGATTACCTGTGGAATCGGTTGGCCGCCCTGCCACTAGCTCAGATCGGTGATGGAAGGAACTGTTATGCAGTACAATAGGAACACAAATTAAATAAACACTTGTTCACTGGTAAAATGATTCAATTTATTTCTGGGCATGAATGATAATAAAAAAAATGCACCAGAGAAATTTAAATTATAAACTAACAATGGAAAAAAAATGAAGAGATCGATTAAAAAAAGAAAGGAAAGAACATTAGGCGTTAGTAATCAGTAAAGCTTATGACTAGGAAGAAAATCAACTTGTTATAACTAATATTTACATGAGTTACAGGATGACAATTTAACGCGCCTGAGCGCGACACTGCATTACATAAGTCTTGGAGTTGAATGACCCTCGGGTTGTTCAACCCTGTAGAGTTCTTTGTGAGCCCGGGCGGACCCTCGGCGTCTGGAAGGAGGGCGGCGGCCTTGGGGCAAGGACGCGACCGCAGCGGTCCCACACACACCCTCTCGGCGCGTGCGTCAGCTGGACGACCCTCTGGCGAGGCCGTTACCACTGGCAGCGATGGCTGGGCGAACTGGCAGCGAAGTGCTTGAAGATTGCCGGGATTTTTCTCCCGGCCTCAGGCGCGGAGTAAACAACCAAGCGTTCTTCTGATTGTTATGACAGTCTTTTACAAGTCCGGTTTCAGAAAATTAAGAAATCCGTCACGAATAATTCAAGAACACGAATTATCAGATTCCAAAAAAGTTCCTCTATTTACTACAGTCTGCTCAATGCTCGAGCTGGTACTGTAAAAAAAATTCTAAGTCCGGTAGAGGTGAACTTGCCTCTAGCCGAAAAATATTCCCCCCAAGAGAAACTTCTGCTCCGACTGTCCTGTCTAGACTTCCAATCCCTTCTGCCGTTCTCTCCGTCGAAATTGCACCAGGTTAACTCTTCTCCCCACCCCAATTTCTTATGTGTCCTAGTTCCCTTTGATAGCAGTGTCGCTATTGGTTGGAAGTTGTTGCGTAGTGAAATATTTTAACCCAATCGCAGCGTGAGAAGCGAAGGAAATTTCCACTCTTTGTGTGGGCTGCGAGCATGCAGGGTTGTTCTCGAACCTTCTAGAACTCTGGCCCTTGCTTGCGTAGTAGGGGCGCGTTCGATGACGGAAGTATTGCTCTGGGCTCCCCCGAAAGTGGGTGGTCTCGAAATCTGCAGCCGGCTGTGAACACTTGCACAGTGTCTGTCAACGGCAGTCCTCCAAACGGCCTGCTTAATGGGCAGGAGGCGGTAATAGCCTGACGCGACAAGTGAGACTACGCGTGCATTGCAATCTGTTTAAACTCTCGGTAGAATTCTGGGTGGTCGAGCTCGTTATATTTAATTTTTCTAGCATGAATTTCGTTTCAAAAAATATGACGAAATCGGTTTCGCTACAATATTGAATGTCGAAGGTGAAGGAAATGACGACTGCAATGATAGTGACGTCGCTAGAGATATTGCGAAGGCCGCCGCTATGAACGTTGTCAAATGTATCATAGTGTTAATGACGGTAATGGTGGGGTTGGGTATTTGTGAGGTTGCAGCTGAAGCAGAGAAACGACGGTAAAGGGGGTTTGGAGGCAGCGTCAGCGGCGATGGTTTGGTGGGGAAAAACTGCGGGGCTTGGTCGCAGAGCGGCCAAGAGGACGAGAAACATCGGAATGGGTAGCGGCTGGTAGAGTTTGTGCTTGAGGGGGGAGAAACTTCAGTTCAAACCCGCATAAATATTTATCAAACAAAAGAAAATATAGCTTGAAATTTAAAAAAATTAAAATTAAATGTATTTCTTGTCAATATACTTTTGGAATCGATATCAGTATGTCATAATTGTATTGATTTTTCAAAAGAGTTTGTTTCAAAGAAGTACTTTTTTAATTCAAAGGAATTTTCTTAAGGTTAGATGGGGTGGAGCCGGGAGAAGTGGGAAGGTCCACGAGGGCGTGGTGGGAAGGGGCGGGCAGCCTTTGCCGAACCTCCGACCCACTTGCGCTCCACCGCCTTCATTCAGCTCGGCCGCCTTTGTCCCTGAGAGGCTGGAGGAGGCCGCGCCTCTAGGGCGAAGGGCGGGTGACGGAGGGTGGGCGGAACTCGCCTCGTCTGCCCCTCTGCAGCGGGCACCTCCGAGCGCCGCCCCGGGCAGTCTCGACTTGGGCCGAGATTGCGCCCGGCCCCGACAGCGAGCCGGGTGCGGTGGATTGATTCCGAGTGGATGCATGTGGACGGTTGGCTTCGGGCACGGCCAGCCATATTCCAGCTCTATTCAATGAGAAACCGAATCATGTTATACACAAAAATCAAACAATCCGTGAAGAACTAAAGCGCGCGTCGGATGGCCGAGACCGTTACGTCAGTAGTGTCGTAGCGATCTCGTACCGAAGGATCGGGGGGTTGGAGTCCCGCCTCCAGTATGGTTGTATTTGTGTTTGTCCTTTCATCCCCTATCATCACCATACCGTGTCATCTTCACAGTTGTCATGCCGTTAAATGCAATAGTGGTCGCTAATGACCTAAATGTTGATGTGATCTTAAATAACAAAAAAAAGTAAAGCCAACGTTTATTTTCCCTACAGTATTAATAAATGAAAAGAATGAGTGAATGAAAAGAAAACGGTTTCACTGCAGTTTTCCATTTTAAAAAAGAAAACAGCTCTGCACTGAATTGAAAATGAACGGTGTGACATTGACTGATGTTAAGGTAACAAAATTTTTAGGTCTTTCAATTTAGTCAAACCTTAAATGGGACGTCCATTTAAATGAATTGAATACTAAATTAAGTGCATTATGCTACACTTTCAGAATTATTTCAAATTCAGTCACCCTTCATGCTTCTCGTTGGGTATATTTCGCGAATGTCCATTCCCGCCTGAGATATGGCATAGTATTCTGGGCAAATACATCTTAAAGTTCCCAGACTTTTAGATTACAAAAAAGAATTGTACGAATAATAAGCAAATCCCACCCACGTGATTCTTGTAAGCCTCTCCTTATTCCAGGTATTTTACCATTACCTTGTCTCTTAATATATGAATCAGCATTTCTTGTCAAAAATGACTTACTTGAGGGCGGGAATATATTTTCAGCTATCGCAGTTGTATATAACTACACCACTGGACGTGGAAATCATATTCATCAGGTGAGAGTATCAACAGCTCACTACAAGCAATTCACATATAACACATGTACATTATTTTACAACACCTTGCCAGATGACATTAAGCGATTAAATTCGACGTAAAAGTTTAAGTCCCAAGTAAAATATTTTCTGCTGCACAACTGTTTCTATACAATTATAAACTATACCGATCATCCAAAACGAAAGTAAAAAAAATTAACAATAACATTTAACGTATTATTTATCATTTAGATTGTATAATTCTAAAGAACCTGTAACAAGTAGTGTATTTTAACTTCTGGGTCAATGAACTCCATCCAGATTTTCGTCCAGTTTCCCCGATCCTTGAGCAAATGCTGAGAATGCCCCTTGTTTTGCTTCTCGACATAAATGTAACTTCAATTTAACTTGTCCCAGCAGCAGTTTAAACTGTTTTTGAAATAAAATAAAAACTGTTTTTAAATAAATAAAAATAAATAAATATATATTATAAAGTAATCTTTCGTTTGTGTGTTTATGCATTTTCTGATACCCCAAAGCTTACCCATAACTCAATACGAATGAAAATATTTCAAGTATCATTTTGATTAACATGCCAGGTAAACTTCCAATTTTTTGCTCTGCACTCCAAGAAAGATTCCAAATTTCCATTCATCAGAGGGACCAGAAGATTCCGTAGTACTGCTTGTTATGCATAATTCAGGGAAGATCTTCCCCCTCTCTCTATTCACCCTCTCCCTCGTTCCCTTTCTGTTATATTCTTTCATTCGGTACCTGCGTCAGCTCATCACTTCAAGGCTGCAGTGTTGGAAATTTCGAACAAAGGAGAAAGAACTCCATCTCACGTTCGTCTCCAGGCAATAGATTCTACCGTATCGTAATCTCAACCTCCAGTGCAACCTCTGCTGCTACATATGAGAAGTAGGTAATACGAAAGTGAGCACGGAGAAGTAATTTATCAAAACATATCAATACCCACGTTTACTTAATCCGAAGACCACGATGAATATTAGCTGTATAGTTCCTTCAAGTGAAACTTTTAATGTCACTATTCATTTCATAATTATTTTTTGAATAATTTAATTTTCATGCAAAGGATGTTTCAGTTCAATTTAAGAAACTTCTAAAATTAATCAGATTTCAGAGGGAAAATCACTACAAAATTATAGAAATCATATTCTTATAGTGATTTATTAGTATACAGGACGATACATTGATACTATAAATTCTTTAGTACAGAGAAAGTATTCTCATGTTGAAGTAAATATGCCTGATTTTAGGTAAATTCCTCACATTAAAAAAGTGGAATCCTATAAATAGTAAATTGTTTTCTCGAATACGAGGTGTAGTTAGAATGCATGTTTTCCGTGTCTCCGTTATTGAAAACGGTTTTCGGCAAACCGTGCCTCTCTCTGTCCGTCAGACAGTCTGAACAATATTGTAATCGAACCATTTCTCAATATTTTCACAAATTGATACTTCACAACTAATCTAGCTGATGTCATGACTCCTTGAATTGGAAATGGATAATGTAATTTTCTGGGGTTCTTTACGTTAAGTACCAACATTTTCTAAATCCCCCCTCAAAACCGCTTCAAATTTGTTCTTTAGTTTTTTTGCTCAAATAGAGGATTGTATCCTATAAAAATTAGTACTACTATAAAATTATAAAATCAACATTTCACAAACACATTTCGCGAGTCGCAGGAATGGGAATCTTCAAGGTAGAGAGTGATGGAGAATCATTTTTGGTTAAATTGTTAAATCTAATGTAGCATGTGTTGCGTAGCTACATAAATTAGATTCAAAACTCTAAGACTCACATTTGGCAATCGCAATTAGGGTACCCCGCATTGGTGAAATTTGTCTCAGACTTCAAAAGAGTAGGAAATCATTGGTGCACGGTTACAGGAAACATCTGTGATGAAAACTGTTGTGACCAAAACAAAGAACAACAAAAATTCCTTAAAATTCTGTTTATTCAGCAATCCAAAAGAAAATCCACAAACAACAGCCAAGTCAACCAAAATTCCAGAAGATATTCCGTGTGCGTCGCGTCGTTCACAAGTTCACCGTTGGGGCAGTCCAAATCCGTATGCACTCGACGTAACACTATACTTCGCTATCGACTCACTGGCGCTCGCTTCTCAACTGCCTGCTGCCTGCCCGGGCAGCGCTTTTATACCCTGCTCGGGGTGAAGGTTCGCCGGCCAACCCTGCGATAAGGGTGAACCCTTTGGCTCCGAGGCCTGCCCGAGCGTGACGGAGTTGTAGGGTTGCTGAACGGCGCTCTCTCTTGAGCGGTGCCGGTACTATCTTCTGGCGGCAACTTCAATGGCGCATGTTCGACCATATCACCCTCCGCGCCCAAATGCGTCGTATACGGCGCAAATCGCACCGAACGGGTGGTCCTCCTGGGCCGTAGCTCCGATCTGGTCGAACTGGCGCACTCGCTGCTGCTGCTGGCGGCTGCTGCTTCCGCCTGCGCATCTGCTGCGGCTGTCTGCTCGTCTGCTGCTGCTCCTCCGATTGCGGGCTCCTGTGGGGGATATATCATTTCTTTAAGTACTTTTTTGCGGAACTCCTCTGGTGAGATCCATGGCCGAGTGTCTACCTCGCTCCCATTTACTCTAGGTCTAACTTGCCCCTGGTGGCGCGTGACCAGCCTTTCCAGAGTCCGAACTGCGTATACTCTGCTACCCCGAACCTCCTGTATCACCCCTGACACCCACGCTGGCTCTTTTTTTAGGACTGTATGTAAACTTTGTCACCTTCCTTGAACTTGGAGACAATACCTTCTGCTCTGTGTGGGTCGTCAGGGCTCAGGAGTGATAACAGGGTTCGGGGCTGCCTGCCGTGAAGAATTTCCGCTGGACTCCTGCCCGTTGTGCCTGGCAGGACCCTGTACGTCGCCAGGACCCTCAGGAGTGCTCGGGACTTGGACGTTCCCGCTGCACGCGCTTTCCCCATTGCTGTCTTAAAAGTTCTGACAAACCGCTCCGCCTCTCCGTTTGACTGTGGATGAAACGGAGGTGCACAAATATGTTGAATACCGTTGCTTCTACAAAAATCTCGCAAACTCCTGGGATGTGAACTGGGGACCATTATCTGAAACCAAGATGGCAGGTAACCCTTCCGTGACAAAAATTCTTTCTAACATTTGTATAGTCTGCGTCGACGTGGTGCTCCCTATTTCTACTACGTAAGGGTAGTTGACTTTGCGTCCACTACCACTAGCCACATGGACCCCCAAAAGGGGCCGGCAAAGTCTATGTGTACTCTCTCCCACGGCTCCGCTGGTTCTGGCCATGGTGTCAAATCTCTGGGGGGGCACTCTGATTTAGTTGGCAAGCTTCACATCTTTTTAGCATCTGCTCGATGTCGGAGTTCATGCCTCTCCACGCGCAATGCCGCCGCGCCAGTTGCTTAGTGCGCACTACTCCCCAGTGCCCCTGATGCAGAAGTTTGAGTACCGTTTGTCTTAGACTCCTAGGTATGACTACCTTCGTGAATTCATCTCCTGTTAATAACAATACCCCAGCTTTGCACGAAAGCCTGTCCTTTTTATTGAACCACCCAGCGTTGCTTCTTAGCATCCTCGGTGGCCAACCTTCCCTGACAAAACGACGTACCTGATTCAACTCCGGGTCTTTATCTGTTTCCTTCGCTATGGTTCGTGCTTCGAGCGGAAAGTCCACTAAACTTTCCAGATCTTCCATGTCCATCTGAAAACATTCTTCTGATGTATCAAATTCCAGGTCTGGGCCAGCGGGGAGTCTTGATAACGCATCCGCGTTTGCGTGTTGCGACGTGCTCCTAAAATGCACCTGGTAGTCATAATCGGATAAGAACAAGGCCCATCTCTGCAGCTTCTTGGCCGTACATTCCGGGATTTTCTTCCCCGGGTGAAACAATTGAACCAACGGTTTGTGATCGGTGATGATATGGAATTTGCTACCATAAAGGAAGTCGTTAAATTTTCTTACTGCAAAAATAATCGCCAAGGCTTCTTTCTCGATCTGTGAATAGTTCCTTTGATGCTTGTTGAGGGTCTTTGACACGAAAGCGATCGGTCTTTCGACCCCTTTCTCGTCCTTCTGAGATAGTACTGCCCCCAAACCGTAATCTGAAGCGTCTGCTGCCACCGTTGTAATTCTCCCTGGGATGAAGTGGTTCAGTTTAACTGTGCGCAGTAACTCTTTCTTCAGTCTGTCTAATGCTTTGCTGCACTCCTCTGACCAGGTAAATTTGACTCTTTTCTAAGCTGATTTAAAGGGGCTGCTATCGATGAGAAATTCTTTATGAACTTGTTATAATAATTCATCTTACCTAAGAGCGCTTGTAGTTGTCTCAAATCTGTCGGTGGGGGCATCTGTATGATTGCCTGCACGTGTTGCTGGGTTGGGGCTATCCTGGTGCGGTCTAAGACGTGTCCTAGAAAGACCACACGTTCTTTGGAAAACTCGCACTTGTCCTGGTTAACTTTAAATTCGTTCTCCTGCAAAACCGCGAACAGCTTCCTCAAGTTTTGCTTGTGTTCCTCCAAGCTGCGACCTGTCACGATGATGTCGTCGAGGTAGTTGCAGCAACCATCCAGGGACGCGGTGATTTGTTCAAGACAACGCTGGAAAATTGCTGCTGCTGAGTTTACACCAAATGGCAACCTATTATAACTGAACAAGCCAAGCGGTGTGTTAATCACCAACACCTCTCTTGCCGCGGGGTCCAGAGATATCTGGAGATAGGCATCTCTGAGGTCAATTTTGGAAAAACGCTGCCCACCTGATAGTTTAAAGAAAAGGTCCTCCGGTTTAGGTATTGGGTATTGCTCTACGTCTACCTGCTGATTCACTGTGCTCTTAAAGTCTCCGCACAGTCTGATCTTTCCATTGGACTTCTTAACCAAAACCAAAAGGTGTGGCCCACTGACTCACAGCCACTGGTGTTATCACCCCTTCTTCCTGTAATCTTGTCAGCTCCTCTTTTACCTTGTCTCTTAACGCCCACGGCACTGGTCTTGCTTTATAAAAACGCGGTTTATGGCCCTCCTTTAACTGAATTCTTGCCTGAAAGTTTTTACATTTTCCGAGTCCGGGCGAAAACACTTCCGCGAACTCGAGCCCCAAATCCTTAATGATCTGAACTTCCTCCTGGTCCGATATTTGGTTTATCTCATCCACAACTCCAAATCCCAATCTATCGAACGAGTCCAGCCCCAGGATATTTGTCACATCGTATCGGTCGACTACTAACACCTCTATCACTGCCTGTTTACTCTTGTAAGATGCCCGCACACTCACGCTGCCCAGCATCTTAATGGGTGTTTTACCAAAACTAGTCAGCCTCTTTTGCACCTTTGAATAACTGGGAGCTCCTAATCGGTGGTAAGTGTCCAAATTAATTAATGTAACCGCCGCTCCCGTATCTAGTAAGAACTCTACTGGCTGATTACCTAACTTGACCTGCACTGTTAATCTCTTCTGCCCTTCTCCACTGATCACTTCGCTTATCATGGCGATTTCCATTTCTTCTTCCTGTCTTATGCTCTGCGCCGACTGCCGTTTCTTTTCACAAACTTCCTGGATGTGACCCACTTTTTTTTTACACCAAAAACACTGTGCTTCCCTGAACCTGCACGAGACCCTATCGTGATATTTTCCACAGCCCCTGCAAGACTTCTCTCGAAACTGTTCACTCTTGCTCTTTCCCTTGCGTCATTGCCCCGCTTTGCCGATCTTGCCCCGATCTGGGTATTCTGTCTTATCTTTCCCAACTCTGTTTCTTCTCTCTCGTGCAGTTCTCGTGCTGAAGTTACTCCCTAAGCTATTAACACTATCTGAGCTACTATCTTCTGCCGAATCCTTAGTGTTAACACTACACACACGCGTCCCGGCCGTGATCTGGCGGGCCGTCTCGCACGTGGTCTCGTACGCCTTGCACAAATTTCTCACTTCTTCTAACGAAGGATTTCCGCTCTGCAACGCCAAAAACCTGACCTTATCTTCTGGCGTGTGTAAGACTACCATGTCCCTAATTAATGTTTCTGCATACGACGTCTCTTTTTCCGATGGCGGGCATTTGAACTGACAATGCCGCGCCAGGCCTGCTAGCTCCGTTATCCACTCACTATGTGTTTGCCCCTCACTTTTCCTACACTGAAAGAACTTATATCTAGCCGCGACTACATGTGGCACTTTGTTAAAATATGCGTCCAATTTTTCTTTTATCTCTTCCCAGTTCCACTCTGCTGAGTCTTTTTCCTGGAACAACTTTCCTAATAGGCCGGTTACTTTACTTCCCACACAGCTCAGAAAAAACGCTTTCTTGGTTCTTGCGTCTCCTACCTGATGACACAGTAGATGCTGCTCGAACCTTTCCAAGTATTCCGACCAATCCTCCGAGTCCGGCTGGAAACAGTGGAATTGACGCGGGGGGCGTCTATTGATTGCCTCTAATAGAATCGCCAACTGCTGTGCATGCGCCTCCGCTTGTTGCCGTTGCTGCTGCGCATGCGCCTCCGCCTGTTGCCGCTGAGCCTCTGCTTGTTGCCGTTGCTGCTGCGCAAACGCCTCCTGTTGAAGTTGCATCTGCTGCTGCATGAGTGCCAACATCTGCACTATTTGGTCGCCGGCCTCCATCTTATTTTTTCTCGTCGCCAGTTTTGTTGTGACCAAAACAACAAAGAACAACAAAAATTCCTTAAAATTCTGTTTATTCAGCAATCCAAAAGAAAATCCACAAACAACAGCCAAGTCAACCAAAATTCCAGAAGATATTCCGTGTGCGTCGCGTCGTTCACAAGTTCACCGTTGGGGCAGTCCAAATCCGTATGCACTCGACGTAACACTGTATACTTCGCTATCGACTCACTGGCGCTCGCTTCTCAACTGCCTGCTGCCTGCCCGAGCAGCGCTTTTATACCCTGCTCGGGGTGAAGGTTCGCCGGCCAACCCCACGATAAGGGTGAACCCTTTGGCTCCGAGGCCTGCCCGAGCGTGACGGAGTTGTAGGGTTGCTGAACGGCGCTCTCTCTTGAGCGGTGCCGGTACTATCTTCTGGCGGCAACTTCAATGGCGCATGTTCGACCATATCAAAAACAACGGAACTGTTTAACGTTAAACGACCGAAAACATCCATGGTAATGACATTATACACAAAACATGGTAAAATATCATTCGCGAAGAGGAAAAGTGGTCGAAAGCTGAAGTTAACTGGCAGAGACCGACGAACATTAAAAAAGAATACGGCCAGACAACGTAAAAGTACCGCGCCAAAGTATCTGCAGAACTCAACACTGGAGCGATATTGTTTCCACAAAACAGTACGAAGGGAGCTTCACAAAGCTAAGATTCATAGATGGGCTGCAATAGCGAAACCCTTCATAAGAATCCCAAGACCAGCGTCGGAGGTGGGCTTCCAAGGAAGCCTGGGTGGAAAAAGAGGCTGGCATCCAACTGCTTTGACTATTCTCGAGGAGGGATTACCAAGGATCGCACGTAATCTATGTACAGAAGAACTCCGCTAATATGAACCCCGCAAATCCGAAATTTTGGATAATCCGAACAAAATTCGGTATGGAGGAAAAATAAACAAAATAAATAAAATGTTCACTTGTAGTGTAAAGAAAGGATTTTGTAGTTACTGTAGAACTGGACAACTAATTACACTGGTTGATAGTGATTTTGTTAATGGCTAACTGTAGCTGTTTCTTACGTACTGTGCTACGCTAAAGCCGAATACAATCACAAAATTTTCCCACCGGGCTCAATTTTCGTGACATCGCACATATACTAAAACTATATATATTTTGCAAATAGCCACGTGTGGTCTATGCGGGAACGCAACTTGCTTGCAGATTTATTACAAGACGGTAGTCGCCAACAATACATGATATTGTAGATTGCCCTCAAGATTTGAAATAGCTGCCATTTCGGTCAAATCAGTTGAGCAACTTGAGGCATTGCGAAAGGAATTGCAGAGACCCACGTAAACGACACGCCCTCTCGGCGACTTGTTCAGGTGGGCCGCTTCATGTTAGTTGCACCCTGCGTGTAGAGCGGGAAATGTGTTGATATTTCTATATAGTACACAAATCGTCTATTCGTTGCATTCTAGTGTTTATTTTTGTACGAAAATATTCCTTGCAATGTTGCGGCAGTGTGCAAACCATCCAAACAATTGTTATTACGTGTGGTAAGATAACTTGAAGAGCCAACGTCGGAATATTACTCCCTTACTAAGGAAAGAATGTGAATTATATGTGGGGTGTCAAATCGGTGATCAGGGCAAATCATGGGTCATCATATTTGCTATGCGTCTTATGCAACATTATTTAGTCGTTAGCTTTACGGAAACTCGCGACATATGTCATTTGAAATTCCCATGGTATGGAGAAACCGAAGGACCACTCCAAGGGCTGTTATTTCAGCATTACCAAAGTTGCTGGAATCGCAAGCAACAGCAAGAAGACCATTGATTTTCGCCACCTTCTTCAGGTATCAGACCTATTCCTCACAGCGGCGACCTTTCAATCCCAGAGCCACCCAACAATTCGAGTTTATATCCCGAAAACTATGGCGATGATGATTCAAAAGTAAGTACCGAAAAGGATGACAACGAAGACCCACATTTCGATGCAATATCTAACGAATGTCATAGAATCAACCGATGAGAACAAAAATAAATAGGTAGTGATCTAAACCTGCCGAAGGTCTTGACGGAACTTCTTTCCTGAAAATCTCGGTGCAGTGAGCGACAAACACGGTAAGCGATTCCACCAAGACATTCCAATAATGGAAAAATGTAAGAGAAAATGGAATCAAAATATGATTGCAGACTATTTCTGAACACTAAAAAGAGATATATTCAAACGAAATGCAATAAACAATCGTTCAAAATTACATTTTGATTGAGATTATTATATGAAGTAAAGTAAGAAACCCAATAACTTAACAACAGTATGTACTTTTTATTTGACTATTAAAAAACTTTGCCCTTTACAAATAAGTGCTTTACAAATTTAAAATCAGAGGACTGTTTTCCATAAGAAACAGCAATTATATCCCATTTAACAGACAAAAAATTAAATTTTGTCAATCAGTGTTATTGAAACAAGTTGTCGAAATGAAACGTTTATTTATTTTTATTTAATAGGTAATTATTACAAACAAATTAGCTTACTTGATCCTATGTGGCTAGGCCGAAGACCTTTAAGCCATTACAATACCTACATCCTTTCGCGTTCTAATCTTTCCAATTCTGGTATTCACCCTAAATGGTCTCTCCATCGCATCAAAGCCGCTGAAAGGAGACCATAAGGTACGGCTCAGGAAAAACCCCCTGAAGGTGGAAAAACCTGCCGTCAGCAGCCGAGTACATACTAATCTATCCGACGTTTATTTTAACTATTTATTTTCTGGCGCGGGCGTCCCGCCGTCTCCTTCCAGTGCTTGGCCTCCTCAGCACCTGAAATCAAACAGCGCCACAGAAGATCGTCCGCACCAGCGCTTCTGCCCTTATATTTTCGATCCCCCCTTACCTTCACCCCCTAATGTGCTTATTACTATGCCAGTTTTATTTTATTTATTATATTGACCTGTTACTTACCATCTGACTACGACTTATGACTTATTTCTTAACTGTTTACTAACTTAACATAAAATTACTGATTAACTTACTTATTGTTAGCTTATTGACTTATTTATTTCTCTCCAGTCTAGGCTCCGCTCAAGCTAACCGGTGCTGTTTTCCCACTCCCTAATTGCAGTTTCCCTAATGGTCCGAACCTTTCCTAAAAATGTTGCTAATTCTTTCATAAATTTAGACCTTTTATCACCTAAAATGTTTTGGGCGAGCGTTACGTTCCTGTTTAGGAAGTAGTAATTTCCCATTCCCATCCATTTTCTTCCCCATGTTTCGGTTGCACAGCAAATTGAGAGGATGTGCATCCAGTCTTCCCTATCACCGCAAAGCACACATATGCCATTACCACTTGCGTCCTTTAGTCTACGCTGCATCCACCCCCAACCCTGAACCAAGCGTATCCCCCTCTTGCGTCCTTTCCGAGAGTAGTTACGTAACTTTCGCAACCCCATAATGGACTCGCATGGATTTGAGCTAGTAGCGAACGTTTTTCAGCCGTTGCTGCCCAGATCTCTTGCCTTTTAATATCCGCAACTCTATCGGAAATCAGCCGTTCTATCTCACGGGTTCCCCTATTTCCCACCATTTCCGGAGAGACGTCTCCCAACTCTGCGCGGTCAAGTAGCCGTTTAATTTTGTACGCCCAGTAGCGTTGGTCGCTTCCCTGCAATTGCACTCTAAAGCACCTATGTATAAGTGTGTCAGCCTGTTCATCTGCTAATTTTATCCAAAGTTTAATGGGTTTCATTTTAAAATCTCTCCAAATTCCTATACTACCGACCTCTCTTAAGACTCCGGCATTTGCTGCGCATCTAGAAACTCCTAGAATGAATTTGAAATAATCTGTTTCGATGCTTTCTAGTCGATCTCTCCTACGAATCCTATGAAACGTTTATTGCACTTGTAACTATCGTGTATATCACATTTTTATGTAGCAGTAATTTTCACAAAGAGGAACTAGCAAAATTGTAAATCTTGATTTGCCGTAAAGAACTGAATCTGCTTGATGATGCAATCGTTACGCTACGTTGCCATTTACTCACATCGCACGCTACGTTTGCATTGTATCTGGTAATCCTATTGATATACAAGGTCTGTCCCAAAAGTAAGTTGAATAAGTCCAAGAAAAAATATTTATTGCAGATAAATATACAAGTAACTAAAATTCTTCAAAGTAGCTTCCTTCCGCGTCGGAACACCTGCGCCAGCGTTTTTCCCAGTCGCTGAACGCACCCTGGAAGGCGTCGACGGAGACCTCCTTCAAGGACCTCGTCGTTGCTTCTTTGACAGCTTCCAAAGTCCCGAAATGGTGGCCCCTGAGTTCCTTCTTGATCCTCGGGAACAAAAAGAAGTCCAGTGGTGCCAAGTCGGAGCTGTACGGCGGCTGGGGCAATGTTGCCACACCGCGTTTCGCTAAGTGCTCTCTAATAGTGAAGGAGGTGTGCGACGGCGCGTTGTCATGGTGAAGACGCCAAGTGCAGGCGATCTCTTTCCTGACGCGTTTCACTCTGCTTTGGAGCCTTTTCAGGACTTTTATGGATATAACACTCATCTGCCAGCATTCTAACACTCAGGCGTCGATTAGAGTTCAGCATGTCCCTCACTTTCTTCACATTTTGATCGGAATGTGACGGTGACGGGCGTCCAGAGCGGTCTTCATCCTCGGCGTCCTCTCTGCCCTCTCGAAACATCTTGTGCCAGCGGTAAACCATATTGTTGGACATGGTGCTATCGCCATAAACTTCCCTTAGCATGGCAACGGTCGCAGCGCCCGTTTCCTTGAGCGCAACACAAATTTTTATTGCGTAACGTTGGTTCTTGAAACGTGGCATCTTAAAATTCCGACGCGTCACTAACACAAGGGTTCAAACTAGCAGCGATGCGCACTGTGGAAGAGCCTTTAGACAACTGATGTGTTTGTCCTTGGCTTCCCTAAACCCCACACAACTATTCACGTCACTTGGCGCGCCTTGCTAGTGGCTTGCTTCGGCTGTGCAAGATCATTCAACTTACTTTTGGGACAGACCTTGTATGTGTACATTTGTGCAAGTAATGTACATGTACATAAATATCTTTTTGGATAATCCGAACATTTCCGATTCCGAACACCCCCAATTAGTTCGGAATATCGGAGGTCTACTGTATTACTATAACTCATAAGGGAAGCAAATGCAAAGCTGCGAAAGAAGTGGTGACACGAACATAAAACTAGGGCACTTGACGACTGAAAGAATGTAAAATACTCCGATGAATCATCGTTTACATCGTTTCCTACAAACGGCTGGGTTTATACAAGAAGGACCCTAAAACAAGCCTGCGATTCGACCTGCCTGCTTCCTATAGTCATGCGTACGGGAGGTTCCATTATGATTTGGGCGGATATGTCGGTGTATTCAGCTGCTCCTATCCTGCTGCCTTCCTCGCTGTCTCAATTCTGTCCTGGGGTAGTTGATTTTGAATGCCCGCCATCGTTTTCGCGGCTCATCATTCTGAGTTTTTTATTTTGTTGTTTGTTTTGTTTTGTAGATAATTAATCTTCCCCCATACGAGGGCAGGGATTAGGTTGTGGGGTAGGTATTCGGTGTACATGGGTTATTTTATTTGGAGTAGACGGATGTTTATGAAGGGAAAAATGGTGGAGCTAGGAAGACGGGTTTTAATGTTCAGGTGTGTGATTTTGGTCCAGAGAAGCATGAGAGGGATTGTTTTTGCATTTTGGTTTGTTGTGGTTATTTTCAGGTTAGTTTTATGAGAGGGTAGATTTAGGGTTTGGATGGAAAGGTTTATTTCAGGTTAAGTTGTGCTTTTGGATGGTTTTTGTTGATTGTCGGATTGGTTGAGAGTACATGTGTAAGTCACTCAAAAGTCGTAATTTACAAGTCAGTCAAAAAGGAAAAACGTCTCGTTAGGTCGTTGTCTTTGCTCGTTTCCCTAGGTAGGTAGAGGGGGAATCTGAAGGATTTCTAATGGATGTTTTTTAATTCGATTTCTGGGTGCGTTTTGGAGGATGTGGAGGTGGGGTGTTAGCAATTGGTTGTAGGTTTGATCAGATAGAAATTTTTGAATTTCGGTTTTGCAGCGCCACTGGTACCGTACCAATAATTACCACATAATCCGAGTTTTCATTCACAAGTGCCCAATACACTTAATACGGTCAGAAGTGCTTAAGATGCTTGCATAGATTTCATGCGGATCTAGGTTTCGCAAATTCAGAGGGAATGAATCATGAAAGCTTTGGCTCGCACAGGCAAGTCCTACACGAATGCATTAAATATTGATCCACCTCCACAGCACCTAGTGAACCGCTCTTCAAGAAAAAACACCACCTTTACTATTTGTGTGTCACAAGACTCTAATGCGCATTGCGTATTACATAAAATAACTCAATATACATCAAAACATTCTTAATTTATCTTTTTTCTATTATTTTCGAAATTGCATAGTCAAATCACTCTTTGTGACATATCTTTATACTTTATTGGCAACACGGCTGCTCATTTATCATTTGCTCAAGTGGTAATAATCAACCAATACAGTTTCTTTGAACTTACACAGATACACAGGATTTATACTCGTATATTGGAGTTCCATGCAAAGGTGTTCTAAGACGGTTGTAAAAGGTACTCCGAGTCGGTGAGTACTGCAGATGAAAAGAGTGGTGACTTGATATAAGATTTAGACCGCCAAAAACATTTAGGGAAAGGAAGGAACGACGAAGGCGACGGTGTCGTTGACAAGTGTTTGTTTTTTACTCCAACCTTTGTATACCAAGGGTTAAAATTGAACAAGATAATGAAGAATCAATATATGAAACTAGGCCTTAACTTTAGGCTACTTGCTTGTCACATTTGAAAAACGTCATTCTCTGGCTACGCTATTTCATAGTCTTTAGACGTCTCCTGCATATACAAGTTTTGCTTCTAATGTTTATTTATTTTTTCATCGGCAAAACCGTAACTTTGTGAAATAGGAGGAATAATGATAATTTGCACGCGTTTTCTTGAGTCCCGAAATCCCGACCTCACTCGATTACTGTATATAGTTGAATTATGAATCAAAGTTCCAACAAGCAGGATTGACAACACTTTATCACGTAACATTTTCGTTTACAAGTATTAGGAACCCATTTGAATCGACAAACGCACTACAGATCTGATTTTATAGTATTGCTGACAAATGAATACTCCCTCATGCACCTAGCAACTAGAGGTGCTGAAACTTTCTCCCATTATTTGTTACAGCAATACAACATTACCACTGCATTACGTGACCAACCTAACAACTGCTACTACATGAACCTGCAAAGGTATTTTCAAACAGCAAAAATATTTTTTCTGCCCCAAGATTTGCACTCGCCATTCGCTTTATCACTACACCACGCAGCCACTCGGGCGTTCTCAGTTTTGCCGACCCTTAAAAAACGAATGATCTCTCCCATTATTTCTAACTTATAAAATTTTCAATAATTCAGAAAGTTAAACGAAAATTAGACACGCCCCATCATCATCTCAATCACTTTTTTCTATCCCTTAATAATTTAAACAAAAATTTTGAGCCGTTTTTGAGGGAATACTTTTTTTTTACAAATTGCGTTAACTTCAAGCACAAACTACTAAAAAATACTAATTTTGTTTCAAAACATTGTAAATTATGATTTTTAAATATCTAATTTTTTAGAACTAATTTCATTAAAGACATAATATGTATCTCCAATATTATTATTATTTTGCAATGTTATTTGTTTAAATACCAAGAGTCCAACGAAAATGGGATCAGCACAAATTTTTTTATCGTCCTTTACAATAAACGAGGATAAAATTTAATGAAAATAAATGGAACTTTTGCAATTTTAGAAAAATTAGGGATTTTAAAGAAAATGTGACCCTTTTCTCTTGATTAAGACATTTTACGATATTTGAGGCCAAAGTTTAATCGAAAAATGTGGAGCTACTTTTAAGAATGTTTTCAAAAATATTGAGGCTTTATGTAAAGTTCTCTCAAAAATAACAATATCCGTTTGAAACTTGCAAGACTTCCAGTGCGTATAGATCAGTCGGAGAATATCAGTTTTGGAGAAAATCGTCTTAACGGTTTAGGCGCCAGCTTTGATCTCAGTCTGGCAGAGAGAAACGTTTTTCAGTCAATTGATCTTTCGGTCAAGGACCTACAAAACATGGATTCTGACTAGAAAACTTGTTAGAGGAAGTAATTTTCTACATTTAGGAAGATTTATCGACTTTTTCGTTTCGAGGGCGGTTTCAAAAGTTTTATCTGTTGAAAAAAGTGCCACTTCCCACCTCACATTTACAATACTTAGGTAATACTACTATAGTAAGTCGAGAAAGTAAATGGAGAGTTCAATTAAACGTCCGCACATTGAAGCGACATTTAGTGCAGAAGCAAAGCAAGAAGTCATGTGATCTTTCTCGCTCCGCACGTTTTATGCTTCTAAAAAACGTGAATTGTTAGTTTATAAATCTAAGACAATATTTATAAATCAGAAGATTGGCCGAAAATTATTTGAAAATATGGTCACAAAGCATTGCATTGGTCGATGATATTTTTTGTGGAAAAATACCTTAATTCTTCTTCACATTTGTTCCACTTTTCCTAAATAAACACACTACTGATATTCATCGGTAATTCGTAGCGATGAATTTTTAGTAGCTAATGTGTGTACTAATTAATTGTAATTGTTAATTAATAATTAATACCTAAAACGCATGTGTAAATTGCATTTATACGTGCCCTCCGCATGGTTCCGCGAGTAGATTTTCAGTGAGTAGAGAATATGAATGGATGAGGAAGGAAGAATCGCGCGTGGTCCCTAGGCCAAGTTTAGGATTCTGATCCGGCATCCTTCTGGAATAAATTGGAGAGGAAATCATATACAGGCTGTCTCTAGGATTTTCTCTCAGGCCACATTGACTAGGAAGTCGGTAGCAGAGCCCGTAAGGAACTAGCTAGGACTAGGGAAGAATTTACTTGCAAGCTAAATAGAGTTTCCTAGAGTCCCCATCCAGGTGGACCACATACCGAGCTGAAAAAAGTCATAAAATAATAGAAAAACGTTTTTAAAAAATGTTTGTTTCTGTGAAATAATTGTTAATCAAATATTTTACTCAAATAAAAATATTGTATTGTTATTTTTACTTTCCCGTATACACAGAGTACTATACGTAGTTTAGGGAAAGTTGTGTAATGCTGCGCGGAAAAACGGCGGATTTTCAGCAGAAAAAAGTCATTGCCGGGCCCTGATAACGAAAAAGTGGATAAATCTAGTTGCTAAATTAAGAAACAACTAATGGTGCTCAAACAGCACACACTCTCTCGCCTTTAGTAATATTTATGTAATACTTTTTATACTAGTTATGTAATTCATTTCTTAAAATAAATTATAAAAATTAATGAATATTTGTTTGTTTTTTTTCATTTGAATCTTTGAAATTTTAGATTTTCCTTTTCCTTTACATGAAGCCCCTGGGACATTTAAAAAAAAATTTAAAAAATAAAAAAATCCTCCAACGATAGTATGAAGGACATTTATACGAATGGTGCAGGTCTCATTTTTGTTGAAAACCCTGATTTTTAGAAAGTTTTTAAAGATCAAAACTTTTCTTAATTTCTAATTTCTAGCCATCGAAATTTATATTTGTGTTATATCCATCAAATTTCAGCTTTGCCGAAAATCTGGTAAATATCTTAGGTCAGAGTTTCTAGGAGTGAGCGTCTTTCCGTTTCTCACAGTTCACCGAGGGAAGTGTACGAACTCTTGTTAAGGACCTTGTCCCTCGAATTGAATGAAGCGCGCAGCGCGCATGGTGTTGCTGACTTCCGCGTTTCCGTCCCGATCCTTTAGAAATTTCGCCAACGACTGCCTTTTGGATGACAATGGCTTGTCATTTTGCAAAGGTTTTACGTTTACAACTTTTCAACATAAAGAATTAATTCCAGGAAGTGCATTGTACTAAAAATACTGTAAATACATAACAATTTTGTATAATGTATTTTTATTACAATATATTGTCAATTACAGTAAATTAGTAATTGATAGTTATGTAAATTTCTGAACAATAAATATTGTAGTGTATTGTAACCATGTGTATAAACGTTTTCAAATATAAAATGATATCAAAGATATGTCTATCACCAAGAAATGGGATTTCCTTACAAACGACTGATTTTTCAAACAGACAATAAACCACTAGTTGGCGAATATATAAAATCTGTAAAGGAAAACAGTCATTCAAGTGGTGTGGATGAACATGTGAGTTATTTAAAATACGTAGTATTTTATATATACGTATTTAAATTCTGACCAACCCTACTCATTACACATCGCACAACATTTAGTGCAAAAACTAATTATTTTCAAGCAAATATCAACATAAATTTGACAGTTTTTCATGCAGGTAAATCATGCCCCAACAGTAAGACGCAAATCACAAAAATGAGCTTCCGACTCATTGTTGTTGAGTCACTGTAACATGCCAATCTGATATTCTCTGAAAGCTAACAGTATTTCAAATAGGTTTTAAATAATTTCTGAAAGATTAATGTGTAAATGAATAACAAAAGTATGTTATGTAAGAAACGCATAAAGATATATGAAATATTCAAATTCTAACATACGAAGCATCCAAATGTTGTGGATTATGACAAAGAAGCCCAGAAGATTGGGACCAACCATTATTTTAGACTCCAAATTACCTTCAAAATACTCACATTTTCAACAAATTGAACATTACCTTATTTGAAAAGCTATTTTTGAAGAACACAAAATTGTACATAACTCTTTAAAAAAGCTAATTTTGTACAACAGACTTTGTCTGAAGCAAAATCTTTATTTTCCGTTTTGTGATTTTGATTTTTTTTTTTTTATTTTGCCATTTTCAGAAAACTCCAGCAATACCCGAAAATGAGACAAGCGCTATGTTTCTTACCGTTGCTTATTACATACGTGGAGACAATTTAAAGAAAAAATTTGGTGCGGATCTTGAGATATTTGTTTTTTGTAAATTTCAATCGCAAAATAAGTCAAAACTACTCTTTTTTTTTCAAAAAATTGTGCATGACCTTTTTTGAAGAGCTAATTTTGCACAAGATTCTTTGTCTGAGACAAAAATCTCAATCTCTAAATTTGAAGTTTTAATTTTTTTATTTTCGAAAAGTCGAGGATATTAAGAAAAACGAGACCTGCACAATTCCATACATTCAATTCACTTCACTAACGGAACTAATGATCACAGCAAATGGTACGCTCCGAAACAGCAATCATTCAATTAATACCAGTAGATTTTGATTATTTATGGTAAAAATGACGTTTCGAAGAAATTGCTCAGCATCAGGCTTTTTAAAATAATTTATTTGAAAAACAAAACAGCTTTATGCTGAAGAGTAATTCCGTGCGCCACCCCCCGAGAGGCCTGAGTTGGGCTGCGGTGCGGCGCCCGCGGGCATCGCGCTGCTTTCGACCAGGCGCCGCGTCGGCGGACCCCTGCGGCGCCCCCCGCTCCCCGCCCCCGCGCCCCGCCCCCGCGCCCCGCCAGCGTTCGTTCCTTCGCCCGCCTTCTCCCCGACCCGACTGCGCCGAAAATACCGCTGGTGAGTCGGATGTGGCGACGGAGCAGCCGACAGACGCTTCGAAAGCCTGCCGGTTTGGCAAGGACAAGAGGAGACACGAGCGATCAAAATTTTCAACAATGTTAAAATTGTTGTCGCAGAGAATTTATAACAAGCGTGCCCCTAATACCTCCATAAACTAATTAAAACATTGCATTTCGCTTAATAATGGATACGGATTTACAATCTAATTTTCAGCCATGAGAATTCTTTCTTTGACCGACAGGTTTGTTAATCTGTAAGTTCATCGATCAATATCAAGTTTTGGAGACTCATTTAACATTTTCGTAAGACATATTGTGTTTCGAGACTAATATGGTATTTTCAATATTATATTTAATATATCATCTACACAATTAACTTTTTCCTTTGAATCGTGATAATTTCAGTTTACATAACTTTAATACAGTCCCGTTTTTATTTATTGTTATCAATCCCGTTTACATTTATATGATAATGTTTGCCGTTTAGATAAATGGCAAATCATTGACAAAAATCATTTTTATACATGCATTTTGCAGCTGAAATTTGATGGATATAATACAAATATAAATTTCGATGGCTAGAAATTAGAAATTTAGAAAAGTTTTGAACTTTTGCAACTTTCGAACTTCTTTGCAACTTTGAAGGGTTTTCAACAAAAATGAGACCTGCACCATTCGTATAAATGTCATTCATACTATTGTTGGAGGATTTTTAATTTTTTTTAAATGTCCCAGGGGCTTCATGTAAAGGAAAAGGAAAATCCAAAATTTCAAATGATTCAAATGATAAAAATTCAAATATTCATTAATTTTTATAATTTATTTTAAAAAATGAATTACATAACTAGTATAAAAAGTATTACATAAATATTACTAATGTAACATATGTATGTTGGTGATATCAGAGTAAAGAAATAATATTCAGAGTAACAGAAATTTCTTGTCAAAATATGACTGAAATAAGTAACTATGCGGAAATCCCAACGTTGAAACATTTGAAACGCTCGCCATTCAGTCGCAAGGAAGGCTTAGTCGGTCCGAGGCCCGTTTCAATTTTAATGCAGCAGGGTTTTATACCGCGTGTGAACTATGAAAACAAACTCTATGAGATTTAACGTTTTTGAACATTTTACTGCATCCACTCCCGTATTAGTACCAGGGGATAAACGATACACGTGTCTTGCTGAAATGGAAATTACTGCCTAATAAAACCAGACTTCTACATCACAAAAAGTAAGCTCATTGTGGGGATAGAATGCTGAAGAAGTTTTAGAATAATCGAAATTAGAAGAAACCATGTAATTTCCGATATCTGTTTAACTTGGGATTAATTTCTTGGTAGAACTGGTGCGTTGTGATTATTAGTCATCGAAAAATATAGTGCATACTGTAACGTTTCTACGTGGTGAATTAAAACACACTCAGGTAGGTAATATTTAACAATTACGTTTATTTGTAAACAATGCTACACTAAAAATATTTGATCTATTTACATATTGGTTACACAGTCCTTGTATTGTTCACTTAATTATTTTCCTTACACACAACTCTGTTCTCTTGATTATTTATTTACACAGTTCACTTCTTCTGATTATATATTTACACTGTTCACTGCAATATGATTATTTATTTACACTATTCACTTCTTCCACACAATCGCACAGTCCAATACACTGTCCACGGTACACTGCGCTGACCACAAATCACTGCGCTGACTACAATTCACTGCGCAGACCAGGGTCCACTGCACTTCTGTTTACCGCAATGCACACTAAACAGCTCAGCTTCCACTGCAGACTTCAAACTGCTGACTGCTGTTCCTCTACTGCATCACTGTTTACCACGATGCACACTTCACAGCTCAGCTTCCACTGCAGACTTAAGACCGCTGACTGCTGTTCACCCACTGCACCACTGTTCACCGCAATGCTCAGCTTCCACTTCAGACAGACTACTACATACTCCTACATACACTGACAGACTGACTGCTTACTACTTCTACTTCCTTCTTGACTACTAGCGGCCGCCGGCAGCGGCGAATTTATACCTGGTCGGCGCCCGTCTCGACACAACCGGCACTTGGACCACATTTCTACGCGACTCGCGAATAACCCGGAACCGTCCAGTTCGGGGGGCGCCGGCAGATGACCCAATCCGCGCAGCGAATCCCGGAAGGTGATGCAATATTCGTTACAATACTATTTGCGTGTAATTCAATGTGAAAGATTAGCTTTTATGTGACTAAATTGTTATTAGCCCCGCAAAATTAAATTTAACTTTTAGTAATGGTTTAATATAATTATTTCTTTATTTACAATATTTTTTCAGATGAAGGCTTCTTAATTCATACTTTTCCATATAAACTCCGTTTTGTACGTTTGGGGATCTTTAATCTATGTAATGAGAATGAGAGGGGTTACTGTAATTTAGAATGAGAATACTGAATTTATTTTTGAATCTCAGGAAAAGTGTTAATTTTCTTATCGAAGAATATTTCATCGTCTTCTTCCGGAAATTGTTGTATCCAAAACACACTTTTCTGAACAAAAGTACGAACTTAGTGCACAAAATGTTACAAAAAGTATGCTGTGCGAAAAAGCACATTTTATTGTGCACCTTTTTATTATGGTTTACACATATTGAACTGTTGCCTTGAGATGCAATGGAAGCAATGTGGATTATTACTAATTGAGGAGAGAAGGGAAGAATAGTCCGCTATTGACTTTTAATAGCAACTCACTTAACATTCGCAAAATTACGAATGTAATATCTAACTATATATAATGAGGTTTTTCAAATTCATTATTTAATAAACATTTGTTACTAAAATGGATGAAATAATGGAAGGCATCTATGTCAACTTAAAATTATTAAGAGAGTCGAAGGCTTTCCCTCATCATCAGTATAAAGATGAACTACAAAGGAAATAAAAATATTTTAAAAAAACAGATAATACAAATAATTAATTTAAAATAAGTTCACCTTTTAACAATAAAAAATTAAATTTCAAGACGTTTAACATGAATTGATCCGTTTAGTTCTTTTTATTTAATTTCATTATTTGTATTATCTTTTTTAAAATATTTTTAATAATTTTTATTTCTTTTGTACATCTTTAGATTGATGATGAAAGTGAAGCCGTCGAAAGCCAGCTCTCTTTAAGTTGACAAAGATGGCTTCCATTATTTCATCATGAAAAAGTCAACAAAACACCACAAATTTTGCACAATATTACCAAAAGTCAGGAATATGCGTAATATGATTTGACTTCCAATACGAATAACAAATTAGCCGCTAATACTGATGTAATTTAAAGAATATTTTTATGAATGTGCCACCTGTCGAAATTTTCCGTTATGACTCTTGTATGAAAGAAATGGGCGATCTTGTGTTAATGCAACAAACTCACTTTATTTATTTTTATCTGTTGGAGTGCATGGTTTTACTTTTGTTCATATTTGGTATGACATACTTATAACTTCAGATAATATTGTCCATTTACCGTGGTGAGAGATGTTTACAGCAGTCAGTTAAGCATTGACATTCATAGCAAATATTCGATCTACCACTCGAAAATAATCGTAAATGTCGCATTTACGGGCACGTCAAAGTTAAAGATGTTGCAGTTCTTCACACTTCGCCGTTATGCGTAGCGAAGTCGTTTTTACGAGCTTTTGTAAGAAGTCCTTTTTTTCACCTTTCGCTCGATGCCGCTTTTTTCGTGACTACTAACCTACTTTGCGGTCTTCAGAGCAGCGAGTTCTTAGTTGCTTAGAAGTTTCTTAATAAAATTTAATGTTGAAAGTTCTTCTTTCTTGGGCTTTTTCCAGCCGACAATCGGTTGCCCTTTACGTTCAGATGGGACGCATATATGACCATACACTATGATCTGGGGTTAAAACGTGAGGCTCTCCGCGACAACACACATGAAAGACAAGGGACACACAAACATTTCCACGACGGGACTGGAACCCGCGACCTTCTGGGTCGGAGCTCTGAGTCGGTACACGCTCTTAACCACGTCGGCCATCCAGATTGGCCAATGTTGTAGTTACGGTGAGTAATAGCGAAGTTGCGAGTGTTCAATTCAAAGTTCATTGATCGCGAAGTCCTATGTTCCGAGTTCGGGGGACGAATTTTCTACAGCAGCTGCGACGGACGCCGTCGCTGTCAGGAGGAAAATTCCAGAGATTGGCTTCTCTGATCGGTCTCCTAGTGGTTTCCAACGATGAATTCCAGGTACGTGCCGCAGCCAAACCTAACACAACACTTCACGGACGGCGTGCGGTTTTCCCTTTCTCATCCTGCCCCCGTCTCTATCCTTAGGGCCTAAATTATCTTCCTTTTCCAAATGTTGACCCATCCCTTCATTAAAGTGCACCAGTAGTGACGACATTTAAGAACATTTTCATAGCTTTCTCAAACTTCTTGAGCTACAGTACTTAACTCGTTGTCAGACTCAATTAGTAATCCTCTTTCTGAACAGATTCTTTCCCTAATAATATTCAATTTTTAATTTGTTGTATTTTTATTAATTTATTTGAATATCCTGATTTTGTTCTAGTTTTTGCCACTTGAAAATTGCAAAATTTTTGTAGCGGTCAGGATAGCCAATCAGTAATGACCAATCGATTTTCAATCCACATAATGGCATTGAGACAAAAATGCCCAAAAGAGCACAGATTCATATTACCTTATTCCACTGCAAATAGTAATATGATGTTTTCAACATATTCTTAAAATATATAAAATAAAGAAATATACATAAATTATCTTCGTTCTAATCGTCACTACCGGACAGCATATCCACGTTCTGCATCCTACTAGTATTTTTAAAATTTGTGCTTGAAGTGACCACTATTGGTGTCATTACACTACTGTGAGTACGCGAATGACAGTTAAGTGCTCAACTTCAGATGAGCACCAGAAAAATAATATAAGATTAATCTTTAATTGCGGAATTACAGTTTGATTCACCTTTTGAAAGTTATGACTTGGAATATGTAGCACCAAATAAAATGGCATTCAATTTCGTCTATCCCACTTCATATTTATGAAACAGTTAAAATATTTGTAATTGCGATATGCTTCCTTTACAGAAATACTCTGAACTCCACTAAATTCACTTTCTAAGTACTTCAAGAAGTTTCTTACTCAAAACGGTCTCGTAGTAATTGAAAAAAATGTTAGTATAATTTAAGACAAATATTCACCTACAGAGTAAAAACGATCGTTACAGATAACTAGTGTTCAAACTAGTTTGCCTTAAACAGGAAAATGTAAAATGACAATTATGGTACTAAAAATGTTTCATACAATTATTATACGACAATTAACATAAAAGAAAATCCGTCATGTAATGTACACGTTAATTCTCACAAAGTACATGTTAACATTTTAGCGGCACGGATGTACACAAAAGTACACATTTGGACAAAAAAGTACACGTTTTTTCGGGCCAGAGAATTGTAAAAAAGAAACAGTACGCACTTACTAGTGTCATGTCATTATAAGCTCCTTAAAGTACATTTTTTGGTGACCAAAGTACAAGGTGCATTCCGAAAGTAATGCAATTGAATTTCCCGCGTCGCTCCTATTGGTCGGAGTGGAATCGCACCACTTGCAGTAGGTGGGGGGGACGCTTAGCTTTGCTATGAAACCGGCCTCAATGCTCTGCAAGCTGTGCAAGCGGCAAGACGTCGGTTATTGTGAATCTCTGCGCGCCGACCGTGTCACGGATAGAAATGGAATCGACGACCGAGCAACGTTACGCGATTAAGTTTTGTGCTAAACTGAAAAATTCTCTTGAGGAGACTTACAAAATGATTCGTGAGGTTTATGGGGACTCTGCTCTGTCCTACTCTCAAGTTTCGAGGGGGTTAAAAGCCTTTAAGGAGGGCCGGGAAGGTTCACGATGAACAACGTTCTGGGCGTCCGTCAACCAGCAAAACCGACAACAATGTCTTTTTCGACAGCAAAGGAATGATCCATATGGAGTTCGTTCCTCAAGGACAAACAGTTAACGCTGCCTACTACGTGGATGTGCTGGAAAGACTCCGAAAAAGGGTCGTCAGGACGAGAAAAGACATCTCCACTACCTGGCAACTCCATCACGACAACGCGCCTTGCCATAACGCGCTACGAGTCCGCGAGTTCCTGCTCAAACATCGGGTGCCAACGCTTCCCCATCCTCCCTACAGTCCTGCCCTCATCCCAGCAGACTTCTTTTTGGTCCCTCGGGTTAAGGCGGCCCTGAAAGGAACCCGTTTTTCGTCCATAGAAGAGATCCAATCAGCCGTGACGAAGACCTTGCGAGAGGTCCATGAAAACGCCTTCCAGAGCGCCTACCGTTCATGGCAGAGTCGCTGGAAAAAATGTGTAGAGGCCCAAGGACAGTATTTTGAAGAATTTTAAGTGTTTGTGAAAATATGTTCAATAAATTAATTTAAAAAATAATAATTTGCATTACTTTCGGAATGCTCCTTGTATTACAAATAATGCGGCCTGAAATCAAACAATACAAATGAGTCATGTTTCTTCCATGTGCTATCGACCTGCACAGGCAGGGAAATGCCTGGATCCGTCAGAGCCTGTCCGTGACGGAGAAATCCCTGCCTGGCTGCGTGTCGTCCACTGCATCCAGAGCCCTTGCGTGCGCCGTTGAGTTGGGGCTTGAGCTCCGCCCGCCCCCACCAACGCCCCCTCACGTGCGCCGCCATGGGGCTGCCCCGCCCCCCCTATCTCAGCCCTTGCCTCCACCGCCCCCGGCCCCTCCCACACTCCCGTCTCCGCCCCACCACGCTTCCGCATATGCCGCCGCCGACTCGCGATTTTCGACACAAGCTGTGTCAAACCTAAACAATTGGAGGACAATTCTAGAGGCCGGCACCTTTGATCTGTAGTTTTCCTTCGTTTCTGCGATCAATACCACGTGAATGACGGAGCAATACTCTTCACGGGACAACGATCGCGCGCGTTCTTTCCTTCCTCATTCTTGTTCTATCCGCTCTCCTTACAGACTCTTACCTTACATGCACTACGTTATTCACATGCACTACAATAGCATACTGTAGACAATGTCGGGAGGCCAGCCGAGAGATTAGGCATCGCCCCGGTAGATCATGAAAGATTCCTATTAGAGGCATTAGATGTTTCATGAAAGATTCCTATTAGAGGCAAAACCTCACGAGCCGAGGTAAGCGCACGTTCCAGCGGAAGAAGCCACCGTCACCTCCCCGAATACTTATTCTGACACCACCCGGGATTTGTATCACTAACGAGACTGTTGAAAATACACTTACGGGACTAATGAATCGAGTTGTTGACGGGTCCGAAAATAATTAAACCCCACTCGTCTGCTCTCGTTACCGCCACCTCTTCCCCTCCGCCATCGCCACCGCCTCCGCTCCCACCATTCTCACTCATCTTTGAACTCCCTTTTGGCCTTCGCCTTGCCGGGTACGTCCCTGGCGCTCCTCTGGCGTATTCTAGGATTCTTCGATCTCATGAATCGCCTTGCATAAAGAGTTTGTTCAAGTTGATAATCCCTTTTGTGACTTTACTATTGGCGTTCTCGAAAGAAAACACAGTATTATTCCCAAAAGCTACAGATACTGGACGCAGAACATTTTATGTGATCAAATTACCCAGAGTGCGAAATATTTTGCTTTACTTTTTATATTAAACACTTCGAAGTAATACAGAAATAAATGGCAGGATGATCAATTACAATTGCACTGGGAAGATAATGTATTTTATTTTAAACAAAGTTCTCATGTTTAAATGCAATTCATATTACAATGTCGTTATTGGTGAAGTAAATTGTCCTCACGGATGAAACTGCTCTGACATGATAAGTTGTGTGGAATGAGCGTGATATATTTATACTGCGCGAGGCAGAGTAGACACGAGATCTCCGTGACGTCCTGCAAGAAGGTTCGTGATCGTCGGATTCGCCTCCTGAGAATAGAATATGCATTCTCGGGCGATCTATCTCGCATAGCGACCATTTCATATCACTAAAAACGAGGTCGTGCTTCCAGCATAGAGTCGGGGTACGAGGTACTTGAGTTTACCCTTAGCTCGAACAATTTTCTCTACTGTTGAAACTTAAACTCTTTTTAACGATGGTTCTGCCATTTTCTTTATATCATATTCAGAATCAATAGTCTTCAAAAGCGATTATCAAGATTGTCATTGTACATTCCAGAAATCACCAGAGTTGAAAAGTGACTTGAAATCTTAACGATTAATTTATTTCCGTATTAATCGTTGTACATATTTATGCATTGAATACTTTACGTTTCCAGAATACATGTTACGGGTTCTTGAAACCGAAAAATTGGTGTATGGAAACACTTCGATGTATACCACTAGCGACTAAACCGTTCAGAAGATTTTCCCTAAAACTAACATTCCCTGACCGATCTGGCCAAACTCAAGGTCTTGCGAATTTGATACGAATATTTAATTTTTAAGGGTTCTTTTCACTAAGTCGTGAATCAAATAATTTCATGTATATTTTTCGAAATATTCTTACTTCTGGAGTAATTGTGAGTTTAATTGTGTGAATTTTCTTAGATTCTACAATCACTTGTATTTTAAATATTAACACGCATATATTTCATTAACCGGCACGCAAGAAGTTATAATTCTGACTTATCCATCTAAAGGCCGAGATTTTATTGGCCGGGCGAATTATTTTGTTCGGCAAACATAGGAGAGATAATAAAAGAAAATTAATATGCGATTTTCATTCCAGCTTGCGAAAATCGCAAATCCGAATCTCCCGACTTTTTTTGACGAGATGGTTGTTTTGTGACATGACTAAAGAATTAGTAGGATACAATTTGCAATATTATAATACAGTAAATCCTTGTTAACACAAATTTGGAGGAACCAAATTAATGGTGGTCTTCTTATAAAAAAATGTGATATCCTATAATTATAAAGATACATTCGTATTACTATATCGTTTATAGCTATTAATTGACTTGCCGGTACACAAATTTTGTTCGTAATGCAGCGTAATCGTTGTTAAGCGAGTTCGTGTCAGCCAGGGTTTGCTGTGTTACATATCCCTTATAAAGAATGCCAGAAAGTGTGAGCTGTTGTAGAAGGTCCTAGATTCAATTAGTTTTTAATAACATGAGCTTTATATTATTTTACCCTGTGAGCATGTTACCTTACCCTGTGACCTGTGTTTTGTCACAGTTACCCAACAGTGACAAAAATTCAAAGTTAATCGAGGAAGAAGTAATTAAGTCATTTTGGGTAGTTTTGGTGAATATTAAGAAAGTATCTTCGACCAAAAATTTAATGCACAGTAATAAAAATAAATTTTCGTCATAGGTTCAAAGTTTGACCCTCCCTTTACTTTTAAAAAGTATGTGTTAAAGAAAATACTTTATTCGAGGGTCAGTCAGAAAATATTATTCCTATTTTTGTCTTCTCTATTTAATAATATGTAAATGTTGCAATTAGTGCGGTTTCAGAATTCTCCTTCTACAGTACTCTGCAGCAACTGTACAAATGTCATCACAACATTCGATTTAGAAAAGGTTGATATTGACAGATGTACACGACATCTTGCTGAGATAAAATTCGTGAATGCGGGAGGTGAAAAGAAGATTCCCATTCATGAAAGGCTGAAGAAGGTGTATGGGGATGGAACAGAGGATATCAACGCTCTTAGGCTACGGGTTTGACGCTGTGACGCTGCGGGTTTGAGCTGAAGGTGAAACATCCTTGATTGATGAAATGCAGGGCGCTCGGCCGGCGACTACAGTAACTCCAGGCAACAGGAAGCGGATTGTCGAAATCATTCGTAATGACCGTCGGCTAAGATCAGAAGAATAGTGTAGCAAGCTCTCCATTGGTAAAGACAGTGTGACGTCCGTTATTGATAAACTGGGAAACTCCAAATTTTTAGAGGCCAAAGGTAGTGCTCGCCCGGTAATGAATATGTTAACCGACCAGAATAAAGAGGCAGAGAAAATTAGGTCTTCTCTGTTGCAGTTCATTGTAGAGAGGCAAGAATTCTTAGCAAAAATTAAGATTGGAGACTAGGGCCACTAAAATAATATGTTCGTGATCATCACTTTGAAGTTTCAGGGTCTCTAACATTTTCCGTGTGCCAATGACTGAGAAAGGAGAACTTTAGTTTTACTGCCATGGAATATACGGTCTTATATAAAGGTGGGCAAAACTGATAAGATACTAAGCGTACAAAGAGATAAAAAGTGAATAAATTGAGATAGTTCTAATTACTATACTATGTAAATTTCATTAAATTTACTTCTTAATAAAAAGAGAGAAATATAGGATGTATTTCTTTCTGACATTTTCTAGTGTATTCCCTTGATAACGGCTACTAATACCTCACATAACAGAGACATTTTGACAACAAAAAAGACAACCTAATTTGAGAGAGAAGAGAAGGAGAGACTTTTCTAACCTGCATTTTATAACTATATATATATATATATATATATATATATATATATATATATATATATATATATATATTGAAACACAGAATGTGTTCCCTTACACTAATTAAAACATTAGTGTAAGTAATTAATATCTATTTTGGACTGCGCGGTGTGTGTGCCGGGCGCTGCGAGCAGCGACGAGAGCTGGCGACGGTTGCTCCGCCACCGGTGCCACCGCCGGGAGGCCAGCGTGAGAACGTCGGTTAGAAGCGGGGCAGCGAGCACGTGTAAGCAGCCGTTGGGACAGTCAGGCCGTGCCGCCCGTCGATGAAGGACGTGGCCGGCGTGCTCCCGGCCGGAGGAGTCGTTAGGAAAGTTGCGAAGAGGACAGACGTTAGCGGAGCGGCGAAGAGTTCGGACGTGTGGCGAAAATCCCGCCGGTAGTGCATGGACAAAGAGAACATGCGGTATAGTTAATGAACTACTAGCGACTGGAATATAGTAGACACGTGAATGAGCTATTTAGAGTATCAGTAGAATAAAAGATTCGCGTCGATAGAACATTCGATCGCGTTCGTGTTAGTTAGCGTAGTGGAAGCCTTACCGAAACAGTGTGGTACGGAACTAGAACCAGCACGCATTATAGATGCAGGTTGAGTAATTAAATTCATCGACGGAAGGTGGTTCGGGAGAAGTGCAACGCCGCGGTATCAAGATCCGAGTCGGGGAGGAGACGCTAGGTCACCAGCCCAGGACGACCGCTACGCCATCAGCCGCCGACGGCCCGCAGCTGCTGTAGAGGTCGGCAATCCTGTCGATGCGAGCTGTTCTACGAGCATCAAAGGTATTTGGTCGGGGCCCCGAAAGTATAATAAATGTCTGTTATAATAACTCTTGGTACCAAGGCAGAGTATATAAAGATTGTCAGATCATGTAATTAAGAAATTTGATTTGCAAATAAATCTTGTTCATGATTGAATTTCCATTTTTGATTAGCTTCCCCAATATTATACCAACTTATCCAGGGACCCATTCACGGAAAAGATACCCTCCTTTAGTGTTATATATTGCAGTGAAATACCCGGCATCACCAGGTATGTCACAATATATATATATATATATATATATATATATATATATATATATATTGTGGCGAAACCGATTTCATCATAATTTTATAAACGAAATTCACCAGATCAAAATTTAAACAAACAGACCCGGCCACCCAGGATTTCTGCCGAGAGATTACGCAGACGGTCACACGTGCGCGACTCCGCTATCGCGACAGTCCCTCCCGCCCCCGGCGCATTAACGAAGTCGTTTAGAGGGCCGGTGACGACAGATTCAATGGGCACACGTGTTCACTGTGCCGGCTGCGAAAGTTTCGACATCGCACGCTCGTTTCGGGGAAACCCAAATTCATAAATTCTTTCACGGACAACGCGCCCCCTGATGCAAGCATGGGGCGATGTTCTAGAAGGAATTGGAAAATTCTGGACGCTTGCAGCTGACGCGGGGAGCGGAAAGTTCTGTGGCTTCATGCGTGGCGATTGGCTGAAAATAGCGTGATGCGCAACAACCTAGAGCCAATAGTGACTTGACTTTTATAAAGAGCTAGGGCACATAAGAGAAACGGGAGGGGGTAAAAGTTCACCTTATACATTTTCAACTTACAAAAATCAGAAGAGCTTGGGCATCAGACGGGGCCAGATCATTAGACGGGGGGGGGGTATTCTTCGGTCAGAGGCAAAATGCGCCTCTACCGGACTTATAAATTTTTCATTAATCTGACGGGGCCAGAGTATTAGGCGTCGGGGAAAGACTATCGTGTCTCTGGAAAACTTATTATTTTCTGAGCTTGAATATTAGACTGAGGACAGTTGAGAGAGGAACTTATATGGGGGTGGGAATTATTTGGGCGAATATGCCTATGTGGGGACTTATGTTATTTTACTGTGAGTTTTGAGCTGTGAGCCGACTGCAGTGGAGAGAGAATTTTCTCTGGGGTGGGTTTTCGCCGTGAAGAGAGGCGAACGTTTCTCCAATCGAATTTTAAACTGTCCGAAGTTGTGTTCGACTTCTTATCATAAAAGTCAGAGAGGGACGCATAGTTGACCACTTCGTTTCTGAGATCGTCCGGCCAGATCAGCCAGTTCTACCAGTTTCGACCAGAACTTCTAGAATCCGCCAGATCAACCAGAACTTCTAGACACCGCCTACGCGGCTACGTACCGCAGCCTTTTGGTGACGTCACAGCCGACCGCCAGCTGTAGCCCGGAGGGTTACTGACCTCTGCTACAATTTTCTGAAGGACGCCAGCCGCCGCCCTCGACCGAGCCACGGCCGACTCCGGCCGCACAAAGACCCTCTCCAGGCAGTACCGTTCAGGGCTACCGCCCTATTGTATAAATGTTTCGTAATGCGGTGTCACGCTCTGACACACTGACCAGTAGCAATTTCAGCCATTGTAATTGTTAGTTATAATTCTTCTTAGTTTTTTAAGCTTAACTCCTAAAACTAACTTTTCATTTTTTTTCTCTTCTTCATCTAATTTTCCCGCTATTCTTTTATTCAATTTAAGAGTGTAACTTCCCTGGGGCATGTTAATCATATTGCCCAGGAATAAATGTGAATTTTTACCAGTGAACAAGTGTTTATTTTGTGTTTCCACCGTACTGTGTAACAATTCCTTCCATCACCGACTTGAGCTAGCATCAGGGCCGCTATCCGGTTCCCCAGGTAACCGGGAGTGTTACAATTGGCTTTTCCAACGTGGGGCTCGATGACTTAATTACCGCGGTGAGTGTTACAATTGGTTTTTCCACCGTGGGGCTCGACGGCCGAATAATTGAGGTTTTTCACGCCCAAATTTCAAATTTGACTAAATTCTTGTTATAAATGGATGGAAGGACATTGTTACGAGAGAAACAATTTGTGGACTGGTAACGATTTACTGTATTATTGTATTTTGTTTGTGAGTGTTGTTGTGTTGTGCATCGTGTGTTGTAATCGTGTGCGCGATTTACTCAAAACATCCAAAATGCTGAACAAATCAGGTGTCAACATGGCAGGAAATGGTAGTCCAAGGGAGCAATTACTGTCCGAGACCACCATCAAAAATATCCTGCGAACTTTTTTGGAACAGAGGGCAGAATTGCATGAAATCCTCTCGAAACAGCTTTCAGAACTTAAGGAAACCATCACGGAACAAATTTCAGAAGTTAACGTAAAAATTTCAGAAAGTGACAAAAAACACTCTGAAAGTAACGACAGACTCATGAAATTAATGTCAGAAAATAAGGAACAAATTTCAGAGGTTAAGCAAACCCTATCAGAACAAATTTCGGAGATCAACGAGAAACATTCGCAAAGATTTGACCGGCTGGACAACCGCTTAGCTGACAACGGCGTAAAATTAGAAAGATTAGAAGCAGTAATTGATCGTGGGATTGGAACAGTGCGGAACAGTCTCGATGATAGATTCGTGAAAATTCAGAATAGTGTAGAAAATTTGAGCAAAGAATTAGAGAATTCGAGAACTGATGTAAATTCGTATTCTGGGAATATTCAGGCAGAAGGTAGTCAAAAGCTCCAGGCAGGTGACAGCGAAATTGAAGCGTACCGCGAGTCAGTTATCGGAAATACTAACGAGATTAGGGCAGAAATGAGCGACGAACTGACTAGAATTGAACCCAAATTTAGCACAGAAGTCAGCCAAATCTGCGACAAATTCGAGAAATCAGGCATTATTAATGGGGGAAATGTTAGGAAAAAGGAAGAAAATTTAAAGATGGAAGTTGTGCAAAATTTAAATCGATTAGTGAAAGTGGAGGTAAAGAAGGAAACTGGAAATAATCCGACAGTACATTTGCTAGGCGCATTAGATGTGAGATTCTCGTGGATTCCTCCGCAGAACTTGTGTTTCTGGGGCAAGCAGAAAGAAAATCCAAAACCACCCTGGCTTTACCAAACGTTTCTCTCTTTTCCTAAATTTTTTAATTTTACTAAGTTTTTCAATTTTTTTGTACTTTATTAGATTTAATTAGAAATCACATTTTTATCTTTAAATTACAATGGTAAATAAAATTTTATTAGAACTACGGGTAAAAGCATTAACTTCCGGTATCGCCATTTTTTTTAATTTTTACTTAAACAAAAAAAAATTCTCATTTTTCCAAATTTAATTTCTCGAACTCAAATTTTTTTTTATTCGGAGGGGAAGGCTAATGTGGCGAAACCGATTTCATCATAATTTTATAAACGAAATTCACCAGATCAAAATTTAAACAAACAGACCCGGCCACCCAGGATTTCTGCCGAGAGATTACGCAGACGGTCACACGTGCGCGACTCCGCTATCGCGACAGTCCCTCCCGCCCCCGGCGCATTAACGAAGTCGTTTAGAGGGCCGGTGACGACAGATTCAATGGGCACACGTGTTCACTGTGCCGGCTGCGAAAGTTTCGACATCGCACGCTCGTTTCGGGGAAACCCAAATTCATAAATTCTTTCACGGACAACGCGCCCCCTGATGCAAGCATGGGGCGATGTTCTAGAAGGAATTGGAAAATTCTGGACGCTTGCAGCTGACGCGGGGAGCGGAAAGTTCTGTGGCTTCATGCGTGGCGATTGGCTGAAAATAGCGTGATGCGCAACAACCTAGAGCCAATAGTGACTTGACTTTTATAAAGAGCTAGGGCACATAAGAGAAACGGGAGGGAGTAAAAGTTCACCTTATACATTTTCAACTTACAAAAATCAGAAGAGCTTGGGCATCAGACGGGGCCAGATCATTAGACGGGGGGGGTATTCTTCGGTCAGAGGCAAAATGCGCCTCTACCGGACTTATAAATTTTTCATTAATCTGATGGGGCCAGAGTATTAGGCGTCGGGGAAAGACTATCGTGTCTCTGGAAAACTTATTATTTTCTGAGCTTGAATATTAGACTGAGGACAGTTGAGAGAGGAACTTATATGGGGGTGGGAATTATTCGGGCGAATATGCCTATGTGGGGACTTATGTTATTTTACTGTGAGTTTTGAGCTGTGAGCCGACTGCAGTGGAGAGAGAATTTTCTCTGGGGTGGGTTTTCGCCGTGAAGAGAGGCGAACGTTTCTCCAATCGAATTTTAAACTGTCCGAAGTTGTGTTCGACTTCTTATCATAAAAGTCAGAGAGGGACGCATAGTTGACCACTTCGTTTCTGAGATCGTCCGGCCAGATCAGCCAGTTCTACCAGTTTCGACCAGAACTTCTAGAATCCGCCAGATCAACCAGAACTTCTAGACACCGCCTACGCGGCTACGTACCGCAGCCTTTTGGTGACGTCACAGCCGACCGCCAGCTGTAGCCCGGAGGGTTACTGACCTCTGCTACAATTTTCTGAAGGACGCCAGCCGCCGCCCTCGACCGAGCCACGGCCGACTCCGGCCGCACAAAGACCCTCTCCAGGCAGTACCGTTCAGGGCTACCGCCCTATTGTATAAATGTTTCGTAATGCGGTGTCACGCTCTGACACACTGACCAGTAGCAATTTCAGCCATTGTAATTGTTAGTTATAATTCTTCTTAGTTTTTTAAGCTTAACTCCTAAAACTAACTTTTCATTTTTTTTCTCTTCTTCATCTAATTTTCCCGCTATTCTTTTATTCAATTTAAGAGTGTAACTTCCCTGGGGCATGTTAATCATATTGCCCAGGAATAAATGTGAATTTTTACCAGTGAACAAGTGTTTATTTTGTGTTTCCACCGTACTGTGTAACAATTCCTTCCATCACCGACTTGAGCTAGCATCAGGGCCGCTATCCGGTTCCCCAGGTAACCGGGAGTGTTACAATATATATATATATATATATATCATTATTTATATTATTTGTCTTAATTATGAAAGAAAATATAATTAAGAAAATTCTTATTTTTAAGATAATGGCTACATTATCATTTATCATCATCACAACAAACATTTTAATTTATAAAATAAGAAGAATACCATAGTGTTCTGTCTAGTAATTGCATACTTATTCGGGCTTATTTCTAAAATCTTCACTCTTGAAAAACACATTTTACATTGTTCAAGTCGTAAGTTAGGAGGTCAAGTATCTAGAAGTGTGAGGCGAAGAACAATGGGTGTAGGCAGGAAGCGTGCCATCGCTCATTCAAATCTACTAACGACCTTGTTTCCCTGTAATAAGCCACCTGCGTTAGAGAAGCCAGCAATGAATGTAAGTAAGGTCTGCGGCCATTGGCACAGGGGCCCCCTGAAATTTTTGAAAGAGGCTCCGACTCATTTTGTAATGAAGCATTTTATACCCACAAAGATGTTTAATAACTGATTTCCCCCCTTTATTACGTGATACTTTGGGTAATTGTGTTCACCATTCGGGAAATAGGTTCTCCAAACGGTCTCACTGGGATAGGAGTAGAATTCAAGCATAACTATTTGCCAAACTGCAAATATTCCTTTTCTAATTAAATAATTACAGTATTACGTTGGGACTAAACTGGAAACGCGTTGTATTCTCAGAGTCTTACAACGACGCTTCGTAAATTTGTGAAAGTTAGGTTCGAGTTCCGACGATAGAGGATTTTCTACAGCTAAATATCAGAACGGGGCAAGGTAATTTTAAATTCTGCAGGTCTGATCGATCGCTTCTGTTGCTTTCTCCAAGCAATTGTAGAAAGATGCAGTAACTATAGTTTGCGCGCGGTACTTCTTTCCCCATCCTATTCCTATCCGTATCCTTGGGACCGAGCGATGACCCTCGTACGCGTATCCCCCAAGATTTGCAAAGATTCTGGGAGAAATGTAAAAATTCAGATGACATGTCAGAGCCCACATGGGGCTGTAATGTCATCAGAGAAGGGAGAAGTATGAAATAGAATATTTTCAATTATTAGTAGTGCAACAATAAGTGGTTGAATTTATTCATACAAATTTACTACAAATTATAATTCTCATCCATACGTCAAATACAGTTTCTACTATTCACTGTCTACTGTTGAAAACACACCAAATCAATGCTGTGATTTTCAAGGAATAATTGTGGTATTTCCGTGATAGAGATAATGTAATAGAGATAATAGACGACGAATTCTTTTGTGGTTTAGAGCGTCCGCCCAGACGGCATGCCGGACAGAATATTTTGAGATTTTTGACGAACAAGATTGCAAATCCTGTTTTAGGTTACGGAAGCGTACGGTTAGCAAAGCTTGATGTCTTTGATAGAACAAAAAATAGATTTGTGTACACCAACTTATAGTTCTGTAATGTCGTGGTGAAGTAATGGTCACGTTAAATTCATTTTATGTAAAAATAATAAAATATATACTTTGTGTTTTGTCATCAATTCTGAGGTATCACCAATGAATCGAATAGTGTACTCTACATAGTGACTGTCTTGTGAACAATATTTATGAAATGTTTCTTAATAAATTAATTAAACACTAGTATACTTTTCTTTTTTAACAATTAATGTATATTTTTTCTTCAAAAGAAGTCTTTATTGTCCAACACACCGATTTTATGTATCAATTACACTCATCAACATATGTTAGTCCGACCTAATTGACAAGATCCGTCTGAAAATAAAAAAATGTCAACAAATTTTGAAGATAGTGAATAAAATAAAAGAATCAAAGATTAAAGTTACGTAGAAATAAGAAATGAAATGCATTAAAAAGTCAAGTATAAGTGCAAAAATATATAAGTAGTAAATAGGAACTATAAAAGTAGAACGGAAATTTTTTACAAAAAATAGAACTATATAAAAAAGTTATCAAAAAGAAGTAATCCAATAACAAAAAAAAAATAATTCCCATCGAGAGAAGATGCTTACATATCCTCACTTTAAAGAAAGAGGCAATTATGGAAAGAGAGAGAGCAGATCAGCATAAAAATAAACATTATTTTGAATAAGACACCTATGAAAGCAAGTAATAAAGAATAATCAGAGGTGGATGGAACAGGTGTAAATGTAAGTACACTAATAAATTTATAAACATCCCGTCCACTTTGTGATATTTGTACATCTATTTAAGAATATACCACATGGTAGAAAACAGTCCTAAATTCAATCATCATAGACAATCTACTAATCTAAATAAAGCTTTAGATACCTTATTGTGTTTGACTGAATATCAGAACAAATTGATCAAGTTGTGTGAAAATAGTAATAATCTTAATGACATATGATAATATTGTATAATTAAATTCTATATTGTATATAATATGTATTGCCATATAATGCTAGTATATATATAATATGCCATATATTCTAGTATAAAATATATATATATATATATATATATATATATATATATATATATATATATATATATATATATTGAAACACAGAATGTGTTCCCTTACACTAATTAAAAACATTAGTGTAAGTAATCAATAGATATTTTGGACTGCGCGGTACGCACGCCAAGCGCTGCGAGCAGCGAGGGGAGCTAGTGACGGTTTTGCTACCGCCACCGGTGCCACCGCCGGGAGGCCAGCGTGAGAACGTCGGTTAGGAACTGGGCAGCGAGCACATGTAAGCGGCCGTTAGGACAGTGAGGCCGTGCCGCCCGTCGATGAAGGACGTGGCCGGCGTGCTCCCGGCCGGGAAGAAGTCGTTAGGAGAATCGCGAGGAGAAGACGTTAGCGGAGCGGTGAAGAGTTCGGACGCGTGGCGAAAATCCCGCCGGTAGTGCATGGACAAAGAGAACATGCGGTATAGTTAATGAACTACTAGCGACTGGGATATAGTAGACACGTGAATGAACTATTTAAAGTATCAGTAGAATAAAAGATTCGCGTCGATAGAACATTCGATCGCGTTCGTGTTAGTTAGCGTAGTGGAAGTCTTACCGAAACAGTGTGGTACGGAACTAGAACCAGCACGCATTATAGATGCAGGTTGAGTAATTAAATTCATCGACGGAAGGTGGTTCGAGAGAAGTGCAACGCCGCGGTATCAAGATCCGAGTCGGGGAGGAGCCGCAAGGTCACCAGCCCAGGACGACCGCTACGCCATCAGCCGCCGACGGCCCGCAGCTGCTGTAGAGGTCGGCAATCCTGTCGATGCGAGCTGTTCTACGAGCATCAAAGGTATTTGGTCGGGGCCCCGAAGGTATAATAAATGTCTGTTATAATAACTCTTGGTACCAAGGCAGAGTATATAAAGATTTTCAGATCATGTAATTAACAAATTTGATTTGCAAATAAATCTTGTTCATGATTGTATTTCCATTTTTGATTAGCTTCCCCAATATTATACCAACTTATCCAGGGACCCATTCACGGAAAAGATACCCTCCTTTAGTGTTATATATTGCAGTGAAATACCCGGCATCACCAGGTATGTCACAATATATATATATATATATATATATATATATATATATATATATATATATATATATATATATATATATATATGTTATGACCCTTGTTGATGTAATGATGGATGAAATTATAATTGTGTAAGCACTCGCTATAAATCATTGCTTGCTAATAATATTAGTTGTTGATGGGACTAACTGAAAATAAAGAGAAAAAAATTACAGAGGCAATTGGAACTTATCACAATGTATAAAAATACATTTTATGCTATTTTTATTTTAGAAAAAACATTGCCATAAAGGGTTGTGAAATGATTTTATTCTAACATGGAATTAATAGTCTTGTGTTTTTATCAATAGTGTTTCTGAGATTATTCTAGAATATTTTCTGGATCCATTATCTGATATTAATTTTATTTTAGCGAGAATATTGTCATAATGTTTGTGAAAAGATCTGATTTTAAAATGGTATTAATAGCATGTTAGAATCGAGTAATACCATGTTAGAGACATAAAATGGATTATGAGCATATTAGAGTCAATTTTTTTTTTTTTCACAAACATTTATGACAATATTCTTTCCAAAATAAAAATACCATAATGAGACGATTCTCAGGTGGTGAATTAAAACCAACTCAGGTATTTTCACAAAAACGTTTATTCGTAAACAATCTACACTAAAATCTACTAATAACTACTAATATATTTTTTTGAAGCAAAACATTTTCATGATTGTTTAATAGCAAACGAATACTCGAATAATTATTATTCAAGTGACTATCATATTTTCCCACATTGTTTTGGCGGTGTTAGTATTCAAAATAGATCACTCTCGTTTCATGGGGCTTCCCACACTCCTAAGATTTTAATCGGTGTGTTCGACTTCATTCTGTTGAGATGTTTAAACCAATTTACTCTGACTTTTATATCCTTAATTGAATTGTAAAATGTACACTCTAAAATTCTGTTCAGGAGTGAATAGTATTTAGAAATTAATTTGGACAATATATAATAGTTATCAGTGAAAAGTCTCAATATTGAGTAATTTATGAGAAATAGGCAACAGAAATTAATGAAACCATTTTCAATGATATCATCCGTAATTATGTCAAAAATTGCAATGGATTTCCTTGCCTTATTCCACTTATAATTTCTGAATCGGTCAATTTTAGTAAGCATCATTTCCATTATACTTTGGTTTAAAAAAAACAACATAAAACTTTGAACAGTTGAAATGAAAATCCCTATCCTACCACATGGTAGCACCATTTACTTTACATTTATTAATGTTTTTTCTCTCCGCAACAAGGGATTAAGGAACGCAGGAAGTTTGTTTCCTCACGCGTAAAATTACCCCCTCCTTCTCGCTTCTTTCCCCATTACACTTTGAAACTCCTACACACACACAAAGTACGATGCAATAAAGCACACTTGTACGCCTAAGTTAACTGCAACACAAAGTAACAACGAATGAAGCTAAAACGCCTGACACTTCCGTTAACAAAACACATTCGAATCCGCGCGAACAGAGCTAGTTTGACGCGAAAAAGCAATCAGCTGGTCAAAGAGCAATCAGCAAGATTATTTGACAGAAAGATATCTGTCAGATAGTTTACAAGAAAGACCTTGGTGAAACGCAAAATAAATATCAGGTACTTTTATCTGATGGATAAAATATCTGTCGAATTAGTATTCAGAATTTTATCAGCAGTTCGCACCGAGCAGCCGTGCCGTGAACATCGAGCGCCACAGCTCTCTCACTGCGTAGTGTGTTTAGATTGAGTGTCAAACTAGTTTCGCTTGCACAGCAATCTACGTGTATAGTTTAAATATTATACACTGTTTCATCAAAAACAGTTTAATTCTGCAAACAGTATTATAAATAATTACCACAAGTGAGTGAAAACCAACACGTGACCGCGGGATTGCGAAATGAACGTCCAAGGTAGCCCCGAGTCGGGGCTACACAGCACATCACAAGTGTTAGTGAACGCTATGGATACCCTATATGCAAGCAACAGCGATCAGTGCATTCTCCCAACAGCACAATTTCAACTTTTACAACAACAGCAGCAGCAACATCTGCAACTCCTTCATCAGCAACAACAGCAGCAACTACTGCTACTTCAACAGAATCAACCCACAGCGCAGCAAGGGCAACCGTTAATGCAGCAGCAACCGCCCCAAACGACACCTCCGTCAAGTTGCAACCCCCACTTGTTCGAAATTCGAAATTAACTAGCCTATAATTTTGTACTAATTATGTACTAATTTCGTTCCACAATTAAAAATTTTGTACTCGTCTATAAACAATAAAAAAACCACATCCAAAAGTGGGGGTGCTAACTTGACGTTAAGTTAGCACCCCCACTTCTCATAAATTCAAAATCAACTAGCCTAACAATATCTACTAATTATGTACTAATTTCGTTCCACAATTAAAAATTTTGTACTCAACTATAAACAATTAAAAACCGGGTGCCAATGAAGCACTTTTCACTCATATTTTCTGATTTTTTAAAACATATTTAGAGTGAAAGTTTAAAGTTGAAATTAATAACGCAGATTAACATCATAGTAAACTTTTACATGTAATAATTTCAAAATTTTATCTAGTCCCGTAACTGAGATATTACAGTCTAAAAACACGAAAAATTGCTAGAGGCTCTAAACAAAAGTGTCCCCCACTGCATCCTCCTTCGCAGAAATTCCAATTTAACTAGTCTATATTCTTCTAACATGTATGTACTAATACTACAACAAAATAAATAATTTCGTACTTAACTATAAACAACTGAAAAACCGGTGCCAATAAAGCACTTTTCTCCTGAATTTCACGAGTTTTTAAAACACATTTTAAGTCAAATTTCAAAGTTGAAATTCACAACGCACTTTAACAATATAGTCAACTTTTACATATAATAATTTCAAAATTTTATCTAGTCACGCAGCTGAGATATTACAGTCTAAAAACACGAAAAAATTGCGAGCGGCTCTAAACAAAAGTGTCCCCCACTGCATCCTCCTTCGCAGAAATTCCAATTTAACTAGTCTATATTCTTCTAACATGTATGTACTAATACTACAACAAAATAAATAATTTCGTACTCAACTATAAACAACTGAAAAACCGGTGCCAATAAAGCACTGTTCTCGTGAATTTCACGAGTTTTTAAAACACATTTTAAGTCAAATTTCAAAGTTGAAATTCACAACGGACTTTAACAATATAGTCAACTTTTACATATAACAATTTCAAAATTTTATCTAGTCACGCAGCTGAGATATTGCAGTCTAAAAACACGAAAAATTGCGAGCGGCTCTAAACAAAAGTGTCCCCCACTGCATCCTCCTTCGCAGAAATTCCAATTTAACTAGTCTATATTCTTCTAACATGTATGTACTAATACTACAACAAAATAAATAATTTCGTACTCAACTATAAACAACTGAAAAACCGGTGCCAATAAAGAACATTTCTCGTGAATTTCACGAGCTTTTAAAAACACATTTTAAGTCCAATTTCAAAGTTGAAATTCACAACGCACTTTAACAATATAGTCAACTTTTACATATAACAATTTCAAAATTTTACCTAGTCACGCAACTGAGATATTACAGTCTAAAAACACGAAAAATTGCGAGAGGCTCTAAACAAAAGTGTCCCCCACTGCATCCTCCTTCGCAGAAATTCCAATTTAACTAGTCTATATTCTTCTAACATGTATGTACTAATACTACAACAAAATAAATAATTTCGTACTCAACTATAAACAACTGAAAAACCGGTGCCAATAAAGCACTTTTCTCGTGAATTTCACGAGTTTTTAAAACACATTTTAAGTCAAATTTCAAAGTTGAAATTCACAACGCACTTTAACAATATAGTCAACTTTTACATATAACAATTTCAAAATTTTATCTAGTCCCGCAGTTGAGATATTACAGTCTAAAAACTCGAAAAAATTGCGAGCGGCTCTAAACAAAAGTGTCCCCCACTGCATCCTCCTTCGCAGAAATTCCAATTTAACTAGTCTATATTCTTCTAACATGTATGTACTAATACTACAACAAAATAAATAATTTCGTACTCAACTATAAACAACTGAAAAACCGGTGCCAATAAAGAACTTTTTTAGTGAATTTCACGATTTTTTTAAACACATTTTAAGTCAAATTTCAAAGTTGAAATTCACAACGCACTTTAACAATATAGTCAACTTTTACATATAACAATTTCAAAATTTTATCTAGTCCCGCAGCTGAGATATTACAGTCTAAAAACACGAAAAAATTGCGAGCGGCTCTAAACAAAAGTGTCCCCCACTGCATCCTCCTTCGCAGAAATTCCAATTTAACTAGTCTATATTCTTCTAACATGTATGTACTAATACTACAACAAAATAAATAATTTCGTACTCAACTATAAACAACTGAAAAACCGGTGCCAATAAAGAACTTTTCTTGTGAATTTCACGAGGTTTTAAAACACATTTTAAGTCAAATTTCAAAATTGAAATTCACAACGCACTTTAACAATATAGTCAACTTTTACATATAATAATTTCAAAATTTTATCTAGTCACGCAACTGAGATATTACAGTCTAAAAACACGAAAAAATTGCGAGCGGCTCTAAACAAAAGTGTCCCCCACTGCATCCTCCTTCGCAGAAATTCCAATTTAACTAGTCTATATTCTTCTAACATGTATGTACTAATACTACAACAAAATAAATAATTTCGTACTCAACTATAAACAACTGAAAAACCGGTGCCAATAAAGCACTTTTCTCGTGAATTTCACGAGTTTTTAAAACACATTTTAAGTCAAATTTCAAAGTTGAAATTCACAACGCACTTTAACAATATAGTCAACTTTTACATATAACAATTTCAAAATTTTATCTAGTCACGCAATTGAGATATTAGTCTAAAAACACGAAAAATTGCGAGCGGCTCTAAACAAAAGTGTCCCCCACTGCATCCTCCTTCGCAGAAATTCCAATTTAACTAGTCTATATTCTTCTAACATGTATGTACTAATACTACAACAAAATAAATAATTTCGTACTCAACTATAAACAACTGAAAAACCGGTGCCAATAAAGCACTTTTCTCGTGAATTTCACGAGTTTTTAAAACACATTTTAAGTCAAATTTCAAAGTTGAAATTCACAACGCACTTTAACAATATAGTCTATATTTACATATAACAATTTCAAAATTTTATGTGGTCCCTTATTAGTGTTATTACACTCTACAAATCCGATATATAAGAAGTGGCTCTTAACATAAGTGGCCCGCGACGCATCCCCGTTCTCAGAAATTCCAATTTAACTAGTCTACATTCATCTACCATATTTGTACATATTCATTAACAAAATAAATAAGTTTTCACTCAACTATAAACAATTAAAAAGCTGTGCAATTGAAGCATTTTATGCGTCAATTTCTGATTTTTAAAACTCGTTTTCAGTCATAATTCAACGTTGAAATTTAGACTGCACTTTGGGACTATGGTTGTGCTTTAGGTTTAATAATTTAATTTTAATCTTTTTATTATAGTAAAGAGAGGCAATTTTTCATTTTATTATGAGTGAAATCTCCAATAGGTATGCTACGTACCACTGTTATTTAACCTAAAATATCTACAATGTCATATGTATTTGGTTAGCAATAATTAAGGTTGCAACTTTATTTGTTCTTAAGCAATTACTGTAATATAATAGAAAATTCTTCATTCACTTTCAATACGTATTGCCTCAAATATTTTAGGTATAAAAACTTACAAGGTGAACCATTATTCCTTTGAATTATAGAACTGCGGTAACCATAACCAGAGCTGTTTTGTTTAAAAATCTACGTCAATTTTAAAGCAGAGTATTAGTAAAGTAGAGTATTAATAGCGGGCTCCTGGCAACCCAATCGCTGCTATGATCAGACCGGCTACTTCCTATGCTAAAGAGAAATTGTAATTTTCTGATTGCTATTCTGGAAAAGTGTGTTATTGTTCCTCCAAAAAAGATTTTCCTCTTCCCAGGTACACAAATGGAATAACAAGTGAAAGTGAGTAGTATTAGTAGGATTCTTCCTGCAATTCAGTCACTGCTATTATCGGTTTAGCTACTTCCTATAAAGAAAGAAAAAATATAAAAAATAGTATTCACAAGATCATAAGTGTGTTCTCGTTTCCAAAGATATATTTTCTTTTGACCAGGCACAGAAATGGAATTACAAGCCAGAGCGTGTATTAATAGGCGGCTCCTTGCAATGCAGTCGATGCAAGGATCTGTCGGGCTACTTCCCATAAAGAAGGAAAGATTATGATATTGTGATTATGATATTGTTCCCTTCTCTGCAAGTGTGAGTGACGTTCAGGTCCCTGATTCGCTGCAGTAAGGATTTTGATACTATTGTTAATATTAGGTAAGTACGAGCCATTTATTGTTCACATCCAATTTTTCTTGGTACATCCATTTCGGTCCCTACAGAAATGGATGTACAAAATGAAGGCTTTTTTTCTAGGATGTATAGGAGCTGAGGATTTACATTTATGTGCTACATCAATTATTACTTCTTCATACCATATACATTTTATTATTATTAATTATTTTTTGTATCAACCAATACTTCACGATAATACAATTTTATTACATGGAAATTACTCTTCTAGTAAAACTGTATTTAAGCCAGTGACTTAGGCAGTTGGCAAGAATGTTAAAATCACTTACGTCGCAATGTTTCAGATCAATTTTCAGCACATAGGCAAACATTTCTTCGCTGGAGAAAACAGAAATTGACAATTCATTATATTTATCATTTAATTGAAGTACAATATTTGAAGTCATTTGTAACCGATACAATAAAGAATTTATAATTCTTTTAGATAAAAAATGTAAAAATATGTAAAAAATATTGGTAATCCATATATCTAGAAAAAGTTTCTTTTCTTAGTACCAGCTCAGAGATTTTTACGAAATTCTGTAAATATTGATCTCATGTTATTCACAGAAATACACCCTATTTGCAACTTTAAGCCAAGTTTAAGAAAGAATACATTCTTCCTGTAAGAATAATTGGATAGTAGTTATACGATATTGAAAGGCTAATGGAATGGAAAGAAAGGTCTTCGGAAGAAACAGCATTACATATTCTCAAATGATTCATTTATTAAAATAATATCTTATTATAATTAATTATGTTTTATTGAAATACCTGGACACACAACGTGTCTAGGATATTACACCATTGACACTTATATAAATATTTACAAAATTGTTTGAAGATGTTAACGATTATATAACACGAAATACATATTGTGCAGTCGTGAGGTCAAAAATAGGCTATAGCTTGGTTGTGTATTAGCCTGAAAAAGACAACATACTAGATAAATTAGATCTAATTCAAACAGCCTCTGGGATTGGCCATTGGTGTATTTCGTACATGCTCAATTAGGAATAAACTGGCCGTATTTCGAGAAGAACGACTAACCTACAGAAGAGAAAAATTGATTTCATATGCCTTCGAAGTAGTGGCAAATCCAATAACCGAACGACCAATATCATCTTTAATAACATTCTGTAATGAATTCTGCACTGGCCATAATGCCAAGATAATAGGAGTGCGTAGTCTAAAACAACAGGGGGCAACTTTTTTTGTTCCCCGTGGGTCCTCTTTTCCATTTTTTATCTGCCCATGACATTATTCTATAAACTCTACAAGGGGAATGACATTAATTTATCAATAAAATGAACAAATGAACCATTTAAAGAGTTGTTGGTTTGGAAATTTCCAATATCAGTGAAAAAGAGGAAAAATGTAATTGAGCATATTTACGAGGAACATGTTTTAAAATAGGGCTACTGGTCCCCTGTTAAAATTTGAGGGAGGCTGTGACCCCCTACCCTACCTTCGTGCGCACGTCTGCGCCCAAAACTCTTTGACTCCAAATTCACAGTAGTATACTAACAGCCATTGTGCTGACATTTTATCAGCCTAAATAATTTTCTGAATCTTTAGAAATCCTGAAAATATCGCAAAGAAGGCTCGTCATTGAACGAATATGTTAAGAAAATGACAATCTCATAATATACTCAGCACGTTTCTATGAAAAACGTATTGAATATGAAGACAGTGTTCACATACATATAGATTGCTAAAACTTCCGCACGAAACTGGTTGTGCAGTTTTACTTCCGGACAAAACAACATGTGATACTGGAATGTCCAAATACCGTGCAGAGAAGAAATGAATTGAAAATAACCGTTGCTTGAAACACTATTTCAATTGCACTTTCATCTTTCAAACATATGTTATTACTAAGAGAAGTAAAAGTTGGCATCTAATTTTGTAATGTATTTCTGTAATTTAAATTAATAATCTAAGCACCAAATATTACATTGCATTGCATTGCATTACATTTAATGTGGTGGCTAATAACCTCATAGATTGTTACTAAAAAAATAAGATTAAAAACATCGACATGCAGTAAAATACTCGTTGTACGGTGGCAATACTTTTCTTTCTATGCTTGCACGTTCTGGGAGCCTAGAACGATGCTCAGTGGTATAAACGTTCTGACTTCATGTGGACTTAGATCGCTTCTGGTTCTTTGTTATCATATGACTAGATACAACTACATATCCTACGACTTAATCTTGTGCTCGACGATAAATTATGTAAAGTGGCAAAATTTTGGTTTTTGTTTCTAATACCTTGCAGGTTTTTGACAAGTCGTCCATTTCAAGCCATAAACCATTTGGTCGCCGACCAATGGCTCTATAATGTCCAACAAATGTTTCTAGAAAATTTGAATTCCCAGGATTTATATAATCTATTACGGCTACTACTGTATACGTGGATGTTACCCCGGGGATAATGAAGTTTTCTTCAATATCGCCAATGGTAATTTGCCTTGATGTATAATTTGCACATACATCAAAGAAAAGAAATAATCCTGTAAAGACAAAAATGATTAATATTTTTATAATATAAATACACTTTATGATGCATTTTGTTCGTGCTCATTTTATGAAATCTTACCTATCATTTTTATCTCCGTTCTGCAGACATTTCCACACCTTTCACATAACTTTTCATCCATTGATTCAAATAAGAGCTGTTGTACATTTTCGCAGAAATTATCTAATAAAAAACTGAAAGGAATGGTAATGTGTACAATTGATTCCTCTTTTAAAAAGCATCTATTTGTGCAAGTAAGGATTTCTTTGTAAGAAGGCATTCCGTCTAACAATTCCTTAGCAAGTTCGCCAACATTTGATGTGCAGATAATTTCAATGCAGTCTTTTGACAGTTCATTGATTTTAGTCAATTTACATGCATACAAAATAATTGCTCGATTACGATAAGTTTTTGTTGTTATTGCTTTCTTTGACACACTCATCACCATGGACAAAAAAAGTTTTCTGAAATTGCATCTAAATCATCTAGAAACGGATTATCTACTTGTGCCAGTAACAAAGATTGAAATATGGAATCAAAACTGCATGTATTTACGACTGTGCAATTTTTGGCATAAATATTCAGTGCCTTTAGTTTTAACACATTTCCATTCAACAAGAGGGGAACCTTTTTCAATTTTGTATGTAAATTCAAATCTTCAGGAGAAAATAATGCATTAATATATTTATTTTTGTTTCTAGCCTTCTTTTGTTCTCCTAAACCTTTCCAATTTTCTATTTCATTGTAGAGAACTAGAATGATTGAGTGATCTCTCTTCTTCTTACATATTTGACATAACCTTTTTTGTCCATAACCTTCTTCTTCATCTTCTAAAGCAATGGAACACTCAGGTAAAACATGGACGACTTTGCCACAGTCTTTACATCGGTGAGCTCCGTCTTGTGGATTGTCTTTACAAAGCATGCAAGATATCACATTTTCAGCAACCTGAATGATAGATGCAGTAAAATAATTAATACACGCAATTAGAACATATTATATATTATAAAAATTTCTGAGCTCTTCGAATAATAGATTCAAATGAAATTGGTGTTAACAAAAAGTTTAGGAAAAAAATATTAGAAAAGAATTGCGATATGTAACAATTATAATTTTCGATATGTTACTTTTTTCAGAAAATGTAAAATATTTACCACAAAATTACTTTCTTGATCATCAATTTCGTGAACATCCAAAATAACTTCATTAGCATTATCTTGTGTTCGAAGTCCACTTGCTGCCTTTCTAGCAAGAACGATTTTGTTTCTGTTTGTGTTATATTTTAGGTGTTCCAGAACAAAATCGTCTACTCTCAAGGGTAATTTTCCCTTGAAAGCACGATTTTTCAAATCGTTAAAATCCGATTCAACAGCTGCACTCGATGCAGGGATACGTCCGAAACCAAATTTGTTTCGTATGACGCATGTCCACATTGGAAAGGTCCTACAATGATCGATTAATTTGGTTGCAAATGCATTGTTCTTATGAGCATTGATGTCATCACCTCTTTCTTCACAAGTTTCTTGCACTTGTCGATCAATATCTTTTGCCCAATGTAACCACGTAGACACTGTATTTGAGGTTTCAGGGCCATCACAAATACTATCTAGAATAGAAACAAATATGTATATAAATAGGTTTCATTTGTTTGTATTAAATTATCACATATATTTCATAACATTTTTACCTTGTATTCCATTGAAATTGTTAATTTCTTCTAAAACTGAATCAATGTTATTGTTTCAGTGTGAAAAACTTCACCTTTTTTAATTAGAAGATTTTTAAGCTTTTCTTTCGCTTTCGAACATTCAGTTAATTGACCATTGCATTTTTCCCCCTGGTACGTATTACGAGAAATCGTTAAAATCAAAAATAATAAATGTTTTGCTTCTTCCAAACTTTGCGAAACTATCAATTTGCCTATGGCTCCTAGGTACAAATTCCTGATGCCTGGGTGTTGTCCTTTAAGAAAATCGGCATACATTTTCATTATGTGTGCCACATCGATTCTCACATAACACAGCGGCAAAGGACCTGTTAGGCATCTGTCAGAGTACTCTTCTGGTGTCTTGCAGTTAGTGTAATTCCATACAACACCTATTTAAAAATTAATAATATTAAAATTTGTTGCCAGAAAACTGGCTTTAAATAGCAATTTAAGTTATAAAATAATACCTACCTAATAGAAGAGCTCTGGATGAATCGCACACAATTTCATTGGGGGAAAGTTGAGATGGAAATAACCGTGAAAATTCCGCTAGCCAGCTGAAGATGGCAACGGATGTGTGTCGTTCAGATAGCATTTGCGCGACTGGAAACTGACAGAAATCCTCATCTTTGCCTGTATTTATTACAATGGCGTATAAAAAAATTGTATTTGAAAATGAACCATCTGATCTTTTAATTTTCTTTACGAAGCCCCCAGAGGCATCAATGCAAATGCATCCTCCCTTAGAATCTATAAGGTATTTTTCATACACATTCAGCTGACTATTGGACCAATAGTGCACGAAAAACGGACGTTTTCCGAGATTGTGAATGGATGTTTTTAGCTGTGTACCCATCAAAATATCCAGTGCTTCTACCGGATCATTGTCCATGCGACGTTGGTTTGTATATTCTAATTTAGCCTGCCGATATGTAGAGCTGTTGCGTAACGAAGCAGGCTCTTGACAATCACCCTCACGAATTGAATGGCCTGCTTCTTCAATTCGGTACACTGCTGCAGATTTCCCTACAAAAAACAATTAGCCACAAGGTTAGAAGGCACTCACAATTTCAGGCAAAAAATATCATAATTCGAATATTTTATGTACGCAAGAACAAATTTTTATTACGCAAGAACATACCTGTCTCATGCAGAAATTTTCCAATACGTAATCGTTCTTCGCCCCGTAAATTTCGCTTACCACATACATTATGCCCTTTTGTCACATAACATGTAACTTTTATCACTTCACCATGTAAAGTAGTGAAATGACCCCGAATTGTTCCACCACATTTGCACTTTCCAGAAAAGTAAGCGGTGTCTGACATATTATAAATTTTGTGGTTTGTAAATTGAAACGCACATTTAATATTTTGATCATCCAATTTTTTTATAACTAAATTTTGCCATTTGTCAGGGATGAAAGTACAATAACTTCGAATTTTCAAATTGGGTCTTGTAGGTTCACTCCTGAAATATAGCCTTCAGTGATGAATAATGTAAAAAACTAAATTATGTGAAGTTAAAGTTAGGGAAATTTGAAGTTAATAAAAAAATAATCTGTGATTACTTGAAACGCATGAGTAGCAGTAGTAAATTACCTTTTGTAGACTTTTGTTTCCATTATTTCTTGAACTTCACTTTGGCTAAAATATAAAAATATTTCTCGCTCATTATCATCACCATTATGAGATTCTTGGGCACTGGATTCAGGCGATTTATCTGACATGGCATTTGACGAACTCTCTGGATCAACGTAGTTACTGACCAATTTCTCCCTAATTCCACAAACATTTCTATGCACATACGCATATAACGAAAGTGGGCTTTTCCCGGCATCTTCCGCCACTACTTTCCAAATTGGGTCTGTCTTAGAAACTAATCGATTATTATTCACAAGAGAGTCTTTAAATTTTAATATAGCGCTGTTGATTACATTGTAATCCATCGTTATTGGTCTTCCGACATTTCTCTTCATTTTTTGTCAGTTGACTCACAACGTTAGGTTCTTACTCTGGGATTTGAAGAAAAGTATATTGTCTATTTAATGTTAAAAATACGACTTTTTGTGTGGCACGTATCTTCAAGTAATTCACAAATAATAATAATAAATATATTTATGTCTGAAAACCAAAAAATGACAAACATATTTTATGATATTGTTTCAAATAAAAGAATTGAAATTAAATTAGAAAGTAACTAAAAAGGTATAGAACATTATAACAAACAAATCCAAAAATCACAAATAAGGGAAGAAATAAATAAAGAGGGAACAGCTCTAACATCAAAAATCTAATTTGTCCGTTTAATTTGAATAAGACCGCAATGAAAACAAATAAAACTAGTGGTGCTACAGAATGGCAGCATTGAAGAATAGAATGCATTAATAAAAGAATATTTAGCATTATAAATGATGCTACAGGATAACTAGCATTTGCGCAATGGATCAGGGAAACTAGACAAAAATCTGATCGAGATGGGGGTCATTGATCCGGAAGCTGAAGTACATTATTTGTTACTAACATATTAAGTCTTTTAAAAAAATAAATATTAAAAAGACAAGTGTAAACTAATTCATTATATATCACTGTTTTGTGAAAATAAACATTATTTTTCTTTTTAATAATCAGAATAATCTCTAATTGTATAGATACTGTTATGTAGCAGAAAAGATTTTACTTTTAACGTAAATTTGTGAACCGATGGAATGTGGAAGTAAAGGAGAGGCAAAAAAAATATGTTTTTAAACATTTGTAAATTTTATTTTTTAAATGTAATTTAACTATAAATGAATGAATGTTTAACATTAATTTCTATGAATTCTATCTCTGAAGAACCTCACAAATGTTTCCCGAACTGCTTCCCTTTGTGGCACTTCTAAATTTATTGCAGGAGTTATCTGCCCTTCTTGAACTGCCAATTGCAATTGTTCTTTATCCATGCCTGGAACAGGTGGAGGATCTGCTTCCTTCCTCTCAATGGCAATGTTGTGCATTACAGCACATGCCACAATTATGGGCTGCACTAGTAAAATATCTTGCTTTATTCCCAGTGCCAAAATAGGGAATCTTGCTTTCCAAACACCGTATAATCTTTCCACTGTATTACGTGTCCTAATATGCGATTCATTATACAAATTTTCCTCGGGTAAATAAAGGTTGCGAAGAGGTGTCAACAATATTGGTCCTATAGGATATCCTGCATCGCCAAGCAGCACCCAATTCAAAAACTCCCCTCTCTCCACCCGAGCCTTAATTACAGAGTTTCTGTATATTGTAGCATTGATCCAGGCCCCCGTGCAATTATATTTTGAATGCGCAAGTCTTGGTTTGCAATGGTTTGTACATTGAAGCTGAAGTAGCATTTCCTGTTTTGAAAAACTTCAGCGATGTGAACCAACAATTTTCTAATGAATTTTATTTAATTTTAGTAATATCCACAAAGATTTAAAGACAAAGCATTTCGTCTTCAGAATCAGTTTCGACATTTATTACATTCGCCATTTCACCTAACCAGCAGTTAACTCAGTAACCCTTATTTCAACCTCCGGTTAACTTAACTTTCCGGTAAACCTCCGGTTTGTCTTTAACCGACACTCGTAATACGAATTTCGCCCGCTAACGTCCGGTTAACTCGAACTGGAACTTTAACTGACGGTGGTAATACACGGCCTTAGTGTTGAATATTATGATGTTGCCTGCTCTCACTTGTCAATATCAGAACATTATTATGTATTTTAGACTTTACCGTACAACAGCATTAAAAGTAACATGTAACTCATACATACTCACTGCCTCAAAATTGAGACGGTCAAAATATTTGTTTTCTGATTCTTATTACAAATGTCTTCTATTGAGAATTTTAATTCGTAAGTGAACATATACATTTTGTACGAAACAACCCGCACTGAAATAAACATCGCACATTTCTTACTTCTTATCATAATACTTAAGATTGAAGCTTTTGAGCGCAACATTATGATAAGCAATAAAAGATTGAACACAAGCACCACACCAAACACAGACCCTGTGCAGAGACAACAATGAGACGGTACCACGTGTACGCGTTTTGATCTCGTTCAAGAAGTCATCTTGATTAATATGAAAATACTCTTGAAAACTTACCTTAATATCTGTTAACAAACAATCTTGTATAAGGCTTCTGGAGTTGAGGATTTAATTTCTTCTTTGGGCCGATGTCTGGTGCAGGTAAGATGCCGACATCCGTTAGTTATCGTCTTCTCTCGCTTCTTTTTCTGAACAACGTTTTGATTCAAATAGAATAAATAACCTTACCGCAGAATCTCGTAATTATGTCTTTTCCTAATGAAAAGTTTCTGAATCACGTTACGTAACGGGCGTGGTATATCGAACACTCCGTTTTTACCAGCCAAGAAATTGCGTTTGCGTATGCGTTGAAAACTGGTTTTAAACATTGCGACTTATGTGACTCAAACATTCCTGCAATCACTTCAAACTGCCTGAGTGACTGGCTTAGATACAATTTTACTAGAAGGGTAATTTCCATGTAATAAAATAGTATTATCGTGAAGGACAGGTTGATACAAAAAATACTTAATAATAATAAATCGTATATGGTATGGGGAAGTAATAATTGAAGTAGCATATAAATCCAAATGCTCAGCTCCTATACATCCTAGCAAAAAAAGCTTTAATTTTGTACATATATTTCTGTAGGGACCGAAATGGATGTGCAAACAAAATTTAGATTAGAACAATAAATGGCTCATACTTACCTAATATTAACAATAGGATCAAAATCCTTACTGCAGCGAAGCACGTACCGGAACGTCACTCCTACACTTGCAGAGCAGGGATCACCCAAAAATACACCGGGCAAGGCCAAACCAAGTGTGTACGAGTATCAGGAACACTTTACACATATATTATTGACAATATAATATTTTAATATTGACAATGTAATTTTTTTGCAAGGCGACAAATCTGAATGTTCAAATTATAGAAGTATAAGTCTTCTAAATTCCTGTTATAAAATCTGTGCAAAAATTATCACTCAAAGATTAGTTTCTATTGTTGAAACTCAAATATCTAACAGTCTTCATATTCAATACGTTTTTCATAGAAACGTGCTGAGTATATTATGAGATTGTCATTTTCTTAACATATTCGTTCAATGACGAGCCTTCTTTGCGATATTTTCAGGATTTCTAAAGATTCAGAAAATTATTTAGGCTGATAAAATGTCAGCACAATGGCTGTTAGTATACTACTGTGAATTTGGAGTCAAAGAGTTTTGGGCGCAGACGTGCGCACGAAGGTAGGGTAGGGGGTCACAGCCTCCCTCAAATTTTAACAGGGGACCAGTAGCCCTATTTTAAAACATGTTCCTCGTAAATATGCTCAATTACATTTTTCCTCTTTTTCACTGATATTGGAAATTTCCAAACCAACAACTCTTTAAATGGTTCATTTGTTCATTTTATTGATAAATTAATGTCATTCCCCTTGTAGAGTTTATAGAATAATGTCATGGGCAGATAAAAAATGGAAAAGAGGACCCACGGGGAACAAAAAAAGTTGCCCCCTGTTGTTTTAGACTACGCACTCCTATTATCTTGGCATTATGGCCAGTGCAGAATTCATTACAGAATGTTATTAAAGATGATATTGGTCGTTCGGTTATTGGATTTGCCACTACTTCGAAGGCATATGAAATCAATTTTTCTCTTCTGTAGGTTAGTCGTTCTTCTCGAAATACGGCCAGTTTATTCCTAATTGAGCATGTACGAAATACACCAATGGCCAATCCCAGAGGCTGTTTGAATTAGATCTAATTTATCTAGTATGTTGTCTTTTTCAGGCTAATACACAACCAAGCTATAGCCTATTTTTGACCTCACGACTGCACAATATGTATTTCGTGTTATATAATCGTTAACATCTTCAAACAATTTTGTAAATATTTATATAAGTGTCAATGGTGTAATATCCTAGACACGTTGTGTGTCCAGGTATTTCAATAAAACATAATTAATTATAATAAGATATTATTTTAATAAATGAATCATTTGAGAATATGTAATGCTGTTTCTTCCGAAGACCTTTCTTTCCATTCCATTAGCCTTTCAATATCGTATAACTACTATCCAATTATTCTTACAGGAAGAATGTATTCTTTCTTAAACTTGGCTTAAAGTTGCAAATAGGGTGTATTTCTGTGAATAACATGAGATCAATATTTACAGAATTTCGTAAAAATCTCTGAGCTGGTACTAAGAAAAGAAACTTTTTCTAGATATATGGATTACCAATATTTTTTACATATTTTTACATTTTTTATCTAAAAGAATTATAAATTCTTTATTGTATCGGTTACAAATGACTTCAAATATTGTACTTCAATTAAATGATAAATATAATGAATTGTCAATTTCTGTTTTCTCCAGCGAAGAAATGTTTGCCTATGTGCTGAAAATTGATCTGAAACATTGCGACGTAAGTGATTTTAACATTCTTGCCAACTGCCTAAGTCACTGGCTTAAATACAGTTTTACTAGAAGAGTAATTTCCATGTAATAAAATTGTATTATCGTGAAGTATTGGTTGATACAAAAAATAATTAATAATAATAAAATGTATATGGTATGAAGAAGTAATAATTGATGTAGCACATAAATGTAAATCCTCAGCTCCTATACATCCTAGAAAAAAAGCCTTCATTTTGTACATCCATTTCTGTAGGGACCGAAATGGATGTACCAAGAAAAATTGGATGTGAACAATAAATGGCTCGTACTTACCTAATATTAACAATAGTATCAAAATCCTTACTGCAGCGAATCAGGGACCTGAACGTCACTCACACTTGCAGAGAAGGGAACAATATCATAATCACAATATCATAATCTTTCCTTCTTTATGGGAAGTAGCCCGACAGATCCTTGCATCGACTGCATTGCAAGGAGCCGCCTATTAATACACGCTCTGGCTTGTAATTCCATTTCTGTGCCTGGTCAAAAGAAAATATATCTTTGGAAACGAGAACACACTTATGATCTTGTGAATACTATTTTTTATATTTTTTCTTTCTTTATAGGAAGTAGCTAAACCGATAATAGCAGTGACTGAATTGCAGGAAGAATCCTACTAATACTACTCACTTTCACTTGTTATTCCATTTGTGTACCTGGGAAGAGGAAAATCTTTTTTGGAGGAACAATAACACACTTTTCCAGAATAGCAATCAGAAAATTACAATTTCTCTTTAGCATAGGAAGTAGCCGGTCTGATCATAGCAGCGATTGGGTTGCCAGGAGCCCGCTATTAATACTCTACTTTACTAATACTCTGCTTTAAAATTGACGTAGATTTTTAAACAAAACAGCTCTGGTTATGGTTACCGCAGTTCTATAATTCAAAGGAATAATGGTTCACCTTGTAAGTTTTTATACCTAAAATATTTGAGGCAATACGTATTGAAAGTGAATGAAGAATTTTCTATTATATTACAGTAATTGCTTAAGAACAAATAAAGTTGCAACCTTAATTATTGCTAACCAAATACATATGACATTGTAGATATTTTAGGTTAAATAACAGTGGTACGTAGCATACCTATTGGAGATTTCACTCATAATAAAATGAAAAATTGCCTCTCTTTACTATAATAAAAAGATTAAAATTAAATTATTAAACCTAAAGCACAACCATAGTCCCAAAGTGCAGTCTAAATTTCAACGTTGAATTATGACTGAAAACGAGTTTTAAAAATCAGAAATTGACGCATAAAATGCTTCAATTGCACAGCTTTTTAATTGTTTATAGTTGAGTGAAAACTTATTTATTTTGTTAATGAATATGTACAAATATGGTAGATGAATGTAGACTAGTTAAATTGGAATTTCTGAGAACGGGGATGCGTCGCGGGCCACTTATGTTAAGAGCCACTTCTTATATATCGGATTTGTAGAGTGTAATAACACTAATAAGGGACCACATAAAATTTTGAAATTGTTATATGTAAATATAGACTATATTGTTAAAGTGCGTTGTGAATTTCAACTTTGAAATTTGACTTAAAATGTGTTTCAAAAACTCGTGAAATTCACGAGTAAAGTGCTTTATTGGCACCGGTTTTTCAGTTGTTTATAGTTGAGTACGAAAATATTTATTTTGTTGTAGTATTAGTGCATACATGTTAGAAGAATATAGACTAGTTAAATTGGAATTTCTGCGAAGGAGGATGCAGTGGGGGACACTTTTGTTTAGAGCCGCTCGCAATTTTTCGTGTTTTTAGACTGTAATATCTCAGTTACGGGACTAGATAAAATTTTGAAATTATTACATGTAAAAGTTCACTATGATGTTAATCTGCGTTATTAATTTCAACTTTAAACTTTCACTCTAAATATGTTTTAAAAAATCAGAAAATATGAGTGAAAAGTGCTTCATTGGCACCCGGTTTTTAATTGTTTATAGTTGAGTACAAAATTTTTAATTGTGGAACGAAATTAGTACATAATTAGTAGATAATGTTAGGCTAGTTGATTTTGAATTTATGAGAAGTGGGGGTGCTAACTTAACGTCAAGCTAGCACCCCCACTTTTGGATGTGGTTTTTTTATTGTTTATAGTCGAGTACAAAATTTTTAATTGTGGAACGAAATTAGTACATAATTAGTACAAAATTATAGGCTAGTTAATTTCGAATTTCGAACAAGTGGGGGTTGCAACTTGACGGAGGTCCAAACGACCCTGCCCCAAGAACACCAAAGCGAGGAGATGCACGCAACAACTTCCAACGAAACGCTTTCAAACGTAAGTAAACGAAAGAGAAATGATGATGATAACTCTATGCCATTATACAATGTTCAAACTTCATCGCGTTTCGAAGTGCTTCAAAATCTTAAAGACAGTGATCTAAGTACTCCAGAACAAACATTAAAAATTCCGCCCATAATTATGCACAACGTACTTGACTACAACCAAATGATTTCCGACATTAAATCAGTCGTCAAATGTGATTTCACAACCAAGACAGCCGGTGATCAACTAAAAATCATGCTCACTACAATAGAAGATTACCGTAATTTTAGACATCACTGTGTTGAGAAGAACAGACAATTCTATTCTTTCCGCGACCCTTCTATTAAAATCTTTAATGCTGTGATGTAGGGCATCCCCACATGTTACTCGGAAGCTGACATTTTAAAAGAACTTGAACTCAAATACCCTGTTACCAAAGTGACTAGATTATATGACAAAAAGAAAAATCCAATTGAAATTTGTGCTCTAGAAATAAAAGACAATAGAGACGGGAAGTCAATATTAACTTTAAATCGCCTGATGCATTGCGTCATATAAGTTCAACCTAGAATAAATCGAAACTACCCAATACAATGTAAACGTTGTCAAAGGTATGGACACTCGCAAGCAAACTGCCGACTCACTCCGAGGTGCGTTAGATGTAAAGAGTCACACCACTATTCTCAATGCACAAAACCAAAAAGTGACAAACCGAATTGCGTTAACTGTGGCTTGGAGCACACGGCCAATTACAAAGGCTGTCGCATTTTCAAATAAACTCAGCAAGCACGTACAAACCTAAATGAACGCAGGTCAGGGTCAGAGCAACAACCGCCGCCGCGCAGCAATCCGTCTCGTAGCCCTCCAACATTTAGCCCTCGCGAATTTCCTCCCCTTCCCAAAACCAATACCCCGTGGTCACCGGCTCAATCTTTGCAAACCCAAATGCCAACTGATGTATCCCAACTAATAACCACAATAGTATCACAAGTAATCTCAGCCATAATCCCACAAATTCAAAATATTGTACAGTCAGTGCTAATAAATTTCCATAATGGCAAATAAAATCACTTTATTGAATTGGAATGCAAACGGAATTAAAAGACAACAATCAGAAATAGAAATTTTTCTTCACGAACACAAAATCGATATTGCATGCATAACCGAAACCCACTTGGTTCTAAATGAAAAATTCAAAATTTCCGGTTATAAAATATATAGAAGTGACAGAATTTCAAATGTTGCAGCAGGGGGTGTTTTGATTGCTCTTTCAACCCGAGTCAAACATCAACGGTCACTTAGCCCCAACACGTCTAACCTGGAAACTGTGTCAGTCACCGTAACCATAGATAATAAAGATTACACAATAATAACAGCATATAAACCTCCGAATAAACAATTTCCAGTAAAAGAATACAAGGAAATATTTAATAACAACGCCAACGTTATTCTACTAGGAGACCTAAACAGTAAAAACCAAGCCTGGGGATGCAATTGCACAACCCAGCAAGGCACTAAATTGCAATCTTTTGCAGTAAACAATAACTTAGATGTAATAGCACCTTGGCAGCCAACACACTACCCGTACAATAGTAATATTATCCCAGATATTTTAGACATAATGGTGTCTAAAAACTTCCACTTACCTACATCTCAAACCGTACTTCCTGAATTAGATTCAGATCATTGCCCAGTCATCATTGAACTAAAATCTTCAAACCTCTTGCAGTCTAATAATCCCTTCACAGTTTTGGGCACGAAAGGGCACGTCAACTGGAATAAATTTAGAGACCTATTAGAAGTAAACCTTCACTACCCGGAACAGATACAAACAACAAATGAAATAGACAACCAGGTAACTAATATCACACAGAAAATCTACGTTGCATTACAACAATCAACAACTCCTTTCGCAAGACCTTTCACTAATAATAGAAATCCGATCCCAAGGAATATTCTAAACCTAATCAAAAGTAAACGTAACCTTCGACGGCTCTGGCAAATCAACCGCAGACATGACCTTAAAGCAAAAATCAACAAATTAGGGAGAACAATCAAAAACAAATTAAATCAAATTCGAATAAACAATTTTCAAAGATCCATAGCTCAAATACACCCTAATAGTAGACCACTCTGGTCAACCATAAAAAGACTATGTAAAGAAACTACTGACATTCCTATCCTGAAACACAACTCAAATGTAGCTTATACGGATCATATGAAAGCCAATATGTTAGGTAAATATCTGCAAAATAGTTTTACTCCAAACCCAAATACAAATTCTTCCTTTACTAATTATATCACAAAAAACGTCCTGTTACCAGACTATAATGTCCCAGATAAAATAAAATTTATATCCCCATCCGAAACATCTAAAATTATTAAGCAATTGAAAACCCGAAAATCAGCAGGTCACGACCATATTAGCAACAGAGCTCTTAAAGAATTACCCAAAAGAGCTATAACTATTTTAACCGCCTTATTTAATTCCTGTCTAAGACTGGGCCACTTTCCAAAAGATTGGAAATTATCTATAATCTTACCCTTCTGTAAACCAGGCAAAGATCCTCGCCTTCCTGCAAGCTACAGACCAATAAGCCTCCTACCCTCAATCGCAAAGATATTTGAAAAGTTAATTCACAGCAGATTATCTACTTACCTAACAAAGATTAGCGCTATCCCAGACTTTCAGTTCGGATTCAGATCTCAACATAGCACCACCCACCAATTGCTCCGTTTAACTGAATATATTGCAAATTCATTTCACAGCAAAAAATACACAATTGCAGTTTTCCTAGACATTGAGAAAGCCTTTGATAAACTCTGGCATGAAGGTCTTTTATACAAACTGCGCCAACTAGGAACTCCCAAGTATCTACTCCATCTAATCAGAAGTTTTCTAAAAGATAGATATTTTTCCGTCCGTATTAACTCAAGTCTCTCAAACAGATTTGAAATCAATGCAGGAGTCCCTCAAGGTTCTTGCCTCTCTCCACTTCTCTTTTCTGTTTACATGTCGGATTTACCACAGTCAAACTATACAGAAATTGCCCTTTACGCAGATGACACAGCACTTTTTACCTCTCATTCAGACATTAGCTGCGCCTTCGACAACATACAGATTGACCTAAACAACTACATTAAATGGGCTTCAAACTGGAAAGTAAAGATTAACGCATCTAAAACTCAAGCAAAAATATTCACACTCCGCAAACTTCCTCAACCACCCCTCCTCAGCTTCCAAAACACAAATATAGAATGGATGAGTGGAAATACACCAGCAAAATACTTAGGAGTACTACTTGACACCAAACTAAACTGGAAACAACATATCAAATCTATAGCAGATAAAACTTATGCAAAAATATCCAAACTATATCCAATAATAAATAGAAATTCCGGACTTAGCACTGACTGCGGCTTAATCATCTATAAAACAATAATAAGACCAACCCTCACATATGCCTGCCCGATCTGGAATAACGCCGCAAAAACAAACCTAAATAAAATAGAAATAGTACAAAATAAATTTCTCAGAAAGATTATTAAAGCTCCTTGGTTCATAAGCAACATACAAATCCAAAATGAACTAAATATATCATCCATTAACGAATATATAAATCTTATGACTCATAAATTCTTCTCATCCCTTTCCCAATCGCGCAGTACAACAATATTCAAGCTAGGTAAAACGTATGGTTCATCAAAAAGAATAAGATCACGATTCCCTAAAGACTCCCTTCGTCCACCTTAAATCACCTACCCATCTTCCACTTTCCAAAAATTCCACCCACTTACACCCTCTCCTCAAAATTATCACATATAACTTCAAAAACTGTTATCCACAGTTTCTTCTCAAAGTACAACGCTTCATCAGACCCCTGAGAGAGGAGGTAACGCATGCGGATGTCCATCCCTAAATGTTACTGTGTAGAATATTGTATAATGAACACCCCTGAAAGGCAGAAATGCCGAGCAGGTAGAAATAAATTTAAAAAAAAAGAATTTTATCAGGCACCGGTGAAACAGGCCGTGAAGGTTATAGACTATCATGCAAACTAGTTGACAACCTTTCCTCATCTACCTACTGCTCAGGCCGCAACAACTCTATTTTATTGAGAATTCAATGGCCGAGCCGGAGTACTTTTACTTGAAATGATACATAAATTTATAGGTACGTTAATATGTAAATAATGAAAGGCATTGGTGAAATGAGAGGTACTGGAAACTGGAAAACTCCGAGAAAGGCAACCACAAAACGGTTTTGTTGTCAGCCAACAGTTCCTGGCGGCCGTAATATAAATTTCGATGCCCAGAGAGTAAATGTGAGTAGCATGTGGTCACTAAACCCTGGTTGGTGATGCGAAGCCTCAGCGTCTGAACTTGATGCGGCGGAAACTTGTCTCCGTCCAGTGCGGTTGAATTGCCTTTCTACTATCGGGTCTCGCGCAGTCATACGAGATCTCGGTCGTATACACTGCCGTTGGACTCGTAATTACTGCACTGCATTGGATGCAGGAAGTATGTTTTTAACAAGCTTGAATTCAACTTTAGTTACGAATCATAATTTGATACAGAAGCATATCAGAACATGCATTAAGAACTTCAGTTCCCATTAGATGAGTGGTTAATTTATTTATTCACCTCGCCACATTTACGAACAGAATTGTTTGTCAGGTTTTCGTATTTCGTTTGTTGTATTGATCGATCAGAATCTATATTATCCTATTGTATTTTTGTGAGAAGAGGTGAATCAATCCGCATCTTTTTCACTGCACATATTGTTCCCGTCTCAACGCGGGAACAGCTTCGAGTAATGCCCGAAAGACAGGAAAAAAAAGCCCTTCTCAGGACAAGATACGAGTCCGCAGCCCTACTGATCGAAATATAGTTCCGGTGCTTTAATCACCTCAAACATTCAGAACGACGGTGGATTTTTTTGACCTTTTTTAATCCTATAAGTGCTACTAAAACGAAGAATGAGAAATTGTTTAGAATGATGCGCCTCCTGTGCAGCCCAGGTTTCATAGACTCCGGCGGTGAAAGCCTTCGTAGTCATAATTTAAGCAGGTCGCATATATATTCTTCCCTTTGCAGCTCTGCACCTAAAATTCTATTTGAATAAATGAATTACGACTGGACTCCACTAGTGTTTATCATAACGTGGCTACATTTTTTGGAGGAATGTGAGCTATTGTATTTTTCTGCATTGAACACACCTAGAGAAATAGCTTGATATGTTAAAATATGTAATAAATAAACACTCTATTTTTACAATAAAATAGCGATAATACAAATAATAATCCAGGTGTCGGAATAATGATGGAATATTGCCAAGGAAATCGCAGCTAATTTATACAAAGGCCCGTTTGTTAATTAATACATTGCTAATAAAAACTACATAATGAGTAATGCCTAAAAGTGGAATAATTGAAGCTCCTGACAAACAAAGACACCTGTTTGGTAATTGTCTTCTGGTACAAACTTCAACCTTCAAAAAAACGCGGCGTGATTTTTTCTTGTCGTGAGAGAAACGAAACCTTATTTTAACTCGACTTAGTGGCATTTTGTCTGTCTGTAAATTTGTTTTATTTGACCAAAGGCGTCGTTTGATTTTCATCGAATTTGGCATGGATTTTTTAAGTAACATGTATGTAGCATGTAAGTAATATGTGCAAGAATTTTTATTAAAGATTGCGATAAAGTACAGAACAATTTTTTCGGACGCAATGACTGTTTAAAGAATATCTAATATCTTTTCTTTTCACTTCTGACAATTTATAATCTTCATATTCAACATTTAGCAAATTGTGCGAAACCACGAAGAAAAATACGACATAATTAGTACCCTTTTGAAATGTAAGATAAGTATAAAAGATTTCTTTCTCTTAATTCTGTTTACATGTTCACTGTTGTCCAAGGTTAATGCATTACTGTACTTATACAATTTATTTTTGTATATTTAATTTGCCTTCGTTATGAAATCTTGTAGATAAGTTATGTGGGTATCTCTGTAGTCTTTTACTTGTCAAGAACCACGCCGCGTTACAGAGCCTTTTTTAAATTTTAATTTAAATCTTCAAATAATTTCATGCTTAGAGTTTCCAGCAGAACCTTACAACTCAATACCGTAAGACCGTATTGGTTTTATAAAAGCTTTGTATATTGCTCTTCTGACTGTGCTCATTACTGTGTTGAATATAATAAATGGTTGTATTATCGTTGTCACTTGTCAATAATTTTAAAATGCAACCCACTTGACGTTTAAGTCTCGAACGATTTCGTGTTGCATAGAGTTGAAATTATAAAAACTGCATTAGTTAAGACACCGTGAAGAAAACAGAAAAAAGGGATAACAAATAGAAGAGAAAGAAGGAAAAGCACTCTGTTGTATATTGAAAGTTTTGATCTTCGGTTGAAGAGCCATGGTATGTCATTTTAAGTTGTGCACTTTTCCTCTTAGTTCTGATATGCGTTTCTCAAGTTGCTTATCTAAATGCAGCCCTAGGTGTCTGTTTAGGTTTGAGGGGTTCTGAGAGGGACTAAGGGACCTTCGGTGACTTTTTTTTTGGTTAATGAGAAAGTGATATGTTGTGATTTCGCGGCATTCACTGTAGCCCCCCATTAGTGTATCCATTCCTTGATTTTATCCTGGTAGTCTTGAAGATGATATGAAGCACAATAATTCAACGCTAAGAAATATTAATAAAGAGTTTTATTAGTCTATCTGGATATCTGAACAGGTACTGTCAGCTGTATTTAACTGTGGTGAATATACTTTTGATCATTTCCATGAGACAAATGAAACAAATGAAATGAGGTTTTTAAGAGTTATGAAAGCCGATTCCATTCTGTAGCATTAACTAGATAAGTATTATGTAGAGAATTTTTCCACAAACAACAGACCAAAATTATGAAATCATTGCTCTTCTGACTGTGCTCATTACTGTGTTGAATATAATAAATGGTTGTATTATCGTTGTCACTTGTCAATAGTTTTAAAATGCAACCCACTTGACGTTTAAGTCTCGAACGATTTCGTGTTGCATAGAGTTGAAATTATAAAAACTGCATTAGTTAAGACACCGTGAAGAAAACAGAAAAAAGGGATAACAAATAGAAGAGAAAGAAGGAAAATAATAAAGGGAAAGGAAAAGAAAACAGAAATATAGACGAAAGTTAATGAAGGCGATGGATTTCATGAAGGATAAAATGACTGAGAAAATGAAGATAACGAAGAAGGTGACAGAGGATAAGAATAAAAAGTATAAAAATAGGAAAGAAGACGGAGGAGCGAAGGATAACTAATTTTGACGTAGCCCAACAGTGTGTTTTCCGTATTTACGCAACGAATAATATTTCCGGCTTATTCTTATAGTTTGTAGTTTATTTCCAAAGGTTCTCGATGCTTATAATTGTATTCGTCGCTTGGAGTGCTTTAGAATAATTCTAGAAACGAAAACTTCCTTCCATTTAAAAATTAAAGTTGTGTCAATACCTCAAAAATTCAAAACGTTATAAACTAGTAGAAAAATATGTTATTCAACAGACTACAATATCTTGGCGCAAAACACATCCTGGTACCTGAAACCGTTTGGAAGACTCACTGTGATCAACTTAAATTGTCCACTCTGTGTAAACCCATTGATCTCAGCCACGCTGTACATAGTCTTGAACCGTTGCTTAGCTGGTCACCGTCGGTTGGAACCTACGCAAGAAATCCCACGGGAGCGCTGGGAAGAATGTCCTGCTAGATTTATTATTAATTCTGCAATTAAGTATCGCAACTTGGTGGCAGAATATCTTCACTTTACATGAATTAAAGTTACATTGACTAACAATAAATTACAAAACAGTAGTTAATTAAGAAAACAATAATTAACAATAAATAGTACAAACCGCGCAAGCCATACTACACATCACTTCACTGCACAACACTTAACTGTGATGTATTTCTTCCGCATTCCTTTCTCTCAACATTATAACATATCACTGCACTGCACTATATAAATAGTAATAAAATAAAAATAATAACAATAATACAACTACTAACAATAACAATTAAACAACTTACTTATTAGGAAACACTACTACTTTAACAGTAGAATTAAATACGGTAAATAAAAGATGTCCGGAATCAAAAATATTTTATTTACAAAATATTTTATTTACCACATTTAATTATTAGAAGGTATCTTCTTCACCAGCGATCTAATAAATTAACAGTAGAAACATAACAGTAATACATTGACCTACAGTAGTGCTCAAAAAACCGCATCACCTAAAGAAAATAAGCATTCTGTATTTTCTTAATCCAATCTGCTCTCAAGCATGTTAAATAAATATTAGTAGAAATTGTTAATCATATATTTAATAATGATTCTGATTCCATTGCCTACATAACTCGCTCGATTTGCAAATCAGGTGGTGTATTTTCAGGATAATATTGCAGATTACAACTGCGAGAAAGTTGATGCGGTTTCTTACCACTACCGTAAATTACACACAAATAGCTAGAAAACTAATTTATTTTTAAACTTTCTCAACCTTTGAGGAAAAGGTTTAAAGATTGTCGCAAGCAAACTGTTCCAATCTCCAAAGGTCGGTTTGTGAATGAAATTTCCAACATCTGTTTTCTGTATTCTTGTCTTAATTTCGTGCACGTGATCCGCTCTACCGAAGTATGTTGGTTTTCCTAGACGACAGTTAATTTCATTCCAAGCAGGATAGCCTGTGTATGCTTTTTACATAGCATACCGTCGCAACTTAATCCTCCTTTTTTTGAGTGACCCCATACACCTCTATTTTTTGTACTATTGTTTATTTGAGAATTTTGATGATCTGCGCTGGAGCTTTTCTAGATTACATTGCTGCGATATTCTGTAGGGGTTCCAACATACCGCGTCATATTCTAACACGGGTCGCACTAGTGACATGTAAGCTAATTCTTTACATCTCTCTGTGCTCCTCTTTAGAATCTACACAACGAAACATAAAGATCTCCAGGTTTTCCCCACAACGAAATTTACTTCATTTTCCCAGCCCAATTTTCTGTCTAATTATATAAATTTAAAACAAAATATACATAAAAACTGTTAGACACAAAACGATACCAACAACCAGTCGAATAACTCCTTAGTTCCTCTCACCCCTTTGGGCGAGAAAGAACAAGTTAACACATTAGGTGACATCATTATTATTATAACGCAGACAAGTTTTGCAATAGGGAACAAGCCTGATGTTTTGAAGACGACTTATACCTAATTTACCTGTAATGAATAAATCATATACAATTTAAGTTTGCCTTTTTGCAAATTAGAATTCGTCTGCCCGAAATAAAAGAAAAAAACTTCCAACGTCTTTGCATCTCAATGAAGTCACAGAATTAACTTTGTCATCACAGAAAATTATCATAGGTAATACCATGAGTGCTTTATAAATTGTTGCTAAATTCCCGACTCCCTAAGCAAGGAGGGGATTGATCTGAGAATTTCCAAAGTACGAATGGTATTCAATAGGACTATCCCATGAATGAAATTATGTCCAACAGAGTTCCAAAATGCGTCAAATATTCAAAATAACTTAAAGCAAAGTTAAAATAAAAGAGGTTATGTTGTAGTACTTACGCTGGTTATTGGACATCGACATGGCGATCGATGTATACCGCCTCTTAAGACAGATGAGTCACAGTTTATGATTAGCCAGTAGGGAGAAGTAAGAAAAATCGAATAGGAAAAGCGATAAACGTTTTGAGATACACCGCCCTGAAAGGGGCATTTTTACGTATTGGTTTTAATTTCATAATCGGAATGGTCACAAGAAACATTCAAAACAACTGAATTGATAGACTGTTTATAAACAATTGCATTCCTGTAGTTCTCACTAATAATAGCTACTTTTTCAATGCGAACGAACAAGAATTTTTCAATTCCCAATGCACATCTTCAGTTCATTCTTCATGATTATAAGGAAAATATTTCTCAGCAAACACAGCAAAGGGAAAAGAACTATCTTGATTGTATGAAAACGCAAGTATGCCAACAGTCGATTTCATTAGTTTTGTTTGTAAACATCCACTTCTTCATAAGAAAATAAAAAAACAAACCCTTGCTGTTTAATTACTACACTATGTATGTAAGTGCTTCTGGCATTTTCGCGCGTGTAGGTAGGAATTGACTTCGCAGAAATGTGCAGCATGACGTCATGTCGTTCGATAGCATCGCGAGAGGCCTTGAGTAAATAATCACTGGTTCTTTTTTCGTTTTTTTCGAGTCGTTTTAATTTGACCTTCTTCCTCTTGCTCTATTGAAATTTGTTCTCTTGTGTTAGTTTTAAAGCAATAACACATGACTGAGGTGGCTTTTCATTTCGGAACTTATTCCGCACGAAGAGTTCTAGGTCGCTTAAAAACTCAATAAAGAAGATTTTTGTTGTTAAGAAGTTACTTAACTTCAGTTATTTATAGATAATATTAAATGTTTAGATTGTAGTGGGCTGTTGCCAAATGAAACTTTATAGTTTTGTGTAGCCAGCGTTTTGGACATTGTTCTATTGTTCGTTTATCAGAACTTGCTAAACATGTTAAATGAGTGTTGTGTTGGCAACACTTCAATGCAGGGGCCTATAGCACATTTTTATACCAATTTAACATCAATGCTTTGTTGATATTCAATATTTCCAATATGCATTCAAATATTATGACTGATGATTGATGACAAAACAATGAATATTCCGAAACTAAGATCTACGCAGTTTCATTGAAAAATAGTAAGTTTAAACCAGGAATAATTATCTGTAGGAATTAAAATGAAAGGTAATATTTCGGTAATGTTGAGATAATTATTAAAAGAATGAAGTTAGGATTGGTTTTATTTTCTCGCCTTACGAATTCTTCGTAAGAAGAGAAAGTTATGTAATTGTGTTCCAGAAAACGCCGACATTTTGCCAGAAAAAGTTTCTTTCATTTGAAATGATTCATTCTGTAAATGCGTTTTAGCTATTAAAGCCATTCAATATCGATCGTTTGTTGTTTTAAAAAACAACATGAATTTGCTAGAGTGTAGTCGGATCACGCAGAATCTCACGGGCTTTGGCATGTCGTCTATCTAATCTGGACACTCATGTAAACACGAAAGATAACATAGATTAGAACTTTCTGATTCAACTCTTCGCACCTTTCATACTATGGGTATCATTAAAGAGGATGTATCATATGTTGGCGATTACTGTGAGCAACATTAATGTTTAAATTCTTGTCGACGCAGCAATGATAGTTTCAGTGAAAATGCTTGAGGCTCTCACAAATATCAATTATTTTATCCAAACTAAAAATTCACTAATGTTGTTGTAACAGTAAAAATCATCAATATGAGTGTGTAAATCATTCCTGCTTCGGCATAAACTATATGTATTGAATATATTAGATATACATTGTATTCTGACTTCGGTGACTAAGATCATCAAAGCTACCTTCTTGCCGCAGTTTCAGTCCCACTTTGAGCATTGATATTTGCATTTTCTCGTAATTTTTTAAAATTACAAAGTACGAATACATCCAAATCTGGCATCCGCAGATAGATTGTGACATGTAAAGAACTCCTCCGCTTAATGACCAGTATCGATAATGGATACGGAGAGATGGATAATGGAATCGATACGGAGAAAATATGTCGGGATCTCAGCACCAAGGGAGTCACTTGCAACGTGATCCAAAACAGCCAAAAAAAAAACCAAAAATTATTGGAAAAATACTTTAGTGTCTGTTTTAATAAGGTCAGAAAACTATTACAATTAAAACAAAAAAGTACCTTTTGCTCGCAAAGCGATGATTCTATTTTAAACGTTACCTAGAAAGAGCAAGTGGTCTTATCACCTTGCACTAGCATGTATTAGGGAGAAGGCTTGGGACAAAAGCCTCTTTCTGAAATGGAACATGTCTAATCCTATGTTTTGCGTCCGATATGAGGTCATGTCTTTTGGCAGTGGCACAATAATTTTGAACTGAGCTAAGTTGATATTCACATTTTAAACTACAGCTTAAATGAATTCCCCTACACAATTTGACTAGGATGGGGCAAGTAAGTGTATTTATTATCGCTGAAACCTCTGAAAATATGGTAGGAAGTACAAAAAATTAAATAAAAAAAAATACTTATGAAACATATTTTTCACAAAGTACAGTGGATTATATTGAAAATATATCATGTAATGATTTGTAAGTCAGGAGGGACAGAAATCATATTCCATATATTTTGAAACGAAAGTAATTTTACAATTTACACTCCCTCCCCACCCGCTCCTCACGCCACAATGCGTTCTCCTTGCTCTACTCTACCCGCCCAGACCGTCCACGAAGCCGTGTCCCTCTCAGTTGGAAGTAACTTTCAATTAAGAGCTTCGATTGATTGATTGATTAGTGATTCCGAGCGCTTCAACTGCTAAGGTCATTATTCCGTAAATGTATTGCATGTTTTCATCGCGGGAAGTGGGGATAATCTTCCCCCGCTGGATACCGAGATCCGGCACCGACCTACTTTGGCTTCCGAGGGCATTCGCCAATCAGGTATTTCCCACCAGCGGGGCACCGCCCCATCCAGGAGAAGCTTTAAGATCCCGACTGGCCTCCTGACAGGTGTGATTGTGTAGTGCATGTGAGTTTAAGTGGTTGTAAGTATAGGGTGAGGATGGGACAAGAAAGACGAAGGAAAGATCGCGCGCGGTCCATGGCCCGTTTGGTAGAGTACAGCTCCAGCATTCGCATGGAGTTGATCGGAGAAACCACGGAAAACAACCGGTAAGAGCAGCCGTCTGCTAGAATTCTCCTCCAGACAGCAGCTGAATTCGGCCTAGCTATGTACATATAGCTTGAATCGAAAATCCTGCCACCGTCGGGCTCTAACCCTAGAACTTCCTGGTCAGAGGCACCGCAGTATTATCGGTTCTGCCCTGAGCCCTCTTTGCCGGTCTGACCTTCGATTAGTTATTTCAATATCTACTTTAAATGGTAATGTAAAATTGTGGAAATGACAACTAGTTACGAAGAAGAGGGAGACGTACACATACATAGGGAGGAGTAGAAGAGGCAATGGTGAAAAAGTAGGTTGATTAATGAACACCACTAAATAGAGTCACTGATACCGGAGCGGGGAAGCGAGATACACACTAGGGTGTACTATAACACGGCATAATAATAATAATAATAATAATAATAATAATAATAATAACAATAATAATAAGGTCCATGATGACAACATACCAGACTAAAATCGACAAATACAGAGAACTAGTATTTGCCGTAAAAGAACAATGGCGAGTGTCAGAAGTGAAAACTATCCCAATTGTACTGTCAGCAACTGGCGTGATACCAAAAACTCTCTGCAGATCGTTGGAAGAACTCTGCTTGGAGAAGAGCATTATCATCGGCTTTTAGAAGTCGGTTATAATCAGTACCTGCTCACTTGTCAGGAGATTCATGGGAGAACATGTTGGGTTTTGAAAGCTCATTCTTGAAATTGTATTTGTTATTAGCATTTGAAAACCGTTATTTTATGTTTACATCTGAAAACAGTTATATTATGTTTATGTGTTAGAATGCCTAAATTTGTTTTGTAGATTTTAAATATGTCTGTGTTACCATGCTTTGAAATTGTATCTGTATGGTATCCATGTGAAACCAAAAACTTTGAGAATAAACAAAATAATAATAATAACGTAAATGTTTGTAAAGCGCCTTGCCCCCTCGCCGTGACCCACTGCGCCCCTGCCCAGGCGCTATGGACTGCCCGCCCGCCCGCGGTCGTTCGCTCGCCGCGCGGAGGGAAAGCGGAACCGAAGGTCCAAGCGGTGGCGTCGCGCTGCGCTGCGCAGGGGCGCGCGGGGCGGTGACCGCCTCGACAGACTTCCCGGAGATTTCCATGAATCGCTGGGACAATTGCCTTTACCAGGGGTAAGCCATGGCATGGAATATGAAAATCCTACAAAAGACCTCTACACTTCCCATACGATGCCAATTCGATATTAGCGTCGAAGAAATCTTTTATTTAAATCAATATTAACATAAAAATTCATTTATATTTTGCAATAAATAACTTGTGCCGAAAAATTGGATACACTGATTGGAAATGGAGTTGGTTAATCACTGCGTACGTCATATTTACATTGCTATACTCTTCCTCGTAAGACCTTCTTTAACTTCGCCCTTGATTCTTCAGTTTCAGAAATGTGAAATGAAAAATTTGAGCGTTTTCTGAACTCTTTTGTGAACATATTTAAATAAGATATTATAGAGTCTTTGATATATGTAGGCCTATATGTTTCTACAATTGAATTTTGTGACAAAAATTGCCATAACTATTTGTGTTGAAAACTTTATTATAATCTAAAGAACACATTAATCAGAGTTCACTTTTATGGAAACGTTCTGACCATTGTTCAATGTTATTTTTTATCAAAATCTCATTATTATATTACATCAATCGCATTTCATTAATTAAGATCTGATCTTACATCCGAATGACAGAGGTCGAATGAGGTCCTTTGATAGTAACAGGTATTGTTCCTATCAAATACTATATTACATTTGTGTAACACACATGTGTTACATTTGTGTACACACATGTGTTACATTTGTGTAACACACATGTGTGTGCATTGTGTGATACATACAATTTTTCACGTCGCATGAAACATATTAAATTATTTTGTTACTCAAGGTAATGAAAAATCTAAATAACAGTCCAAAATGGAGTCCATTTGCATTCATTCCGGGCCATGAATTCTTGTCGAGTGATTTCTCCATTAGACTCTTTATTTTTCTTCTTCGGATAACTTTTATTTTAGTACGAAACGTGAATAACAACCTCGACATTTTTAGTAATAAACCCTGCAAAGGAATAACTATTTTCGATAAAATTCTTATGAATACAGTCATCAGTTACAGATCAATATGCCGAAGTTACGGTTAATTACACACAACTGTACTCGTATTGATGGTAGCATTGATTGTCTCTGAGACGTTTTCAATAATTATGTCCCAGAGTACTAATTATATTGACTGATAAATTGGAAACGATGTTATTAAAACAATCCTCTGGATTTTGTTAATATTTTATTCAGATGATTCTGCATAACAAGAGAAAAAAATATTTGTTCAGAAAAAATTCAAAGAAATATTATTTCCTACACTTGCTACACACCTCAATTTACTCGATGCTTAAAACATCGTTTCATAGGACTAAAAACATTTCCCGTAGAAAAATATCCGGGTCATTTACCCTCTACATTATGAAAGAATGTCCATTCGAGAACTTTTACAAATCTCAATGTGTAAATATGAATGTGTGAGTTTCTTACACAACTACTACTACTACTACTACTACTACTACTACTACTACTACTACTACTACTACTACTACTACTACTACTACTACTACTACTACTACTACTACTACTACTACTACTACTACTACTACTACTACTACTACTACTACTACCACTACTACTACTACTACCACTACTACTACTACTACTACTACCACTACTACTACTACTACCACTACTACTACTACTACCACTACTACTACTACTACCACTACTACTACTACTACTACTACTACTACTACTACTACTACTACTACTACTACTACTACTACTACTACTACTACTACTACTACTACTACTACTACTACTACTACTACTACTACTACTACTACTACTACTACTACTACTACTACTACTACTACTACTACTACTACTACTACTACTACTACTACTACTACTACTACTACTACTACTACTACTACTACTACTACTACTACTACTACTACTACTACTACTACTACTACTACTACTACTACTACTACTACTACTACTACTACTACTACTACTACTACTACTACTACTACTACTACTACTACTACTACTACTACTACTACTACTACTACTACTACTACTACTACTACTACTACTACTACTACTACTACTACTACTACTACTACTACTACTACTACTACTACTACTACTACTACTACTACTACTACTACTACTACTACTACTACTACTACTACTACTACTACTACTACTACTACTACTACTACTACTACTACTACTACTACTACTACTACTACTACTACTACTACTACTACTACTACTACTACTACTACTACTACTACTACTACTACTACTACTACTACTACTACTACTACTACTACTACTACTACTACTACTACTACTACTACTACTACTACTACTACTACTACTACTACTACTACTACTACTACTACTACTACTACTACTACTACTACTACTACTACTACTACTACTACTACTACTACTACTACTACTACTACTACTACTACTACTACTACTACTACTACTACTACTACTACTACTACTACTACTACTACTACTACTACTACTGCTACTACTACTACTACTACTACTACTACTACTACTACTACTACTACTACTACTACTACTACTACTACTACTACTGCTACTACTACTACTACTGCTACTACTACTACTACTACTACTACTACTACTACTACTACTACTGCTACTACTACTACTACTACTACTACTACTACTACTGCTACTACTACTACTACTGCTACTACTACTGCTACTACTACTACTGCTACTACTACTACTGCTACTACTACTGCTACTACTACTACTACTACTACTACTACTACTACTACTACTACTACTACTACTACTACTGCTACTACTACTACTGCTACTACTACTACTGCTACTACTACTACTACTACTACTACTACTACTACTACTACTACTACTACTACTACTACTACTACTACTACTACTACTTTTTTTTTTTTTTACGAGGGGAACTGTGGAAATCTTCGAAAGACACCTCGGAGGGACCGCTCTCCTCGGTAGTGTGAGATTTTTACCCACTAAAACCACAAACCCTTTATGATCCTTGACTGTTCCACCCCGGAACCGCTTTCGCATTACTTCAGGGTGGAGTCAAGCTGGCTACCCAGTGTTTTTAATTTGCACTACTACTTCTGTTAGCTCTTTGATCTTCTTCCTTTTTAGTCATAATGGTCGTAATATACCTTTCGATTAGTTCCCAGTTTGTCTGTGTCTTTGTCATTAATGTTATAATGTTGTCCGTTGTTAATGGGCTGTCGAGCTTTGTGGTGATCTCGGTCCTCTCATTTGCCCATGTTGGGCAGTTGAAGAGGGTGTGTTCTGCGTCGTCGTTATTGTAGCCACAGTAGTCACAGTCCGCGCTGTCTGCTTTTCCAAATCTTTTTAAATAAGATTTGAAAGATCCATGACCTGTAAAAGCTTGAGTCAGATGGTAGGAAACAGAGCCGTGCTTTCTTAATACCCATTTCGAAAGGTTTGGCATCAGTTTGTACGTCCATCTGCCTGTTACTTCTTCCTGCCAGGAATTTTGCCATCGGTCCATTAGTTTTTTCCGAGCTTCTTTCTTAATGGCTGCGCGTTTGACTGCGTCTGGATTTTCTCCCTTCATTAAATCGTACACCTCCTTACGCTCCAGTGCTAAGAGACTAATGGGCGGGACCCTAGCTAGCACTAACACCGCGCTTTTTGAGACAGTTCTGTAGGCCGAAGTGATTCTTAGAGCACCCTTCCTTTGAACTGCTTCCAGTTTCGCCCGAAGATTTTTGTTTTTGGCTACTTTTTCGGCCCAAGCAGGTGCCGCGTACAGCAGTTTTGCGTGCATGACACTCATGAGCATTCTTCTTTTGCATTCGCTCGGTCCTCTTACATTTGGCATGAGCCTCGAAAGTGCAGATGCCGTTTCCTGGGCTCTTTCGGCAGCCGCGATTACCTGTGGACCAAAGCTGAGCTTGTTGTCTATGTTCATTCCCAGGTAATGGAGGGATTTCTGGCAGGGTATGTTTTGTCTTCCAATTTTGAATTTTGGGGGGATAAATGATCTTCTGTTTGTAACTAAGACTGCTTCTGTCTTGCCGACAGCCATTTCCAATCCTTTCTCCGCCAACCATGCTTGGACGCGTTCTAAGCTGTCATTTACACTAATTTCTAGAACTCTGGTGGAGTTTGCCGATGCTACGATGATAGCATCATCTGCAAAACCAACCAGTATGACGTTCGTGGGCAGAGGAATTTCTAACAGGCTGTCATACAGTACATTCCACATTAGTGGTCCAATTTTGGAGCCTTGGGGTGCACCGCAGGTCATTTTGTGTGTTAGTGTTTTTTCCTTACTTTTGTATTCTACAGTTCGGCCGCTCAGGTAGCTTCGAACTAGGTCAAGGATGTACCCGGGGGTCTTTTTATCCTCTAGGGCGGAGATTATGTCGTTCCACTTTGCTGTGTTAAATGCATTTTTGATGTCAATGCTGACTAACGCGCAGAAGCCTTTTTCTTCTTTCGTCTTTTCTGCAGTTTCCACAACCAGTTTGATGGCGTCTACTGTGGATCTGCGTTTTCGGAAGCCAAACTGCCTGTCTGAAAGTAGTCTGTTTGAATCCAGTTGGGTTTGGATTCTTTCCATAATTAATCCTTCAAGAATTTTCCCCATTGTATCAAGTAGACATATGGGTCTATATGACGAGGGTTCATTCAGGGGCCTGTTCCCTTTTCTAATAAGGATTAGTTTTTGTATCTTCCAGTGATCAAAAAAGACTTTGTTTTCCAGGCAATTGTTGTACATGCGCAACAGAAGCTCTGGGTAAAACTTGATAATGGTCTTCATGGCTTCGTTCGGGATACCGTCTCTGCCAGGGGCTTTATTGTTCTTCAGGGAGTCCCCTACTTTCTGTAGCTCCTCTACAGTAAATTTCGTGTAATTTCCTTCAGTATCCGCCTCTTTAGTCGTGTGCTCCGGCGTTTGCCGCTCAGTGGGGAATAGCGATCTTATTATTTGTAGTATCCAGGTGGGGTCGTCCAGTCCTGGCGTCTGCCTCTTGAGGCCTAGTTTTTTTGTCACCAGCTGGAAAGGTTTTCCCCATGGATCGGACTCAACCTCTTCTATAAGAGATAACCAGTGTCGCCTTTTGCTGTCCTTTATGGCTTCTTTCAACTTGTCCTTGCACTGGTTGTATTCCCTTTTTAGTGAAGGGCATCCCTTCGATCTTGTATATCTCCTTCTCGCATTAAGGCATTTCTTCCTAAGATCGGAGATATCCTCAGTCCACCAGTACATGGGTTTCCTGTTCAGCTGTGAGTGTCTTTTGGGCATTGCAATGTTGCATGCTTCTTTGATGGTTTGTAGCACATTCTTAGCATGTGTTTTCAGGGTTTCTTCTTTCTTTGTCCACCTCATTTCGTTGAGGATCTTCCTTTCTTCCAGAAATGCAATCATTGCTCTTTCGTTATATTTCTTGACATTCCATGGCGTCGAGAAATTATTTTTGTTTCCGGCTTCTCCCTTCTTGTTAGTTTCAATGACGAACTCTATATACATATGATCACTTAGTGTGATCTCTTCGAGGACTGCCCAGTTTCGTATTTGGCTTGCCACTCTATTGCTGGCCAGAGTCAGGTCAATAATAGAGCTGGAGCAACCTCTACGAAACGTTGCTGCTCCGTCATTGTTCATCACAATGAGGTTTTTGCGTGAGCACATATCTGTTAAAAGCGACCCTCTTCTATCGGATTTTGGGGATTGCCACTGCGTTGATTTGGCGTTGAAGTCGCCCCCGACAATGACTTCTCCTTTTGCCGTTCCTATAGAATCTTCAAGATTTCCGATATTTCTCTCGAAGGTATCCAGGGCGTCGTTTGGAGAGAAGTAACAACTGTAAATTCTTATGTTGTTTGTCTCGACCCATACGAAGCCCTCGCCACCCTCGCAGAAATCTTGGATGAAACAATTTTTATTAATTAGTATTCCGGCTTTGCCGGTGACATCCTGGTACCATGGGTTTATTTCGTCCTTCCTGTAGAATTCGCTTATTAGCGATATATCTATGTCCCTCTGTCTCTGGGTTTCGAGGAGGAGGTCCTGGGCCTGTTTCCCTCTGCCTAGGTTTACTTGAAGAATCCTTAGCATTGTGTTCGTCGTTTTTCCAATTCTTTCTGGAAGGTATTACACCATCTGCTTCCCGGGAAGTGTGTAAAGCTTGGTTCGTTTTTAGCTTTACACATTGTGCACGTGGGACCTTCCTCACAGTCTTTTTGTTTGTGGCCGTTTTTTCCACATTTCCAGCACTGCTGGCTTTTGTCCGCGTTAGTGCAGCCTCTCGAAATGTGTCCATATTCTAGACATTTGTAACATCGGCGCACCTCTGTCCACTCCTGTACCTGGCAGTTCACCCACCCAACGCGGATAGTCCTCTTTTTCAAGAGGGTCTCCGCTTGCTCCTGCTTGAGTTTAAGTATTGCAGACTGTACGCCTGCGTGTCCCTTCCTCACTCTTAGGAGCTGCTTTGCGGTAATTTCGGTCTGGCCGAGTTCTTCCGCTACCGCCAAGAGAATCTCTTCTTTGGTAGAGAATTCCATTACGCCCTTTAGGATAACTGTAGTTTGCTTTTCCAGCGCAACGACGCTCGCCTGATCTGTCAGGGCCTCCGAAAACTTCTTCTGAAGCTCTTCGAGTTTTTCTTCTTCTTTGAGGACAAAAAGGTATTCTCCCCGCCGTGTCTTGCGGATATTTTTAAAGTCCGCGCCGTCAGTTGCGGGGTTCACTTTATTCCCCAGCTGCTTGAAAATGTCTGCATACGTGGCATTATCCTTTGCAATAACTTTTATTGCCTTTGTTCGGATTTCGGTTTTCGGCTTCTGCTTCGGTGTAGGTTTTTCTTTCGCTTGTTTCTTTTTATATACTACTGTTTGCCAGTCTCCTTCCTCGCAGGTTTCATCGCATTCCATTTCGCTGTTTTGTTGGTTCGTTACGCCGTGTTCCGCCTGCTCTGAAGACTGGCTCTTTCCTTGGTCATTTCGGCTGGCTAGTTCTTTCTTCTGCTGATCCTGCTTCTTTCCCTTTTGTTTTTTCGCCATACCAAGTTCCTTAAATAATTTCACTTGGCATGTTTTGTCTACCATATGCTTTTCCTCTCCTCTTTTGCATTTTTCAATGCTAATAAGGAGGTTAGGTGTGTTATTACCTTCCAACCTTTGGAGGAGCGCCATTGCTTCCGTCATACCTTCCTTGACAACTTTCTGCATGTTTTTGGTCAAGGCGATCACCCCGTTCATGCGAGAGAGGCATGCTCCAAGTTCCGAAACGGTTCGCTGCAATTGGTACGCGGCAGATTCCACGTTTTCCATTTTTCCTGCTCCGGCCGTAAGTTCCTTTTCTCCGCCACTGGAATTAGCCGTTTCCAAATCGGCTCCGCTCCCACTCGTGTCCTGGTTGGGCCCGTCGCCTACTCGGTCGCCCTCTGGCGGAGTGGTTG